>JAPMOR010089814.1:82283-124525 GCA_026543865.1 Argiope aurantia
CTATTGCTTTTTCTTGATCTAAAATGCTATGTTGCTATCCACTCTACTATTTCTTCCCAGAACGAAATATGGAAACTGCCCTTTGTAAATGCACATAATTCTTTCTTTTCATGATACAATTTTCTTGAATTAACAGAGTCAAATAGTTTGTCAATCTTCCAAGGAATTCTGTTGTTTTATTCCTTTGCTCTCAATGTTATTAGCTGCAACATGTAAATTCAAAGCAGTTGCAACAGATTGACTAAGTACAAGGTGATTTTGAATTTACTATCCATTAAGCATAAATAAATCTTCATTCTTTGAAAATAAAACTGAATATAAAGTGAAAATTTTGATCAGACATTTTGTAAATTTTTATAGAATATAATAAGTGTGGTAGGTTAATCCGTAAATGCTTAAGTAGATGATGTAGAAAGTTTTAGAACAAGTATGCTGGAATTAATAGAAAGAAAAAAGTATTACATTATGACTGTCTCTATCTGATCTGCCAGTTTTACATTCATTTCCTTTATTCCACACACTTGCATTATTATTAAACATCAAATTCAGAGCTTTATTACACTAAAATTACAATAAAAGATAGGAAACATTTTGCCATCACATCATATTTAAATCATTAAATCCATTAAAATATATTAAGAAAAAAATTTAAGAATCAATGAGATATAACTAGAAATAATATTTTATATGATTAAATTTACGAAATATGACAGTAATTCAATAACACAAATGGAAATTTCGCATGTTCTTTAAATAAAGTAATTTTAATTCTTTCGATTTATTTTCGTATTCAATTTCAAAACAATTATTAAACATACCTGTTCTCATCTGAAGGAAATTTGAATAATATCAATCCAGGTGTTTCATTCTGACTTCTACAACAAAGACAACATCTAAATTTGCTTACTTAGAATTTTCTCGATGATTTATCCAGAGTTACACAAGGTCCGGCGTTCGCATTCATTCTAAAAATATACAGGAGACACAGTGCACAAGGAAGAAAAATCTAAACAAATAAAAAAGAGAAAATGCATAAAACAAGTTAAATCAAGCAAAATAATAATTTCAAATGTAAAAAAAAATTAATCAAAAGAGAATTTTTAAGGTTTCAGCAACGCTCTCAAAACAACAAGCAACAAGCTCAAAATGGCGGCGACTTCATGTTTCGTTTCGAAAATTCGCCGCTTTCGTTTAGTTCCCGTACAAAGGGATCAACAGAGGTGGCGCTACAATCGTTTACCAAACTTCGAAGTGAGACCTCTGAATCTCTTTCTCTGTGGATATAATGTTCTGCCACACTTAAGTAAACTGATTCTCTTATTCTTTCAGAATGTCGTCGACTGTATGGAATCTGAATCTCTTCTCGTCTATATTGATTATCCATATCCTTCCAGAGTATTTTCGTCTTTGAATTCCAGTCTTAGATCTGTATACCATTCTCCAAAAGATAAATACAAATTTGGATACAAATACTCCAAATTTGGATGGCCCAACAACATTTTTTGCCATGCTGAAGTGAGAATATTTGAAAGGCGTTAGGACAATTTTCAACTGTCATTTTTTTGTATATAATATATGTATCAAAGTGAATTTCATGCAATTCGCTTCATAATCATTAAGTTTCTCTTTAGAATTTTATTGCTTATATATTTTTTGTGTTAGCTAAAAACAGAGGCAAATTTGATTCGAATAAATATTTTAGCCTTATTAGTTAAATCTATGCATTTAGTCTGTCTAGATTTTATATCATTGTAAAACACTGCCACTATATCTGATAAATAAATCAAAATTTTTCATGTCATAAAACTGTATGTTGTGTCTTCTGTCGTACTATCTTTTATGAAACATGTTTGTTTCATGTTAATTAATTGAATATTTATTAAATATTAAATTCATTTGTAAATAATTAAATAATAATTTGTAAAATAATTAATTTCCAGAAAAATGATTAAAGTTTTATTAAAATGTATGATTTTATATTTTATTTGAATGAAAAAGTGAAATAAGGGCAGAAAATTAAAAAATAGTATGACGATTTTTTGGGAAGTTATGTTGCCTTATAATGAAACTTTTTGTAGCTCTTTTCTAATAAATAAGTTCTTTTGCAAATCATACTAATTTTCATAGAAAAAACAAAAGTTCCACTTCACTTAAATGAAACATGTGACTTAATTTTAATGTAAAACACTGAAGAGCAAAATAAATAGAATAAAACTAATAAAGTTTTCTAATGAATACTGTTATTTTTAAATCATGAAATTGTATTTATATGTCTATCTAGGAGTTTTTTTAGCAAAGTTTTCCAAGTCTAAAGCAAGTAATGTTACGAAAGTTATATATTAAACCAAATTATACTTAGTTATGAATGCTGAAATAAATTAAAAACATTAAATTATGAAAATTTCATGTTCATTTAATCAGCTTTGTTCCTAGTTAAAGCTTAAATATTGATCCAAAAAGATTTATATATGAAAATTAATTACTTTTTTTTCTAAATGATGAATTTATATAAAAGAAAACAAAAAAATTTAATAAGATATCGAAAACAGAAATGCTTTTCTTAACTCGAAATCCGAATCGAAGTGATAAAAAAACGAAACCCATTCGTTCTCACTGAAAGAAAAGAAAGAACAATAAATGAAAAATGATTTGTGAATATCCATTTTCTTTTATTTATATGTTATATATGCTCTCTACCTATTTTTAACTAAGATTATTTGAATTTATCTGTATTGGTAACAGCCGAGAGTATTTTGTAAAATTTAATTGAAATGAAGCAAAGCGACAGTAAATTTCCAGTACAAAATGACGATTACATGATGAATTTATCTTCTTGAATTGCTTGAGACTCTCTCTTAGGAAAAATCAACAATGCGAGGATTATTACAAACAGACGAGGCAACACTGGCATTATAATCAATTAAGTTTTGTTTTTGTTTTGTTTTGTTTTTATTCTCGTAAAATTCTTAGTCTTCAAAATAAATGGACTCGACTAAAAATTTTGATATATTTATTATTTCAGAAGAGTCGACCTGAAATAAATTTTTTGATTTGTACGACTTTAGGATATTTGAACACAGGAAATATTTGAAACAGTAAGAAATGAGCTTTCGTAAGCATGCGCTTTCTACGCAAATAAGAAAGATCAGTCATTGTTAAATGTTCAAAATGCCAAACACACCATTTAATTTAGAGCAACAAAATCTGGAATGTATTTACTTTTTCCTTCATTAAGAAAGAGTTTTTCAGAATTTTTCTTCATTTGTGGTTAAAAATGAATGCAATTCGTCGCTCTGCTTTTTTTATGTTTGCAATAACATTTTGTGCATATATGTGCGTATAATTGAATAAAAATAGCTTTCGCATCTCTTTAAAATTTAGAAAATAAGCTTTTGATCGATAAGTTTATTTTCTTTCAAATTTTTATCTCTGATTAATATACGTTTAAAAATATTTCTAAACATATTTTATAACAATACTTTTCGTTACCTTAATTAATAGCACTTGCATTGCGCTGAAATTAATTCTTTTTATTTAATAAGCGCTAATGGCCAAATGTTCGAAATAAAAGATAAACGAATGATATCCTAAAATTTTGTTAATCTAGGTGCTCTAAATCAGTAACAAAGTTTTCACACAAACCACTTCTCCATATTTCGCTTTTTCAATTTGAGTGATCCTTAGATGTTTTTGTTAAAGAAATGATTCAGAAAGCATTTTTGAATCACTATCCGGACAAACTTTATACTTGAAATGGTTAATTTTAATTAAAAAAAAAGTTATTTTGACTCTGTGTATATTTTTAACATTTCGTCATAAACAATTTAACCAGAGTCATCCCTCCCTCAAAAATTTTTTCTCGTGTTTATTTTTTTAGAAAATGTCCATGTTTAGTATTTATTTCATTTCATATAGATAGATGTGCTGGAAATTTTAGTTTTCTAGGTTTAATTTATAGTGAAAGTAAATTTTGTCTTTTAATTTAAACTTTAGTAAGCGTAATTGATTAAAATCGGCATTGATTAAAAACAAATTTATTTTCATGCACGCATAAATTTCTCATAAAGGTTAAATTTTATATTGATTTGATGATAAATTTATTGTCAAAAAATATGTTTAAAATATTTTTTTTGAAAATTAATAACAGAAAAAGGTTTACGGCAAAAAATTTATATCATTGAACAGATATTTTTTTTTTGAATTTTGAAACGAGGTAAAAATTAATTTTGTGTTGCAAAATTTTCCGGAATTATCGCAAAAAACGAAAAATTACATATAATTTTAATTAAAATTTTATTCCAAATTTCAAAAAAGTTGTTTAAGAGTGCACATTCCTGTCCTTCAGCCAAGTGTTCATAAGTGAAAGTCTAGTTATTGTAAATCAAGCGGTCTGGCCTGTAAAACGGCAATACAGACCATGACCTCTCTCGGAGGTCACGTACAGACGCACACATTTATATTTATTGTAATATTTAGAAACAAAAGTCCGCAACTGTGGGTGTAAAAAAGAAAAAAAAACCACTGGAAAAAATGTAAAACCCAATTTTAACCAACGGGAACGAAAAAACAAAATCGCATAAAATTAAATTCAATATTCTTTATGAATATTGATTAATTATATAGAATTGTTCTTAGAAAATTAAAAATTAAAATTCTAAAAGCATGTAAGAATATTCAATGAATTCTTATTTTATGAAAATACATTTAACTAAATAAGAGCTCATACAGCATTCTTAAGAAAAAAATTTCATCTAGAAAAAGATTTGTTAACAGGTGGTTTCTGTGGTTTCAACTGTCACGGGAGATAAATTATTGACCTTGGGAATATTTATCCCTTTTTGAAAATCCCAAAAATCCAAACAAAAGAATCAAAGTTCACGGTGATTCCACAATTTTTTTTTATATGTTTAACAGTAAATAATTTATTAAGGAATAAATATTCAGTTCTGAGTAATTTATTTTTTATAGATGAATATCCGTTTTGCAAATTCCTTTCTCTTTTGAATAAAATAAAGCATTGAAGGCTTTTATTAATTTTCCTGAATACTGATTGGCCAACAAGTGTCAGTCCTGATATCGAATCACGACCGTTATTTAAATTTTTTTCTGATTCTCTTCTCTTCGAAAAAGCTGACTAAACATAACGTTCTTCGCTCTTCCGTTGTTGTTCTTGTAAATAAGTAATCGTTTTGCTTGAGTTGGGATCTATTTGATTTTATAACTCCAGATAAATGATTTTATAATGGAATATACGAAAGGATTTCAATATGCAGATTGTGAAAATTATTATCTTTCAGAATATTTTGATTGTACTGATAATTCAGATAAGGATTCCGATGAGAATTATTTTATTTATAACAATGCATACCAATATGATGAATATTTTTATAACAAGGAACAAGATTTGCCTTACATCTCTGATGAAGATGGCATGGATTATTATTATGAGAATAATCACAATCCACTTGATGAAGCAGACTCTAATTCCGACGATTCATGTTATGAAGACAACCGTGATGCTTCAGGAGATTCTGATTCATACAGTGGTATGAATTTCGATTATGAGAATTATAATAATATACTACTTAAAACATATCCATACTTCGAAGGATATAACGATTCTGCAGATGATTCAGAATTCTATAATGACTCTATCGATGATTCAGAATTCTATAATGATTCTATCAATGATTCAGATTTCTATGATGAAGATTCGGAGTCATACGACGAAGAAAGCTACGATACTGATGAAGATTCAGATTCTTGCTGTGTCGACGACTTCGATTCTGCATATGATCTGAGTAAGCACAATCTTTATGAAAATTTGGAATTTTTTTATAGAATCGATTTAGATGTTGGAAAAGCGATTGCATCAAATGAATATTCAGTATTGCTGCTTTTTTATGAAAGGCTTCTGGAAGATCTGAGGCAGAAATTTTTTGTCAGTTCCTCTGATATGAAAAGCTCCATAGGACTTCTGATCGATTGTTATAGTCTTGTAAATTGCGGTCAGTTGCCAATTGAAATAGACTTCAATTCCATGAAATATTGTCTTGGGCATTTGTATCGGTATGGAGCTTGTCATACGGCAGTTGTTTTGGAAGCTATATCTACCATGCTTGAATCTTCTAGCGTATTATTGCCTTTGTTAAACAAGAAGAAACTAAATGTCATGTTTTTAGGTGATGGTCCAGGATATGACTTATTTGGATTTTTAATTGCGTTACATGGACATCACAATTTGTTGCATATAGATGCGATAATTGTAGATAAGATGTCTGGTTGGGAAATCTTTTCATGGAAACTGTTAAGAAACTACAACGAGGAGATTTCGATCAAGCTTGTCCTGTCTTTCAAGACGTAAACTTGACACCATCTTTCATATCGGCAAATCTTAACGAAATTGGAGCCTATTTTGGAAAGATGGAGATAAAAATGATTAAAACTAATTTAGTATTCCTTTTCAAAACTTTGTCCCACATTCCAGATGCAGAAAAACTTGATGTGTTGCAGGTACGTTGTATTGGAATTATTTATTTTTAATTTTTCATCTGGATATGCCGATGCTTCGTACTGAATTTTTTTTACCTAAAATGTTTAAACCCCATTTATAAATTCAACATTTTCTGCTATTACTTTAATAATATCTTTTTAATAAGAAAAAAAAAACTACAAATGGTGCTTTTGCGCTTTCTACTAATATATATATATTTTATTATTATATTTGTTGATGATGCTTTGCATGTTTTTCTTTCAATTATTTTGTGACGTTTCTATGAATACTACGTCACTCGGTGTTACTTATTTGCATTATTTACTTCTTAATCATTTTTATTTAAAACTTAATATATTTTTTTGTTTCATATGATAAATGCTAATATTATAGAATTGAGAACAATGAAGCTCTCATGCGACTTATGTGCATTGCATTTCTTATTTCGGAGTTTTAAAAGTCATTTATTTTTCATTGTTTCATTAAAATTGTGATTGCCTTCTAAAAGCAACTCTTTTTGAATTTGTTATTGGTTAATGTCGTATATAAATTCCTTAAAAAATCTGACAGCGAAGTAAAAATCAGAATAAATTTTAAATAATTGTATTCAAAGTTAATGCTAAGTTCTCATGACAACAGATTGCATCACAGGAAATTATATATTATACTCTAAATCATTTGGAATATTTCGAGTGAAAATAGCATTAAACATTTTTTTTTGTTTTGTTTAGTATAAGTGTTATAAATAGTTTTTTTTTTCCAACAGGAAGAATGATTCATACCTTGATAACCCTATTTTTCACTGATGAAAAATAATTCACCCAAACTATAAAAATAATTTAATGCATATAGTTTATTTCTCAAAATAAATAAGCACTGGCTTAAATTAATTTTTTTTACTTCATTTGATGGTTGTATTATTTTGAATTTGGGGTTCTTAGTATTCAGACAGGTAACAAAAAGATATTGGTAATGTGCAACAATATTTTAATATTTTGATGCTATTAAATATTGTGGAAAAATGGACTAATTTTATTTATGGGCGATAGACATGCTAAGTTTAGGAATTTTTGTATTAGGACAAGAATTTCGAAATTTTCAAAAATTGCCACCCGCTTTTTCGATTTTCGAAGCTAAATCTATATAGCGCTTCTTAATGCTTTTTTTTTTGCATGTGAGACGGACAGCATACATTTTTTTCCGAAATGAAGTTTATAGGGCAAATAGGAACTTTTGTGAAGAAAAATATTTCGATTATGAGTTTTGATCAGGATTTTCTGCTCACACCACATTTTAGTACTGTTCAACAACGGATTGTAAAATCCTCCGCGCTTTTTCGCATGCGTTAGGATGGGTTTAATTCGTCAAAATAGAGGTGAAAGGAAAGATAAAAGAAGGAAATGTTTACATTTAACAATGAAGACTCGCGGTTTTATAAGACGTAAACATTACAGATAATTAGTAATACAGAAGAAAAAAAATACTAATGCGCAGTAAAATATTTCAGAGCATTTTTTATTTAATGTAAGGGTCTTAAACACATAAACATTAAATTATGAAGAATAAATGAAACATTTCTCTTCTTAAAATTTGTTAATTACTTTTTTTAAATGCTTCTTATATGTTATTGAATTTTTTCCTCAATATTTTAAGATTAACAAAATTAAATAAGCGAGAGTTTATTCTATTTAAAACATTTTATTTTCATTTAAGGATTTGCTGTAAATATAGAACGTCTTAAAAATATTATGAATATTATTTTTAAAATATATAATATTTTATATATTTTGTTATTTTTAAAAATATTGTTATTGATGATTTTTTTCTACTTAAAAATATTATCATTTTAAATACATTACACGAAATAATTTGCAAAATTTTACCTTTAAATATCATCTTCCAGCCATATCAATACGCAATTTTGAATTAAAATAAAAGACGGTAAGAAATGATACAATACTCACATTCACGTGAAAAAAAATTGAACTAGTAAGTATCTAATAGGTGAAATCCAAGGTTAAAGATGAATACCATAAATGTTCGACTCAGCCCTTAATGGGAAGGAATTGTCGAAATGTGGTTGTCTCAGAATCCGTTGACGAACAGTAAATTATGAAAATTTAAATATACATTCAAAATATTATCGTCGCGACCCATTGTTTGATAACCCATGGATTAGAGAAATATTGAATTATTTTTTTGTTTTTCTTCACATTTACTCATGACAAGTTATTGCTTCCTTTTTTTCAGAACATTGTCTTCCTCTTGAAACCTGGTGCCCTTCTGGTCTACATTGATTTCCCTTTTCCCCACAAAACATTCGCATCTTTGCAATGTTTGAGGCTTGTTTATGAGTCAAGTAAAATAAGGTATGACTTCTGCTTAGAGTCAGCTAAATTTGGATATCCTAGTATCTCAAAATGTAGAGCCGAAGTAAAAGTCTTTGAACGATTGTAGTTGTGTGATATCGAGTTATTTTACATGTTGATAAAGAATTTTCTAAATGTGTTGAAAACGAGTTTTGTCTAGAAATATTTTTTGAAAAAATTGTTTTTATCTGCAAGAAATTTTAAATTTCAATAGCGGAGATATTTTTTTTTATGTATCAAGTACACTAAAAATTATTTTCATGTATCTTGATTGTTTTATTTCCATTTAATTTACTGAATTTTTAATGTAATTTTTTTTGTATTTTTTTGTTTGAATAAAATTGCTTTTGCCACTCTTTGATGTATTAATGTTTCTTCTTACTTTATATATTATTAGCGCAACTAACATAAATAAAAATGTTTTTCCCATGCCTAAATTTAAAAAAAAAAAAGAAAAACATCAGATTCTGTTAATGTTTAGCTATGTAGATGTGTTTGAAAAACAGGTTTTATTTATGAATTGTAGGGACAGAACAAAAAAAATTCGTCAGTGAGTGATGTTTGAGGCCGTGAATGTTCTTGTTGATGCGCAGATTGTATTTTAATTATAAAAATACATAAAGTTCAAAGAAATTTTAAAAATATGAAAGGTGAGAAATCATTGGTTTATAGAATAAGAATATTATTGATTGAAGCTAAAATATTTATGTACGTCAGAAATCATTTTATCGAAGAAATACATAAGATATCATATAGTTGCATAATACTTATACTGCTCAAATTTAAGTTTAAATATTTAGAAATTTAAGATTTGAAAAAAAAATACTCATCGAAATATAATCTTTATATTTTATAATATTTATTTTATATCAAAATTCTTAAAAGTCAAGACAAAAAAATGTTAAGCCGTGAAATCAATACTGGAAAGAAAGGAAGCCACAATGAATAAATTGTACGATACAAAGCTATTAAATATTATTAAAAAATTATAATATAACAATTTAATTTTAAAAAATTTTAATGTCTCGCGATTTTGCTGGCACTGCATTGACCCCCCCCCCCCCACACACACGCAAAGTTTTGACCCAAAATTATTTTCAGCTATTTCGTAAAGTAAAAAAAAAAAGCTTGCTTAAAATAGTTTTTTTAGGTTTAAGTATTTTTTATTTATAGCGAAGTTTTTCTTATAGCCATATCAAGTTTTAAGTTTATGCGGACCAGAAGAAAGTAAATTTTTTTATATAAAGGAAATATTTCATAAGTAGTCCGTACTTCTTTCTTAACATTTGGAGAAATTTGCTGTTCACATTTCACTTATCTCGTAGAAAATCTTGTTCGTTACAATTAATTTCATAATAGAATCATTATTATTGATTATGGATCTCATTGTAGTTGTATTTTCTGTTGCTAATTGAAACTATCCTTAGCAATGTTAAGCACAGGAAATTCATAAAAGGTAGAACAATGTGTTTAAAGTCCAATTATAATATATATATATATTGCACCAAATATAGCCACATTTGTTCCATTTCTAAACACGAAATTTCTATTTATGAAGAAGAAAAAAATCTCATTTTTTTGCCAAAATCTGTTATATGGTTTTATATATGTTTGCTTCTTTTGATAACAAGATGAATTTAAAAAATCCGGATTTCCATTATAAATTTTAGTGTCAATAGCATCTGACAATTCATTGCGTTCATATTTTAAAAAATTTAATGCTCTCAAATTTTTAAGAATACAATCTATTAAATTACGTAAGTCTTTCGCGGATTCATGGACAATTTTTTCTTGGTTAATTATATTTTTGATATGGGTGTCTACAATTACACGTTTATTTTCGAATATTTCTACTAAAGCTTTAAGAAGGGAATCATATGTATCTTCAGAAGTTTCTATCAGTTTTGCATCGTTTCTCAAACATGAACATAAATAGTAGCATTTTTGGTTTTCAGTTAAATTGGGATTATTATTTATTAAATTTAGGAACTGCTGCTTAAAGGAATTCCATTCTTCTATTTTACCGTTAAACAATGGAAGAGGTATTTCCGATAACCTAATTGAAGTAGCTTTATCTATGAACTCTTTAATAATAGCACCATTTGTAGAATTAGAAACAGAAGTAGATTTGTGATCATGTAAAATAGATTTGAGGCTTACCTCTGTTTTTAAAATTTCATCCTCGAGTTGATGGGATTCCACTTGATCAAAGTCATTGTCCGACACAGTCCTATAATATTCGTTTCTCAGTTCTTCAAATCTTGTAGTTCTCGAAAGGATATCCAGTTGGGTAATCACTGTCGATTCAATTCAATTTTCAATGAATGTTCGCAGTTTTGTCAACTTTCCTCTAATACTCCCCTTTCTTCTATTCAAGACAACTAAATCACTTGCCATAACTAATTTGGATGGATATCAAATCGAAATCCAGTGTGCTCAGGCTTCGACAGACCAACATTATTGGATTTTTAAAAACGTAAATATCAGGTTTGTGTGTCTTTTAAATGTCGCGATATTGTAACTTCACCTTTTTATTTGTCTTGTAAGCTACATACCCTTCTTCTTTAACTTTCGACAATAGGAAAAAATCACATGATAAAACATTTGAGGAAACAATTATTTCATCAAATATTTAGTCATATTAGGTTTGAATTGCAAAACATTAAGTAACATATTTTCGGAAATTAGATAAATAAATGCATTTAGAAACTTGCCAAAATTCAAGAAAAAAAATCGCAAAATTATTAAATTGGTATCATTAAAATATTTTTTTTAACTTTTGAAATTAAAATGTGTAAAATTCATTTTTCCATTCAAATTCATTCAATTCAATTTCAAAATTCTTTTTTTTTTTTGAAGATGATTTCACTCCAATAAAGATTTAAGTTGTTATTGCGGAAAAAGTTAAAAAAAAAAATCAGCTTAATCTTTAGTTAATTACATTTCTAAGCAATTTTCCCAAGATGCACATTTTCTACCTCCTAGGTATATACAGTAGGTCTCAAAATTGTATATATACCAATCACCCTCCTCTTTAAAGATGTAAAAAAAATAATACAAACATACCATTTATCCTTAATATTTACAGAAAAGTTAAAGAAGAATGCATTAAGAAATATATTGTGCTAACGAACAAATCTGAAATCTTCAGAATAATTTAATTACTCCATTTTCTTGTGGTAAACACAAAATTTGAAGTTATAAAATTGAATAAACATCTAAAGAACTTTTGAGTTAATCTCCATTTATTCGAATGAAAATTTCCTTTAAAGATTCTACAGTTGCACTCCAAATATATAAACGTAATAATTTTTTTAACATATGCAGTAATTTTTTTCATCAAAAAAACCCTTCAAATAAATTTTGGAAGGGAAACTTCTGAGGACGCAAGCTTGTGAGTCATTAAGTGGGCGAAGGATGGCAATTATCTTCGAGAAATTACTTCATTATTTGGAGAAAATCTTGGTTGTCACCAAAATTTAGTACAGAAGCATCGTAGTATTGTGTGGCAGTATATGTGATGCTAAAAATTGTATTATGAAGTGTTTAAATACCTTTTTAAATTAATGTTTTAAAATTGCGTATTAGTTTTGCTAATAGTTATTTGTTTTTGGTTAAAGTATATAAACTTCCGTAATTTTGTTTTAATTCTATCAGACATTTTACAATAACATTTGCTTCACAGTTTTATCTACATTTGCGTGATTTTATTCAATTCTTCCATTTTTAGTTTTAAAACTAATTTTTGGAAGTAACTTGTTAATAATGAAACCTTTCTTTCTCTAATTTATAAAATGTGTTTTTAAATATCTGAAGCTGATATGTAGCTATAAAATGATTCTTAAAATATGCCGATCATGTTTCATTCTTTCTAATTGAATATGAAAATTCTAGTATGAAAATATGGTTCAAATCTGAAAAATGAAAACGGTTATAAATGGCATTCGAATATTTAGCATCTAAAGCAAGGTATTATAAGAATTGAAAATAGTTTCTATTTCCTGGTGGAACCAGTGTCATGTTTCAAAATTATATTTCTAATCAATATTAATTTTAGCATTAAGTACAAGAATTTATTTAAAAAAAACAGCTTTGCATTCTCTGTAATAATAAGGAAATAACAGTTAAACATCTAACTACTGTCATACTTGAAAATTTCAACAATAACTAATCAGATATGGTATAAGATTAATACTGTTGAATCCTGATGATTGGGCACTTAACATGGAGACAGTGCTAAGTTATGAAGTCTAATTTTAACGATATAGAAAGATGAACTTTGATTTTCGAAACTAAAGATGTTTTGTATTTATGAATTGTTTATTTATGTAGTGGAGAAAAATTATGGAGTAAAAGTCTGTATTGACTGGAAGCATTTCAGTAATTTTTTTTTTAATAATTTCGTTAGAATATTTCAGAAATTAAATCGCATAACTTTTTGCGTGCCTCCTACCTTAAGCTAATTTAATTTAAATTATTTCTGGATTCGATAGAATTTCCATTCTAATTAATCCATCCATTTCCATTCTAATTTCCATTCTAACTAATCGTCCGATTTTGTTCACTTACATGAAATTCCTCAGCACGATAGAACTGAGATACTTATAGAGGGAGTGCAACCCTACTTTGGTGTAGGACAAGATAAAATCACGTGACTTGTGGCCAGAATTTGTGTTCACTGTAACCGCATTCTCCGTTCCCCATTATATTTCAATAGCAGATTTTTTTGTCCCTTTAACTGTTGGATTTTAAAACTTATTTAAGCCATGGTTAACTATTGCTGTGCAATTGGATGCAAAGAAAAAGCTTCTATGGATAGTCCTGTATCATTTCACAGATATGTACAAAAAACATGTTCTAATTATATCCATTTTAAGTCAATTTACAATTTCGTAACCTCCATCACTGAGTGATTTTGGTGTTAAAACTGAATAATATTTCATAGTTTAGTTTAGTTATTGTATTAAATTTATTTAATTTGTTATTAAGCTTCATTTAAACTGATGTAACTGCATTATATTTTGTTACTTGCTCTATTTTAATCTCGAATGTGTTGCAAGTGCTTGGCACTTTTGGTTTTCAGTTTAATTGGGATTATTATTTATTAAATTTAGGAACTGTTGCTTAAAGGAATTCCATTCTTCTATTTTACCGTTAAACAATGGAAGAGGTATTTCCGATAACCTAATTGAAGTAGCTTTATCTATGGACTCTTTAATAATAGCACCATTTGTAGAATTAGAAACAGAAGTAGATTTGTGATCATGTAAAATAGATTTTAGGCTTACCTCTGTTTTTAAAATTTCATCCTCGAGTTGATGGGATTCCACTTGATCAAAGTCATTGTCCGACACAGTGTACAATTTGTTTGTACTGTGTCGTCAATCTGTGCTTTCAGAAACATGTCATCTTGGGGGCAGAAAAACGCGGCGACTTAAACATATCGAATTTGGTATGCGATTTTGCAAGTACAAATGTAGTTTTATGTCAGTTTTTTGTTTCAATATTTTTTGAAGATCGCATCTAACGAATTCGATTTTCGAATACTATTATTTATCATATGCCAGGGATTAAATGCCAAATAAATAAAATAAAACTTGCGAAGGATTACACGATCGGTTCAACAAAAGTGCTAAATTCATGCCAAAGGTTCATGTTAGTAATTATTGTGCGGCAATGCCATGCAAGAAAGATTTGTGGAGACCAGTTTCTCAGGATTTGGAAAATCTCGCCCTCAAATGAGATATTAAATTTTGTGCCCAACAAATAATTTTCAGTTTTTTTTAAGATTTGATTGTTAATACTTGCAGTATAACTACAATGTCTTCTAGAGGGGGAGGGGGGGTGTGTGTGTGGACATTTTGATCATGTACAATATAAGATTCGGCATTGCATTTCATGAACAACAGGAATCTGAATCTCGAGCTAGCTCTTGCATCGATATAAATTCTAAAGACATTGCTTTTTTTTTTTTAAATGTTGAGATGTTTGTCAATTTTCTTTGAAAAATGGATCTTTCCGATTCAAATTTCTATACTTAACACTTAACATTTTAGTGATTGCATCTTCTGGGATGTGTATTGAAATTATTCTGCAAGCCTTAAAAATGATTGAATTTGTTTTATAGATATTTGGGGAGCAATTCAAGTTTCATAAGGGGAAGTGTGAATTTTATCGATTTTTACCGATACGTATCGAACAGTTCTTAGATTTTTTTATTTATTAAAATCATTAACCGTTTCAACTTTTAACAAGAACGTTTCATTTTCTTGAGTCCTCTCTGTTTACTTTCTGACGAAATCGTTTTCTTATAAGTTAGTTCTAGCCTAGCGTAAACGAGTCGTCTAAATACTTTCGAAGAAGTAAATACACAAAAATTATAAAATTACTCATTCGTACTACCCGTTGTAGGTAATAAATTTTGTATATTCATGGCGCTGGATTTCGATTTTCATCCAAAAGAAAGTGGTTTTACTATGTTATATACTAAGTATATATAGAGAAAATATTCTAATTGTTAAAAAAAAATCGTATTCGAGATTTATCAAAATCTTCGTTTCAGACCTCTCTAAATCCGACAACACATTTTGGAAATTATCTGTCTGTCTGGGTATCTAAATACAAGTGAACTCGCTAATTACCAAATGTAAACAGCAAGCTGAATAAAATTTGGTACTCAATTTTAGCATGTGAACCAAATCAAATTGTGAACTAAATCCGACACGGGATTGCACTTCTGCATGCATGTGAATACTATAATTCAAAAATTGAATGCCGTAAAAATGAAATTTGATATGCGATCTGTTATTAAAACTGTAGTTGTGCTCAAATTTTAGTTTCACACGGTCTAAAAACGTCCAAAATGTGGTTTCGGGTTTCTTCATTATACAGTGACTCACAAAACATTGATGTATGGATTCGAAAAAAAAAAAATTCGTTACGTCCAGGATTTTCTCCCAAGTTTGATTTTCCCCCCCTTGTGAAGAGGGATGACACCCTTACGAGAATATGAGAAAATTTAGGGAAGACCTCTCCCTCTGCTTTAGGTCAAGTCGAGTAAACACGTTTAATATTTCTAGATGATCTAACTCCAGTTAAGAGTAAACGGTATTTTAACAGCTGTCTTATTTCGTTTTCTATAGTCATTACAAAACCGTTAAAAACATGCTTTAATATGTTTTAAATAAGAGTAAACATGATTTAAATTAGATAAAAACATGCTTTAATATGTTTTAAATAAGAGTAAACATGATTTAAATTAGATAAAAACATGCTTTAATATGCTTTAAATAAGAGTAAACATGATTTAAATTAGATAAAAACATGCTTTAGAGTACAATCAAGAATCAAGGAGTGACTATCTTCATTACATTTTATTCAGCAAAATCCAAAGCCGAGGCTTTCGGGGGGAGGGGGGAAATGCTTTATCTTACTGAATTACATTCACTTTAAATTTGTGGTTTTTGTTATTCCCGACACTGGTTTTCGGTAAGTGTTATTTCGTTTCTGTGTTTAGATTTCCTCGCGCTATACAAGTTGATCTTATCTGCATAAAAATGGCATTAGTGAGACAAAAGATTTTCATGGATTGCATCCTGATTAAATTCATACCATTAAAATATAAGAACTGGCAGAATAATAAACCTTTAATTGGCGTGCATGAGTAATATTTTTTTATCGTTATACAAACAATGTTTATATTAAACTTAATCGGAAATATTATGATCAAGCTGTATTTTTATTTTCTCTTATACGTATTATAGGGAAATAATTACGAAACGAAGAGAACTAGATGGATAAAATTCGATACATAGAGGTAATATCAAGTGTAGACATGTGTGAAATATCGAGCAAAATCAAAACAGTTTTACCGTCTGTCGGTCTATACTTTTAGAAACATGTAAACACGGTGACTGAAGAAATGCCCAGATTTAAATATATCAAATTTAGTATGCGATTTTGTAACTACAATTGTTATTTTGTGTTTACTTTGTGTTTCAATCAATATTTAAGAACTCCTCTTAAACTCAATTTTTTTTTTGTGTTTATTAACCGAATGCCAGGGATTAATCGCCAAAAAACTCGCCAACTATCCCATAAGTTCCAGTAAAAAAGCCGAATTCACGCCAAAAGTTAGTATTTCGCAAATCTTGTACACCGATGTCGTGTTAGACGCTATCCTGCACGACAAATTTATGAGCGTATGCAAGAAAGTTTTGGAAAGACAACACCCATTGGTTAGAATTGACATTGAAAAGTATTTATGTAACAAAATAAATTTCTTAATGACATCGATCTGATGATAGCTTTATAACTTGTATAAATGAGTAGAAAAGAGCTGATTTTAATAGATAATTCATAATGTATCTGACAATTTCGAATCTTAAACAGTATCTAATAAAGCGTTTATTTTAATGCATTGAATAACTATAATTACAATGATTGGTCTTAGTAAATGATTGATTCCATTCTGTTGGGTCACCATTTAGCCACGTCCGAATTTAGAGTATTTTAAATGTTTTAGTTGTTCTTTCTTATTAACATACTCCGAGGGCTTGTGTCTCCTTAAATTATCCTGAAACATTCATTATTTTCATTTTAAAAACCAAAGTTATATCTTGTTCGAAATCATTTACTTGAACACAATGGATGCTGTTTTATCTTTTAGCAAATGGCTTCAACCTCGAATGTTCCATTTAATTCCTTTTTAGTAATTGTAAATCACAGATCAATATTAATTCGCCGATGCTTTTAATTTTGGGCAGCTCGTTTATAAAAATGATTGCTTGCATCAGGAGGCTTCTTTTGTTTTAATTGATCCGAGATCAAAAATTGTTTCAAATTTTGAAAGTGTTAATATCTTTTCCACTTATTCTTTCTTCGGAATAATTTTACAGTGCAAGGGCTAAAGAGCGCATCAAAGCAAAAGGACTATTTTGTTTAATCAAATTTTTCGATAACGCGAAAATGAGTAGGCGTTTTCAGGAGCAATTTTTGATTCATTATCATTAATCTATTAATCATCGATCCTTATTAATTCCTCATTAGCATTATTATATTTTTATATTCTTTAACTTCTGGATAAAGTACTTTCGTCAAAAATAAAGGAACATTTCTGGAACTTTGTTGCTTATTATCGCATCTTCACAAAACTGCTATCGATGAAAATGTCTTAAAGGAGCAGGATGTCTTTTGAAATTAATTACTAATTCTAGGTACTTCTTTATTGCTTTAAATGCTTAATATGAGTGAGTTTTTCGAATTGCAAATATTTTATTTAAATAAAGCTTCATTTGGCTACCAACTAGTTCGTCGGGATAAGTGATTATATTTAATTTTAATTAAAGCCCTTCATCATAATTTTATGCGCAGGCCAAACTTTAAAAGAATATTTTTAATAGATTTGTATATGTTCTTTCAATTGTGTAAATGAACCTGTCTAATAAAGATCCGTCGTGTGAAGTCATAATGTAATTAAAAAAATGGTAATGTGCAGTTTTTCTATCGTCTAAATTTCACAGTATTGTAATTTTGTTTTGTTTTTTTGTTTCGTCTTGTAAGCTGCACATATATTAAACAGATACCTTCCTCTTTAACTTTCAATAATGGAAAGAAAACTACGCGATTAAATATTCGATATAACGGTTTAACTCTTAACCCTTATAACTTTGATTTGAACTCAAAAGTAATGATTTATTCTGTTGTTGGAAACTAGGCAAAGTGAAAGAAACTGATGCAATTTAGGAAAAATTGCACCTTTATTAGATGGGTATCGTTAAAAGGCAATTTTTTAAATTTCAAAATTATGTGCAATGCATTTTTTGTGTGTTGTAAACGTTTTGGAAGTTATCACAGAAAAACACCAAAATTCAATTTAATTTTTAATTGATTAAAATTCTAATTAAATTTCTTCTTAAAACATCATCCGAGGTTCACATTTCTACCCTCCAAGTTATGTATATCCCAAGTTTGGTAGCTCTAAATCGAACAGTCTGGCCTGTACAGCCCCTACACGCATACACTCGCTCTTGCACACACTCACATTCATCTTTATTATTAACTGGTCACCTCAGAATAACAGGTCGCTTTAACTGGACCCTAAGAATAATGATTATATTTGATAATTCTATGTCTGAATTTAAAAAAGTGTTGCTTTAGTTGTCAGTTAAGTTCCGCTTCTCTTGTACATGAAACGTTCCATCGGAGATCAGTCATGTGACATGTCGGAAGAGAAAATGTAAATGTGTGGTTCATAAATCGCGGTATGTAACCTCACTCTTTTATGTATCTGTAAACTGGACAGACACAAATATTAACTTTTTTAGTTATCAACAATGGGAGAAAAATCCCGTGATCATTTGATTGATAAAACGGTTTGAATTTTAGGGAAATGTAATTTTTTGTTGGAAATTAGGGAAAAAAATTATTTTTAAATTGCCAAAATCCAGCAAAAACTCATGACTGCTAAACTGGTATCATGAAAGAGAACATTTTACATCGTTTAAACTTAAAAAAAATTAACTTGCGAAAATGCTATTGCAAAAAAGTAACCGATATAATTTGTATGTATATTAATGGCCAGACATACAATTATGAATGCACACACGCGCGCGCCTCTGGATTGATTCCTACATGAAAACTACCTTTTGCAATGTTACTCGTAGCACGACTTTAGGAAACTCTCTTCACGTCTTTACCGATTAAGGTGCCTGGAGCCCAAAACCTCTCTTCGTTCAAAAGTTATATAATATATGCGTATAACGCTTTCACCCTGTTATCTTGTGAACAAGACAACAATTTCGTTTGGATTTTAACCTGCTTGGAATATGCTAAAAATGTAAACTTCGAATGAGTTCGCAAATGGGCCATCCAGCTCATGGAAATGGCAGGAGGTTGAAATTTTCCTTTCACTATAACTTCCTTGATATTGATGATAGAAAAATAAATCAAACTAACCAAATGAGTTTCTCATTAAGATGAACAACTTCTGTTTTAAAGAGTTTTTGATAATTGCACTTTCTTAGAAGTTAGGGGCTAAAAAGTGATTTTCTAACCCTAATTTTGCTTGAAATTGAATTTATGAAATATTGACTTGGACGAAAAGGAACTACCTTTGCTTAAATTAGCTTTTCGAGAGAAATTTTTTATTATAAGTAGAAATTGAGCGTTACCTTTACTTTTTAAATTACTCCTTCTGCCTTTATAGTTGACACCTCAATGAAAAATTAACCGCGGCTCAATTTTTATGCCGAAGGGAATGCGTTACTCTAACCAGTTTTTTAAATCTGCAATGTATGGTATGCTCATATCGTACGCATATTTTACGACACTGAAATTGTGTTCATTAAAAATAGGGAATTTTATTTCCAAGCCGAAGGGATTGTTAATGGGATAGGATGGTTATTAATTTTCATAAGGTTATTTTAAATATATTAATATTTTTACATAGGTCGGAAATATTTGGCTAATATTGTTGTGGGTAATGTGAACAGTAAGTGGATTTCAATGCTGTAATCAAATGCTGAATATTAAAGGTTTAATTTGTAATAATAATACTAAAATTTTCAAAATTTTATGAAGGTAAAAGGGGAATAAAATTCCACTTATCTGGTTATAGAAATGCCCGAGGGTAATATTTATGGCGATGAAACAACATTTGAAATAAAGATGCGAACTATATTGAGCAGAGAGCTGTTTTGCTTAAATAAATGAATTATTTGATTTTAGCAAATATTCATATTTGAGAACATTCTGAGCCTGAAAAAGCACATTTGAATTCTCAGCTGCCACGCAAACTCAAAAATGAAGCGAGTTTAGAAGGATGAAATTTCTTATGTACTATACATTGTCAAAAGTTCATTCATTTCATTTAACACTAGCCACCTTTGGCGACCAGCTGGTTCGCCAGGGGTAATGCATTCTATTTAAGACGAAATGCTGTTTTTTGACTGCAGATGCTTGTAATTTTTGCTTTCTATGTATAATTAAAGAATTAGAATTATTGCTCTTAATATTTTTCATCGTTTTTAGTTCGTATTTTCTTCTATCGGATTCCTTTCTTTTCAACAACTTTTTGAAAATACTTCATAAAAAAAGTGACTAATTAATAAATTGAGACTCTAGGCGCTGCAGTTAAACGTATTCTTCGTTTAAATTTCAGTTTTACATATACTCGAAAGGCGATATTTAAAAAATCTATGTATATAAAGAAATATTTTTGAACGTTTTTTTTTAATGCAAATCTAGAGTTTTTATCCTATCTTAATGAAACTTGGCTCACTTGTTCTTCAAAATAAAATTGTTGAATTTTTAATGTATAAAGATTTATCTTCCGAAAATATTTAAAAAAAAATTATTTAAATTTTTTGACAATTCAAAAAATGTTTAATTACTCTCATTTCATTTCTGTATAATTTAATCTACTCTTAATAAAACAATTTTAATTGAATAAATTTTTTTTATATTTTTGATTAAGTCTGTAAAAATGCTTTTATTATGACATTCAAGGTTTATAACATTTTCTTCAATTCCTAATTTCATTATTACGTCAAACCGTGCAGTCGCGAGCTTTTACCAGTACTAAAATTATGATTATTACTTTCATTAGAATTAACAAAATATTGTAATTGTCAAAAGATTCGACCACAAGATTTTGACTAATCTCCGCATTTAAAATCTTTTCTAGTTCGTGAAACACATTTTTGGAATTGCATCTGTCAATAAATACTACAGATAAACAAAAGTATAAGTATGAAATTTGGTGTGTGATCTTCATACCAAATGCGCAGATTCTTGTCAAATTTTAAACGATATTTATTTATAGTACTTTGTTTGTCAATCTGTCTGAGAACAAATGAATATGATAAAAAACCGTAAGATCTAGATGTTAAATTCTTGATTGCAGTTTAACATCTACACTATAAATCTGTAACAAATTTTGAATCGTATCCGCCAACAGGTTAATCGATTGTTTGTCTGCACATTTGTGTGCATGTCAATGCGATAACTCAAACGCAACAATTTAAATCGATGGAATTTAGTTGTTGATCTTCTTTCTAAAAATGCAGTCAAATTTCGATTTCTGTCAGTCGAGAAAAAGTGTCAAAAATGCTGAAATCAATTTTCTTCTATAGACTACGAAGTACAAAATGCTCATATGTGTTCAGGACATTTACAAAGGGCTCTTCGATTTCTAGGGTTGAGCATAATAGTTGGTTATAACAATTCAATAGAATAAAGTCCATTTATCCACAAAGAAATGTTTATCTGGAACCTCTATCCATCTACATCGGCGCAGATCAGGGGAAAAAAAAATACCATTTTGGTTTTCCTCTGTGGAAGGAAGGGAATAGAAGTCGCTAATTTCCTTAGATATCCTAAACTTGTCATAGATGTCGCCATATTGTTCCCTGTGGTCAGTACTGTGGGGGGAACAACATATGCGTAATGTTCGTTTCAGTATTCTGAGGCGACCACTTTTCGACGGTTCTATCTCAGTAAGGGGTGAAACGTGGAAGGATGTAGACATTTCCGGAATTTACTTTATTGTTAAATGTAAACGTCTCCTTTCCACTTTCCTTTCACCCATATTTTGCGGAATTAAACCCATTCTAACGCATACGCAAAAGAGCGGAGAGTTTAAAAATCTGTTTTTATTAACTAAAAACTAATTCATTAACACTAGAACATCCGGGATTTCGATTACTCTTAAACGTCCACCTGTATCGTTTCGACACCGCGATATAAAATAATTGTAATAACGAAATAATTGCGGGACTACTGTTCAGTAGGATTTAGTTTTTAAGACATTTTAATAATTATTTTACGTAATTTATCATAGATTATGACTGTATATCATAAAAGCTTTAACAAAACAAATGAGTTAATCTTGTAAAATGAAATAAAAAAATAATATTCATAAAATAATATTCAGCTAAATGAAGAGAAAAAAACAGCAAAATCTACTCATCTACCAGTATGCCCCTCTAAACCAGCTTCAACTCCTATCTTTACTATTGAAAAAACAATTAAAAGAAATAGTGAAAGTGGTAATAGTCAAAATCTTTAATCATTTATTCGTGGTAATGCTATAGCGGGAGCTCCCAATATTAAAGGAACCAATCAATTCCCAAAACCTCCAATTAAAATTGGTATTATCATAAAAAAATTATTACAAATGCATGCACTGTAACAATCACGTTATATAACTGGTCATCACCCACAAATCTATCTTCCAGGCTGTCCTAATTCAATTCGAATCAATACTCTTATTGCTGTCCCTAATATAGCAGCTCAAGTGAAAATTAAGTGTCAAGCACCAATATCCTTATGATTAGGGGGCCGCGGTGGTCTGGTGGTAAGGTCTCGGCTTCGGAACTGGAGGGTTTCAGGTTTGAGACCCGATTCCACCGAAGAACCGTCGTGTAAGGGGGTCTGTTGCACGTTCAATCCGTCCTCCCGCTGGTGTGGAGAAGAGGGTGCCAGCTCAGGTGTCGTCCTCGTCATCTGACCGCGGTTCAAAATGACGAGGTCCGTCCCAAAATAGCCCTAGTGTTGCTTCAAACGGGACGTTAATATAACTAAACCTTATGATTAGTTGAATATAACCATCGCAGTAACTTAGTTTATTCAAAAACTTCAATTGCACGTTTAAAATTCTTAAGAAATCATTAGGCGATGAGCTATAATCTCATATTTGAAATGAGTTCATTTAGCCTTGAAAACTATCAGAATTTATATCCTAATAACCCATAATATTAATTACAAACTCACCCCAACATTTGTTGTTGTTGTTTCCAATGGCACTTGCCATAGGCAAGCCCGCTGATTTGAAATCAACGATTTTAAGCCGAAAGGGAACGTCTCTTATTTTAGTAGCGCCAACTAGGGCCAAGAGTACGATTTTACTACTCACGCATCACATTCGCTTGCACAGCCCCTTTTTAAAGGGGGGGGGGGGCACATTCACAGATAGAACAAATGAAGGACAACCATGCCCGAACCGGGACGCCCAGATCACGGCGAAGACGCGCTACCCCTATGCCAGGACGCCGGCACACCAACATTTAAACCCATCATATATAGTAAGTCTTGTAATATTTTTATTTATGTAATAGGATTTTATCCATTTATTATTACTCCATATGAAATTCGTAAATAAACAAAACATTAAAACGGATATTTAAATTATTAAGATAAATAAGCTAAAATCCTAATATTGGTGGTATACCTCCCAAACGTAATATTCATAAAAAAAAAACTACCATTTAGATCTTATCTTTCCTAACATTAACACTTCTAAAATCTTATCCTTCATGAGTGTCCAAATAATCCCTGTAATTATTTCTCTATACATTGCAAAATAAATTACTCATACATTTTCTTGAAGAAAGTTTCCTATTAAAATTCACCTAATATGATGTACTGAAGAATATGCTATTAATCGTTTTACTCTCTTCTGATTTAAAGATCCTAAAGCTCCTATAACTAACCTTCTAATGATAATTAATCAAAGAAATATTCTTACTAAAAAATTTATTAAAAGCGGTTAAATCTTCTGAATAGTTATTAAAAATAAACATCTTCCTCACCTTCACCTATCGCATACAACAGGAAATCAGAAATAAAATGGTCCCACACCCATTTTATATCTTAATATACCTAAACACATGTACTAAAAATAATTAAATTGAGAATAAAATATTATTAGTAAGATTCCAGATCCTAAACTCTGAATAAAAAAATATTTTATACATGTCTCCACTCTAGAAGATCTTCGATCATAAACTAAAGCAATAACTTTATTATATTAATTTCTAATCCCACCCAAATCAAAAACCAATCCCTACATCTCACAGTTAAAAGAACTCTTAAAATACTGAAACAAAACCCCCACACTTTGAGCAAAAAATTTTTCCATTTATTAGGTATGAACCCATTAGCTTAATTAGCTGACTTTATTATGTATACTTTTACATAATTATATACAAATGTATTGTTCTCATTATTCATTCCTCTACATTTACAAAAAAAAAAAAAATGAGAACCAAATTCCCTTATATACAAAATATATTCAATCAATTTTAATTTAAATACACCCTCGAATTTAAAATATGAAGAAGAGGGGCAAAAGGAGGGGAGGTTCGAATTTACCGGATTTAACTCTCACCCCACCCCCTACATTCAAACAATATATAATGTAATTGCAATTTTTCGAAAGACAAAAATACATATTTAATTTAAACTTATATTTACGTTGTAAATGACTTCAAGGAATAAAATTGCTTATTTAATATTAATTTTTATAAAAATTAAAATTAAGTCTTTTTTAACCTTTTATTTCCCTCCATAATAGCCTGTCTGAAACTCAAGTAATAGGTGAATTTTTTCTATTTCTATTTATGGTTAAAAATTCCATTTTTGTGAAAAAAAAAACACTTTTCTCCTATGTTAAAGTGTTAAGCACTTAAAAATTTGATTTTTAAAGAGATATGAAAATATCTAACAAATTTATGCTCAGTGCAGCTTTTTAGTATAAAGATTTAAATAAAAATTCGATTATTTTCAGAAATTTAAAATATATAACCACATACACTATGATGAAAGTTGTAAATCAACTCATTAACCGAATATAGTGCGAGACGTTGCGGTTAGACTAGAAATAAAATTATACTATTATTTTCTTAGTTAAAAATTTTTTTACAATAAAAAATATTAAGTGAAAAGGAGATTTGTGATCTGAACCTCATTTTTTTTTCTTTAATTGCAATCCAAATCGTTTTTATACATTTGTGATTGGTCAAACTATAACCGTCTCCTAAATTTTTAATTCAGTTGCAACGATTAAGTTGTTGAGATTAGTCCCCTTTTAAATCATTTACATCGTTTTATTGTTTGGTTTATTTTTTTTAACGTCAGGATTAATTAAATTTCAAGTAACTGTTTAATTTTAGTAGGAAAATGAAAGAACTAAATATTGCTTTCGCGTATATGTATATTTACATTTCATTTTTTATCACCTGGATATACAATGTAAAGAAGTTTTAAAATGATCATTTAGATTTAAAGCGCATTATGAAAATACGGAAAAATAATACTAGAACAGATGCCATTTTTCCCCCCCAATTTAAAATCCATTCAAGTCATTCTACAAGTACGAGATGCTGAATATAATAGAGCTGAAGCGGAAAATATCTCCATGCATTATAAAATGAAATTATATTATCAATCTACATTACTATAATCCATATTCTATTCGTAATTTACACAAAGTTTCAAATTAGTAAAAGTTTGTGCCTCATAAAAGTCAGTATTCTCAAATACTAATTTCTTGAACTGTGCCAAATCCAAACGGTGCCAGAAACAAATATTGTACAAGCATAAATTTATAAGGAAATGCTTATATTTGGCTATTTTTTAATTCGTTTTCTTACTGAATACTTTTTATTATTATCTGCCAAATTTGCTTCCAGCAAATCGTTTCCTCTAGTATGGCTATTTTGAAACCCAAAGAAAAAATAACCTGTACAGAGCCACTCAAGCCTGAACTGGATTTAGAGCATCGCTCAACTCCAAAAAAAAAAACGATGTCAAATATTTATAACATAAGTCTAAGACTAAATCAAGGAGAGTAAATTCGATATGTTAAAAATTAACCCATCTGTTAAATTTTAAAGTATATAGAAATATACTATATAATACAGTACCGAACGTATACCTCTTCACAATATAAATGAATATTTTTAAATTTAGCAATGTGAAAGCGAATTAAAAGTTGTTAAATTTTAAAAATATGAGGATAAACAATAACCCATGGAAAATTTATACATTAAGCGAAAACAAATTATCACAAACAACAAAAATGAGCAAGCTAAATAAGACAGGGGGACAATTAACTCGGAAGTACGGACATGTGTTTATATTCAATCGAGTATAATAAAATAGGTTCAAAAACGTTTCATAAAGAATATGAAACGTTTTTGAGCCTTTCGAAATAAATTTATAAAATACCAAAGCAACAAAGGAATGTAACTTTTCCGTTATGTAATACTTAATATAAATATTTACATGTTAATTTTAAAAAAATTGCCGGCTATGAAATTTCTGTAACTATATTTTGCTATCCGAAATAACCGCTCAGTCGCTGGATCTTTTCATTTTTAACCCTTTCTAGGTTCATGGGCAAGTATGCTTCGCACCAAATTCATCAATATTTGCATGAAGTTTCGTAGGTTAGCATAAGTTCCGACAAACTTTTCAACTGTAAAGAAACTTAAGATGCCTCAATTCCTTATCTCTCACAAATTGGTACGACTTGATTTTTTTTCTTAACTGATAATTGACCAAATTAATTTATTAATCAAATTACAATTATCTCGTAAGCTAAATGAAACGTTTTTCATAAGCCAATTTCAATCCTAAAAATATTTTAATATACCATAATTAAAAAATGGGCTCTTAAAGGGTTAAAGTAAAATTTAATTCTCAGTGCTCATAATTTCTTCCTCAGAATGTGACGTTTACCTAATTACGATGAATTCAAATTGGACTGTTAGAAGCTTTATTTTAAGGTATCATCTGTCTACCTACGGGGACAAATTTTTGAAAATCCCTCTAATGAGCTATTTCAATTCATTTTCTGGATCAATGTGACTACAAATAATAAAAAATATTGACCAGGAAGTTCGGTGCAAATTGAAATTCTGTAAAATGTCAACAAAAAGCAAGAAAGACACTCTATAAAAAACTCTACTGCACATATTTCAATTATTTTTATACAGAACACATTTGCAATAATGGTGAAGGGAATGAACTAGAATCCAAGAAATATGTGCATTTTTCAAAAGAAGTTATAGCCAATCGACTATTTCTGTATTGAAAATTTCTCAAAATCCGTTGTTCAAAATTAAATTAGGCAGCTGTAAAAGAAAAACTACTCCGTTCAAAGTTTATTGCCTTTGGAACATTTAAGCTAACATGCATGCAAAATTTCAAGATACATTATTAATAAGTTTTTAAGATATCGTGTTCTGCGAATGAAATTTTTACGAAGTTATTTGAAAGGTTCATTCGTCATTTGGTTTGGTTTAGTTATATTAACGTCCCGTTTGAAGCAACACTAGGGCTATTTTGGGACGGACCTCGTAATTTTGAACCGCGGTCAGATGACGAGGGCGACACCTGAGCTGGCACCCCCTTCTCCACACCACACCAGCGGGAGGACGTTTGGTCAGGACGGATTTAACGTGCAACAGACCCCCTTACGCGACGGTTCTTCGGTGGAATCGGGTCTCGAACCTGAAACCTTCCGGTTCCGAAGCCGAGACCTTACCACCAGGCCACCGCGGCCCTCATTCGTCATTTAAAATTCGCAACAAGTAGTTCTTTAATGCAGCCTTTTAACTTCAACTGGGATCCAATCGCATTTTATAAATAAAACCTTTTTAAAGTCCGCAAAATTGGTCTGAGACATTAGATTACAAAAAGCTTGCTTAAATTCAACTTCATGACACTAAATGTCAAACTTTCAGCCAGATCATTAATTAATTTACTGTATGTGCTTCGAAAGTATACTTTTTTCATATCTTGTTCACCATAACAGAATTTTTTATCATGTGCTAATTATGTAGCCAGGTTCGCAAGACAGGCTTAGAACACAAAACTGCATTTCGGAAATCTTTATTAAAGAATATGAATTCATAAGACATTTTCATTCATCTTAAAATGCTTTTGCACTTATGAACAATAATAACATATCACTATTAATCTTTAGTAAAAATTTAACAGTTGAAAATGCCATGTTTTTTTATAGTTTCATTTATAAATAAGAACAATATCTAATATCTATCTCTAATATAAAAGAGGAAATTTAAAGGTATTAAATATTACAGGAATGTCAAAAAAAAAAAAGTAGAGACGGAACACATAATGAAATAAATCATAGTCATGAAAAATTTTAATACTCTATTTAAAATTCCTGAAATATCTCACAAAACAAGCTTTTAAAACAATGACTATAATTAAGATCTTAAAGAATTATTCAACGTAAGTAAACAGGTCAAATTAAATCTAACAGCAATGATTATAATCCATTATTTAGCATAATTAAAGTTTGAGTTTGATATCATAATATATTTTGAAATATCAAAAGTATGTATTATTTTCAGAAACAAATTCATTAATTTCATAAAGAAACTGAGTACTCTTTAATATGGTTGGAAATATATCATTGTTGCGATATATTTCGAGTAATTCTAAGAATCTAATAATCAATTATTTACCAGACTAATACTTGATGTATCCAGTTACACAACCAATTCTTAATATATATATATATACACACACACACATATATATATGACTAGTTCTATAATATACAATGATATTGCATTTACTCAGATTACACATTACAGCTTTCAGCAAACACACATATAGATATTACATAGAGATATTTTAAGTTTAACAGCTTGTCTGCTGGCATTAGGAAGTAATGGAAAAATTGTACAAACATTCAATTCTCTGTAAGATCTTGATTAAACATTTGAAATCTTGCTCATGAAACATTTGTCACATTCTAAGTCGAAAATATTTAATAAGTATTGATATCACTGGAAATCTGTCTATTTAACATTTACTTGAATATATGGTACATTTCTAATATATATAAATGAATGGATTTAATATGTACAATACCAATTTTTTAAGAATGTAAATTATGAAAAATATGAAGAAAATAGTTATAGACAGACAAAAAAAAAAAAAAAAAAAAGACCCTGCATGAAAAAAGAAATTAGTAAGAAATAAATGATTTTGTGAACTTCATCTATCAAAGTAAACACAATGTCAAATAAGTACAATGTACAGAGTAAAAGCATCAACCAAGAAGAGAAATGGAAACCTAGGGCAATCTTAATAAATAACCTACAACATGTTAAATATCACAAGCACAAATATTTACATGATCCGACATTTCATAAAAATAAAACCATTTACATATAAATATAACTGATATAGGAATCAATATGCGGGATAAGTTAACTTTATGCAATGGAACAAACACAATCAGAAAATGCTGCTTATTCAATTCAAAATTATAAAGAATATGGATTTGATACCTGAATTAATCCAACAGATCCCGATTCTTCTCATTTTAACTTTTCTGACAAATACACACATGCATAAATGTGATTAAAATTCAATCTACATCAATCAAAAGAATTTGAAAATAATTAAAAATTGAATAAACAATGGAAACCAGATACTTGATATACAGTAATAATTTCAATAAACAATAAATGGAATATTCCTTTCTTTTTGCAAATACACATATGCTTATACTTTCAGTTCTAAATATAAATACTTAACTAAATTTTAAATGGGATTTCATAGAACAAAAATACAATATATTGAACTATAGATAGAAAACAAGATTCTGTGAGAAAAAGAGAACATACATTTGTAATATACAGAATGAAACTTCCCCATTTATATCATGTTAATTTTTTCTATTGATAAACAAAACCAAAGTATCTTTATACATAAAATACAAAATGAAGTATTTTATCACAAATATTTTCCAAACTATCGTATTTACAAAATGTTTGTTACTGCATAACAAACTTTAAATGAAACCGATGAATTTGGTGGACAATTCAAGTCACTTGTGGAAATTACTTACAAATGATTTACAGACGATTGACTAAAGATAATTATAACAATCAAATGATGATATGTTAAATAAATACAATGTTTTTAGATTTTGAATCATTAAAGTTTAAACTAACCAATAGCAAAAGTTACTTAAGGAATGATGCTGTCTTTTACATCACAAAACAGCTATATTGATCCTTGTATGTTGATGACTATTTATCAAATGCTATCAACAAAATTAGCGTGCTTTAGTTTATTAAAAAAGAACATTAATATTTCAAACACCAGATATTTTTTAATAAATTCTTTTGTATAAATAAAATTCATAAAGTAATTATTTTACAAAATAAAATATTTTGTATAAATAAACTAATAAAGTATTTTTTTTTCAGTTTGAGAAGAATTTTTCAGTTTATGCAAGTTTATTCAATATATATAAGCATTGATAGGTTTCCAAATATTTAGTAATAAGAACTCAATCATGGATATATTTAATATATGTATAATAGATAAACATGTGCAAAATTCATGATGAAAAACATAATGAAATTTCTTGAACTTAATTTTCAATGAAAACGTTTGTTTCTATAACAATTGGAAATCTATGAAATCATTTATCCATTATTTTGACACATGTGTTTTATACATATGCATTATTTTACATTATAAATAAATCTCATAAGTCATACAAAGCCTAAATATTTTTGAAAAGATCTTACAACTGACAAAATTAAATAATTTGAAATACAATTGGAAATGTTCTAATCTGACAAAATACGTTAAATGCAATTATATCCAGGTTGCAGAAATTTATATAGTTAAGATTTGATTCATTTATATCTAGTCCCAATTATTTAAAAAATTCTCAAAAGTACCATTAAGAAAAATTCTTATACTAAAAATATTTGGATAATGAATGCTTTATCCATCACAAATACATTGATTTATAATTTTTTTACTAAAAAAATATTTGTCAAGAAGGTTTTTAAATTATGATATATTATAAAATAATATAGTTGTTTTTGTATAGAGGGAAGAAAGATATGTGGGACAACTATTTAAACAAAATGAGTATCTCACTATCATTCTTAGCTTCATCAAAACAGTTCATGAATTCTTCCAACTGATCACACATACATAATAAATCAACATTTATATACAAAGCATATGAAGAAAAGGAAGAATAAACCATAAATTCTAATTCCTGTCTTGTTTATATATTTAGGCAAATCAACAGCAACAAGTAATTAAAATCTCCAAAAGTTTCAAACAGAACAAGAATTTAATATACATATATATTTTTATGCTACTTGCATCAAACACATAACAAAACATAAGATTTCTGAAATAAAAACATATTGGGTAAAATAACACAGAAACTCAAGTAACACTAAATCGATATTCTAAATTATCATCAGTTATCAAACTGACAACTTTATTTGCTGCCCATTGAAGTCTTGCCATACGTAGTGGATTGTTTTTCACAGCTTCACTCAGATGGGGCGTATTGTAAGTTCGAATGCAACGAGTTTGGGCATTACCAAGTCCAAATAGACCAGTAGCAGTCTGTTAAAAAAATAAAAAATAAATAAATAAATTTAGTGATTTCCCTTTTCATTTTCTAAAACATGAGCCAACTTAACATAATGAGACCAAACAATTTCAAAGTATTATTTTATACAAAAAAGTATATCCTATTATAAACTTCTTTAAAAACTGTTCTTTTATAAACTTCTAAAAACTAGTCTTCTAAATTAATATAAACTTTCGATTAAGAAATATTTAACAGATTATAATCGAAAGTTTAAAAGAATTTGCTCTCAAAAAGTGCAAGTGAGTACAGTGATATGTCACTAAATTTCAATATCGCAACTTATATAACTGTGATATATCTAAAAGTTACCAAATTAAAATCGAATATCGCTCTATCAAGTACAAAAATATGTAAGGAACACTTTTTAAACACCACACTTTTACATTAAATTTATTTACTTCTAATAAATTTATTAACTTATTTAAAGTACTTTAAAAGGAGAAATTTTAATGTATAAATAAATGAATTAAAAGAACTAAGGCCAAAATATGTATTGTTCAGTAAACCCAGATTGGCTCAAGTTTTCCAATACCTTTAACTGAGGAATCACTTGAATGAAAGGAACACAAGGAATCTTTAAAAAGTCTGATCAGAAATAGTGACAACAAATTCATCCAATATAATATCAACTATTATTAAATTAAGGAAAAAAATATTTTAATACATAAAATGCAATTCGGTTTTAATACAATGAACTGTTATTAAGCAGGCAATTTCACCCTTAAATAAATAAATAATAAAAAAATTGGCTATTTTTTTATAAAAACGAAAGTAGAAATTATTATTCGTAGAGAAAACATTACAAACATATTATATATATAGTTTATTAGAATACTAAATATTAATAAAAAAAATTCTAAAAAATTCATGTATAATTAGTATAATTAATCAAAATTTTATATTTAATAAAGAAGACTTTCTTAAAAATTTAAATTCGCTCTTTAACAATAAATGAAGAAATTTACCTGCCAAAAACACAGTTTATTTTCTTTGTTTGAATAAGATGCTAAATATTTTCCATCAGGTGAAAATGCACAAGCATTTATAGCAGCAGCATGAGCTGAAATTGTCTGAAAGTGAAAAAGTAAAATAAAAATATAATTTTCTGAATTCAAACACAGATAAATAATGAAAGATATTTTATATAAAATAAAATTTTAACAAAGAGCCAAATTTAAAGAACAATTACCTGACATTTTGAAGCTCTCAATTCGTAAATAGCTAATGCTCCACTTTTTGCTCCAACTGCTATACGCCTTGTTGAATTGCAATATGTGACATTATAAAACCTAAAAATATTATTATATGATTCTTAAAATGCTTATAAATAATTAATTTAAGTTTATATTTAATTATTATTCAATAATACCATTATTAAATAACTTAATATCATATTACAAATAACAGTAGTAATATTATATTTTTTATATAAAAAAACTATTCAGCTGCATTATAACTAAATTTGTGCAACAGCACTGAGTATGTATCCCCAGCATTTTATAATATGATTATTTGCAGCAATTTAAAATAATTTTGAGTAGCAAATTAAATTTTATATCTTATTTTTATATATAAGAAAAATATAATATAATAAATTTTATATATAAATTATATTTTATTATAATTTTTAAGGCATAAAATTATTTAGCTGATTAATTTTTTATTAATAACTTTTGATTATGCTTTTCAAAACCACACTGTTAATTTCAAATAGCAAAAAGGCCTAAATTACTTTCATGCATATTTGAAATTTTTATTTCATTTAAAAAAAACAGTAAAAGAAAATTTATTAAAAATAATTTTCAGTTATTTTAAAACCCTCTTTCTAAAATGAAAATTTACTAAAATGTTGATTAAAAAGTAAAATTAGGGAATTTTGTTTGATAATTAATAATTAAAATATTCACTCATTTAAACAATACATTATAGCATGAAAAATATTTTTATTTTTAAAATTAAATTCTTACATCTGAAAATCCTTATCAGATTTACATTGCATTTTTTCCTATCACATCCTTTTTTCATTTTTAGTTTCTCAATGCAATAAATATCTGAAATGCATCAAAATTTTGCAACAAAAGTTACAAAAATGTACAAATTTGAAATAAATTTTTTTTAAAATTCAATAAATTGATAATTTACATGCAGCCAAATTCCAAATATTTTTGAAAACTGAACTAGAATGAATCAAGTTTTAATACTTTAAAGCTACATATGCTAACTAAAAATGTTCTAAAATAAATAATGTGCAAAACAAATTATAAAAATAATCCTTCTGATTCTTTTTTCTGTTCTGAAGTAGGCTTCTGAAATATGACATGTAATATAAAAAGTGTTTCTTCTTTAAAACTTAGTAAAAAACACAATATATTTTACAACATAAAATAACATTAATACCTGCAAATTGCAGGAAACAATTCCTTTAAGCCTCGAACTTTCAACTGAGTATGGTCAAGACAATGTATCACTATATCCATGACCTAAGGGGGAAAAAAATTGATCTTAAAGATATTAACTATGCAAATGCATCATTTATTGACTATTTGAAAAAATAATTACAACTTAAAAGATTAAAGTACCAATATAAATCCAGATTTTTTAAGCAATATTTTATAATTCACAATAAAATATAGAAATAATTTTTGAAGAATATCAAATACGATCTAAGTTATTTACCTCAACAAGCAAATCTGAAACATCTGTTTGCATTTTATCAATAAGAAGCTCAATAACTCTAAGTATTTCTGGTTTTGAACGACTTAAAACAGTCATATGCATTGAAATGTTGAGGGCTTGTGCATTTTGGGCAAGTGTGTTATAACGGGCTACTTCTTTCACCAAACAAGTTATGAATGTTGGAGGACGAGCAAGAGCTATGAGAGACAAAGCATGGCGAGCTGTTCGACAGGAATCAGCAGCTGGAGTTAATGGAAGACCATAGGACATACTAATAGGAAAATAAAAGAAAATGCATATACTTTATAAAAGGACTTAAAATATACAAATTTACTCGGAAATTAAAAAAAAAAGTTAAATTTTTCAAAAATGAAGACAAAACACTATTTTGATATAAATTAGTCAGTTATTTGATCTAAAATTTGAAGAAAATTTAATGTTCTAATATCCATTTGATGCAGAATATTTTATGTCTCACCATTTTCATATTTCGTAGAAAAATTAAATTTTCACAAAAGTTTCATAAAAAGTATATTTAAAAATATCTGCAAATTGAAAATAAAGTACAAAGTTTCAAAGCCACGCATATTAATAAGTAATTTGCAAAAAATTAAGAAACATTAACTTCCTATGATAAACTTTATATAATACAGCAATAATGACCACTTTTAATTAACCAATATATTCACAGTTCATCAGTGCAAACAGATATCTAAATTATCAAGGATAGAATATACAGTTTCCCCCTAAATATAATATAACAACACAAAATTACTAAGTTTTAAATTTATTGTCATACCTGGGAACCAATTTATCTGAATCACAGCATAACTCTAAAAGGCCAAGTAATATTTTTGATACATCTAAATATGGTTGCCAAACTGTAAATCCTCTTCCAATCAAGTCAATTGCAGCTCTTCTGAGAGCTGTGTGAGCAGGGAATGAAGGTGATGGAGGTACTAGTAATAAAAATGCTAAAGCTTGACCTGAAAAGAATAAATCAAAGTTTATGTAAATTGGTTAAATTGTGAAATTTTAAGAAAAGTTTCAATTCTGAAAGTGTTAAACACATACTGGTATATCTAGCAAGAGAGTAGTTGGAAAGACCAAAACCATCTACGACACTGCGACGTTTCTGATCTTCAGGAGTCTTTTTCTTATTTGTTTCGATTTCATGACCATATTCAGCTCCAATTACTCCTAAGAGCACAATGGCTGTTGTTTGCTTTCTTTTTCCTTCAGTGGCACTAGATGGTCTATTAGAACTAGTTTCTGAAAAATAATGCATTGATGTAAAGAAAAAGGTCATATTTTCAATTGAATTTCATTAAACTGATTATTATATATGCATATATAAATCTTGAAGATGAATAAAATAGTCTGAATAACAATCATAACTGATTTTACGTTTGGAAGATAACATAAGAATTACTTCCTCCTTACAAACACAATCACATGCATTAGACAAAATAATCAATCAGTATTTACATCTTGTTTAGAGAAAAAAAAATTCATAGATTAGCGTTTAAATTTAATGTTTTTCTAGAAAATTATAAATTGAAACATGAAATTTTATAGTGGGAAAAAAACCCAGTTTCTACATATGCCATAGAAATACCTTCTAAGCTATGCTCGTCCCCTTCATCTTCATCTGAAGAATGATCTTCATCCTTGATTTGAACTTGATCATTGGCATTAACATTATTAGCATCATTTGCATTTGCCACAGAATTATTAATATTGTTATTATAATTCGAGGCAGGAGATGCAGAAGTGACATTAGTGGAATCATCTGTTGTTTGCTGTGGTGCTGAAGCTTGTGGTTTTGGGTATGGTTCTCCATAATTTGGGAGATAAGGTGCCCACTCTTCAACTAACTGTTTTCGACCTTTAGGCCCTATTCGCCTCAGTTCTGCTAGAAGTAGAGCTTGAGCAGCCTCTCTAACCTAAAATTGCACAAAATGCTGAATATAATTGTAGTTAAGCAATTATTTTATTTTAATAAGTTCAATAATTTTTTCATTGATTCATAATTTTGATTTCAATTCAATACAAACTAAGCACAAAAATTAGAATTAATTCATGAGCACTAGCAAGAGAAAATTGTATTAATAAGGATTTAATAATTGATAGAAAAAATTATTAGATTACAGATGAACCATAGTTTAACAATAGGCAATTAAATATATTAGGCATGATTTATTACGATCATCAATGACTTAAATTTTATAGCGTATACTCATATATATTATGCTGTAAAATTAATATATAAGCTTCTCAAACTTTGCTTAGAAATATTTAATCCAAATTGATGTATTATTGATCCCTATAATATTTGCATTTTAATTACACTCAGTGGAAGAAAGTTTTAAAAGATTGATCAAGTGAAAGATGAACATTTCTAAGAAAATTTCATAAAGCAAATCGAAAATTCCAATAAATATATTAGAAAATCAGCAAAGTGACAAAAATTCTTAAAGCAAAGAAGTCACTAATTTTTATAATATATTATTATATATATATTTTTAAACACCAAAAGAAATATGTAAAAAAATATAAAGTAATGCAAACATAATGTTAAAATTGGAAAAATATACACAAAACCCCTCGTAAATTTCCCATTGTTTTAAGCTAAATGGCATTAAAATATTTGAAATGTACAACTGTGGGAAAAAAAAGGAGCTACCCTGATTTATTTAGCAATCAGTCATTCTATGTAAAAACTAAAAACACCATTTTAAAGGTAGTAATGAATAACAAAAGAGGCACTAAAATTTTCATAGGGGAATGTCTACATGTTTAAAAATTTTTATGATAATGTCCTTTATGTCATGAATGTCCTCATGGAAAATTTACCTGGAGTAGAACTTTTGGTTAATATACCATGATTACATTGGGAGATGTTTGACATTTTTTGTTAAGAGGCTGTTTCCATGTTTATATGTTAAGATTTTGATATTCACTGTACATCAGTAATAACATTTTTAAAAATTTTATTTTTGTGAAGTTTAAAAGCATCTATAAAATTACAACCTACATGTTAAAATCTATCGCTATTTTATTGATAACAAAATATTCATAATAAAAATTGTTGGAAGAATTTTGATTATTTTCTGATAAAAATATTGAAAAATATAGAAAGTTTTGTTTAAATTGCATCTGAACTGGATTCTCCATTATGCTGAAGGTACCAAAATGCAAAGTTTTGTTGTATGAGCAAACAATATAAAATTAAATATATTTTTTATTATTTAAAAGAAATGTCAGTTTTAGCGTTTAAATTAATATCTTACCAATTCAGAGAGAAAAAAAATAATTAGGTATTATTCTTTTGTGCTGTATTCTTGCATTTCTTTATCAGTATATACTATCCTTATAATCACTGCTTAATACTTACAAATAGACATGCTTTATTTTAAAAGCATACAAAAAAGTAGTGCATTTCTTCCACCGATATATGTAAATCAGTTTTCTTCCATGCTTTACTGGCAACTTAGTATTCATTACAAATGTTTTTCTGTTTGCCATAGATTTCATTGTATGAAGTCATATATACAGGATATATGCAGGTAACAGATGAGAGAAGCAAACTGCAGAACATCACTCTAAATGTTCATTCATATCTTTAATTTCCATTTTTGTAGCCCCCTTTTAAGTTATAATTCATCACATACCTTGCTGCTTCTTATATGAATAGAAATTTGAAAGGAGGTACTTTATATGAATTATTATTTATAAGAATAATTATATATAACTATAAGAATAATTATTTCTTTGGATTTTTTTAGGAAGCAACTAACATAATATCAAAAATATATATTAGAACATATTTGCTTAGCAGAACAAAGTTGATTTAATTGAATTGGCATTGAAAAATTAGTATTTACTGTATTCAATGGAGTATATTATATGGATCAATAAATTCTATTTAAAGTATTAATAAAGCAAATAAAAATGATAAATTGTAATAATGTATAAGTACAATTACATATATTACAAAATATCAATATTAAATGCTTAATAAATAACATAATGTTGCATATTTAAGCAGACATCAGTAAATTTAAGCTCACTCTTGTTAGAAAAACGGGTTCTTTTCTCATTAGAAAACATGTGTTGTTATCCATACATAATTAAATCCAATAAAATTTTTTATTACGAAATAAAATTCCCATTTTCTTGAATTTGTGACATTCTGAAAGTGACATTATATGAAATGATGAGGAAAATTTCTAGCTTATTTCAAGAATAATGACTATTTTTCACATTTAAAAGTAGTGACTGTTAATAAAATATTATGGCAATGAAAATTTGATTATTAGCATTATTTTGCATTTTTTGCTACTGACGATTTTTTAAAAATAAATTTTTTATATTATAACAATGTAGAAAACAATATCTGTTCAAAGGAATATATGATCAATAGATTTCAATGCTAAATAAAAATTTCCTGTTATTTAGAAATTTTTCCATGCATCCGTAAACGTGTTGTTTTAGGTGTAATATAGAAACCAGAATGTAATGGGAAAACTACTCATAAGAATGAGCTAAAATTTTGCAAGTCAGCATAAAATGGTCTTGACTTTTGATTTATACCAAAATTTAAGCATGTTGTTAGTAAAAATTTTAAAATTTAATTTTGTAATTTTTTTTTACATATTAAAAATCATTTTTAATGTTAAATTTGTATGAAAAATGTGTAGAATAACTTACATTTTCATAACAAAAAGAGTTTAGGTCAATAACTTTTTACTTTTTAAGATATGAATGAAAGTTCAAAATTTAATTGTAATAGAATGTCAAAATTTGGTTAGCTCATACTTTTGAAATGAATCGACTTATACTAATGAAATTATGTTTTCAGGAATACTGTTTCTTTTAGTTATAAAATTTGATGAGAAAAATGGGTGTTGCCAGTGGAAATTTTGAAATTTGATCTTATTTTAATATATGAAAGGCCCCAACATAATTCTTAAATAAAAAATCGTTAAGAGCATGTTAAGTCCTTTCAAATGACACTTAGTTTCATGATTTTACAATGCCAGTATAAAGCTGGATGCCCTTCCCCTGCGATTGGTAGATCTCTTTTTATTGTTCTAAATATCTAACAAGTGAGAAAATAAATATGTTTAAAACCAATTTTTAAAAAATACAAAAGGCTCTCAAAGGGGAATCTATATAATATGATTGCTTAAAACTATATATTTAGAAAAAATATATTAAATATTAATGCATATGTATGCTGGTGTTTATTAAACAGAAAATGTTAGTTTGAGCAAAGTTTAGTATTTTTCTACAAACAAAGTTATATTTTGATACAAAAATAGTTTCGATTTATTTAAAGCTAACCAGATATTATTAAACAAAACCAACTATTAATTATATTACCATCCAAAATAATAAAAAAGTAAAATACATAGTTAAAAAAACATGGATTTGATAAAATTCAAAGGTATTAAAATTTTTTCTTTGTCTATTTTACCTCTAGGCAACGATCTTGCCAACGCCGAGCAAGCATTTCTACCTGAGGACACTTAAATTTCTCCGATTTTACTAAGTCTGGTAAAAGAACACAATGGAGTGCAGCTAGTAAGCTCCAGCCTTGTTTGATCTGAGCCTGCTGGCTGCTAAAAACTCCAGCCTCAGCTGCCATCATTGCTTGCACAACATCATCCTTATTTTTTGCATCTACACTGCCAGGAGTACCAGGAGATGTGGGCTGAGAATTCACAGCTTTGCTATCTGCTCGGCTCAGTCTTCTACAGAACAAAAAATATACTTTTAAATATCTTTCCTGGTCTAAACAAAAACCATGGCATGAAAATAAATAATTATATTAATAAAATTTGTAACTGTTAAAACAAAATACTTACAAACATTATCAACATGTTATTTGGTGCTTACTCATTTTAAGAGACATTTCAAAAGTATCTAATATATATTTCCTTACCTCCCTACAGTGGCAGAATTCGACTATCCTGCAACTGTTAGGAGTACTGCATGAGATGACTGATACAAAATTATTTTGAGATCTCCCTCCTATAGGATAATTTTCCTCATGATAAAAGTATAAATTAAAATAAATTTATTTGCACTTTTAAGGCTACACTTATCTTTTAGAATGTTATTAATTTGAAGTTTATTTTTAAATTGTCCTTTGATGAATCTCTAATATTTATTTTCCCTTAGTTTTGCAGAAAATATAGTTTAATGTTGACAAAATGTAATTTTTTTTTATAATACATGCTAAATAAAAAAAATTATTATTATTGTTTGCATTTTATCTTTATTATGTTAACATTACAAGAGATTTTTACTTTTTTGATTTCAATTTAGTTTCTTTCAGTCTCTACTATACAAAAGCATTCAAATTTAATAATAAATAGAAAGAAAAATGGATTTTTTTTCTTAATATATATATATATTTATCTTCATAGAGTTAAAAAAAAAGATAATTTACCTAATTAAAAAATTAAAGTATTTCTTTGTATAAATGAAAAATATATTTTATTCATATTACAGGCAAAAAACAAAGAGGACATAAAATTATTTCCCTAAATTAAAAAAAAAGCACTTTGAGACAGTTTAAATTTAAAAAAGTAACTAATTGAAGCAAATTATTAAAAATGTTTCCATTGCACCTCCCTTATTCTAAAATGTTGTGTCCTTAAAAAAGTCAAATGAAATAATAATTAGACAACATTATAATACTATTTTTGATATGATAAAAGAAATAATAGCAACAAATTTTAAAACCAATTTCAAAAATTATTTTTATACTCTATTTAACACAATTATGTAACAACCTGTGCAATTTCCTCCTTCTTTCTTGTTCTGGAACAAATGTAGCACTATTCATTGACATCAAAGTATTGGCTAAAGCAATTATGGCTAACAAATGAGTTGTAGTAACTGCTGTTGAAAGTTCCCAGTGACCTCGGGAAGAAAATATACGAGCTCTTTCCTCTTCCATTACAAGTTCAGGAGGTATAGCAGGGGCTAGTAATCGAACATGCTTTCCTTCTCTAAAATTAAAATAAGATTTTAATGATTTTATTTAATAAAACCCCCAATTAAAAATTATTAATAAATATTTTACACCATGTCAAACATTTCTATGCACAGATTGAAATAATTATTGCATACTAAATAAATATGAAAACTGATCTTTAAAAGTTTTGAAAATTTTTATAGCTCATATCAACTTTAGTTCTTATAATGATTGTATCATAAAACTTCAAAAATTGCTATGAAACCGTAATTTAACACATTTATTTAGACTTATGTCATAGCAATTTTCATGCACCAAAATAACTCAAAACCCTTTTTTATACTTTCTTTTCTTTTTTCAGCAGATAAAATTATTAACTTAACTCTTTTTGCAAATTCAGAAAAAAAGTAGATGAAAATCTGTAACACACACACACACACACACACACACACACACACACACACACACACA
>JAPMOR010089814.1:124535-152538 GCA_026543865.1 Argiope aurantia
ACACACACACACACACACACACACACACACACACACACACACACACACAGTTAGATCAGCTTCTCAAAAAATAAATAAATAAAACACAGATTGTACAACAGTTAGAATAGCTAACAATTGATATGCCAGGCAAAATGAAAGTTTAAGATGCTAAATTAGCCATCTAAATACACATTATTATCTAATAATGTTTATTTAATATTAACTTCTTCCATTACTCATTTTTAATTCTAAAGTGTTATGTTTATCTATGTATCTTCAAAAAATCCTTAAAAAATTGTATAACATAGGAAAAATATAGTTTTTACAATTTGGATTTGTTCAAATACAATTGAATAATTTGCTTGTACAACCTTGGATAATTAAAAGGGATATCTAATGTCAGAGTACTTTTTAAAATAAATATAATTTTATAGAGGAAAATTATATCAGAATTATTATATTTGATGAATGAAATCAAAACTGTCATTTTTTAAAAAAATTTCTTAAATCATTAAATGCAACATAAACACATCTCTGAGTTGAAAAATATATCTTACTAACTCCAACTTATACAATTTCATTCTTTTTCTAATTAAATAAAATTAAGAAACTTGAAACTCACAATAAAGTCTATTTTAGATGTTAAGATAAAGATTTTGTGAAGATATAATAATAAATTCAAATGAGAGGTTAATTAATCCTTGTTAAAATGCACATCATTTAAGACCGACTGGATATTTGCCTCCACTTTAAACATTTTTGCAAACAATTGGTATGTCAAATTTTTTTCACACATATTTCTTTAAATCAGAATTTTTGTAATTTAAAACTAGGATTTTTTTAAAACAAATTAATGGCAAAAATTAAAGTTTAAAATCTTTTGATAACATAAGGAATATGGTACAATATTTCAGAAAAGTATAATTCTATAATAGATGTTTGAACAATGAATTTACTATTTTGAATCCAGACTATATATCTATTTCGTATTAGAAGAACCTGCTCATTTAAAAAAAGAAACATGAATTTAATAATAAAATAACATTGTGATCAAAATATTATTTTGCAATTACTTTTGATCTCAGTTACAGTATTTCAGAAAATATAATTCAATAATGGGTGCTTGAAGAATGAATTTCCCACCCCTTATTATTAAATACTATGGAGGTTTACACTAAAAGAGATTTGAATGCACCATCATATAAAAAATATAAAGCTTTGCCACCTTTAATTTTCTATATTCAAACATACAAATAAAACAAAAAGTCATGCTATTTTTTTCTGAGAAATAAAATGCCAAACAAGTTTATAAAACTTTCTCATTTATACTATTTTTCAATACTCATAAAAATAACATAAGAAATACAAAAGAATACATCATATTTAGCTAGAAAATCTATATTCTTATTAATTATTATAAAAAAATTAAGAATATAAATATGCAAGAAAAATCATGGGATAATTTTATGAGTTAAAAAAAATATACTATCTGCGCTTTGAAGGGTAGAGCTTGAGAAAAAAGTAGAAATTATAAAGTCAAAGGATATAAGAATCTTTTGCACTTGAATAGTAAAAGACAGGTTTGGAAGAACATTCACCTACAGGGCTCCAAAATGGTGCCCCCATTTTTCCTTAAAGGATAAAATGAAAGGATCTATCTAAAAAAGAATCATGAATAATAGGCATACTTTGTTTCATAGAAAGCCATGCATTATAGTCAATTTCCCCCTTCTTTTTATCAATTTTTTAAACATTACACTGACTTGAATAATTGAAAATAAGAAGTTTTTTAGGCAAGTAATTTTTGTTTTGCTCAAAGAATACCATTTGTAAGTATTTTGTAAAATGCTTTTGTTAAACATTTTATAAAATGTTTATAGAATAACTTACTTTTTGAAAATAAAATTATTTTGACAGCTTTATAACACTTCTGGTTAATAAGTCCAAAATGTTTTATTCCTTAATTTTAAAAAAGTTCTCATGAATTTTCACAATTGTTTTGATTAGTTTCAATACTTGAAAAGTCATGAAAATCATAAAGTAATTTGTAAGTTAAAAAGCAAAATTTCATTCTCTAAAGGAACAAGTAAATGAAATAGTTCAATCTTATTGTATCATTCCAGTTGTAAAAGTTATATTTTTCAGAAGATCAGAAAATCACAAGATCAAAATGGATGTACAAATCTTTTTACCATTGAACTGAAACAAATGAAAATATAAAAAGAAATATATTTTCAGAAATTCCATCTATTGCAATTAATTCCATCTACATTAAAATTCTACAACTGCCCTTATAAATTGGATAATTTGAGAAAAAAAAGTTTCCTGGTACAAGAAAACAGTTACCATTTTTAAATATTCTCTAAAATTTTTGTTTTGACTCTTCCTTATTTAATCAAAATACTGTATGAAGAAAAGAGTATTTGTCTATTTAATTTGTAAACATTTTGAAGAATATTGAGTAAAATCCATATCATTACATACTTTCATACCAGTTTTCTCCAGGTAATATTCTGTATCCAATTTTTTAGATTTAAATAAAATATGCAGAATGAAAAAATGTTTTAAATTATTTATTTAATTTGGAAAGAAACTCTACTTACATAGGAACAGCAGGTTCAACAGCTTTTCCATCATGAAGAGCATGCAAGTAAGTGGGTAATATCAGAGCCATATGGCCACCACGAGATAACAACCCAAAGCACACAGGTCTCATAGGACGTAAAAGACCTAATTTGCTCTCACAAACTCTGTCAAGTTCTGGATCAAGTCCCCATGCATGAAGTACACTTAACAAAAGTTGAGCAATTTCCATAGTTAAATTTGTTTCAGCTAGATTCATTTGACGAGATTTTCTCCCAGAAGCATCAGTACTTGAAGCACTCTCTCCAGAATCCTTAATAATGAAGATAAGCAAGTTAAGCATTTTGAAAAAAGTTATTATGGTAATTATAATAACATTCTTGATATGCAATTGAGCAAGATTTAATTTTATTAAAATAAAAGAACCAAATATGGAGCATTGAGAAATAAATATTTACAAAAACTTTTAGTTATGCTAAAAGAATTTGCAGATTAAATTAAAAATTGTCTTAGAAATGAATGATGTAAATATTTAAACATAATGTATTTCAAGAAAATTGCACTAAAATATTTAATTCGGCAAAATGCTTTAAAAAATGACAAGATTATCCTTAAAATATAATAAATATGTAAGCTGTTTTTTTAAACATGGATTTAGAAATAATCAGGCATAATTATAAAAAGAAACCAAAATTATGATCTGTCCTGTACCTTTCGACGTATCGTAACTTCTCCAGATGTAGTTTTAAATCCCACACTTTCAGCTTTGGCTTGAATCTTTTGAGCTGCAGTTTCAGCAGTATCTTTCATTTTGGCTATAAGACCTATTCCTCCACATATAAATGTTTATTAAAAACTTATAAATGAATACATTTATTAATAGTCTAAACAATTATAATAGTAAATTCAAAGTATAATTTTTAAGCATTGGTTTTAAAAAGAAAATTGTTTTTAAACCTGAAAATTTTCTCTGGGTATCAGGAGAGGTAGAGAGAGCTAAGTACTTTTGCTGCTCGGAAGGGTTTATAAGACCTTGAACTTCTAACTGTCCAGGCGAGAGAGATGCATATTCCTCAGTTAATAATTGAACTGTTGGAATAAAAATTTAGAAAATCAATCACTTTAAATGAACAAGTGTAAATGCAAAGTTGCATTATTAATAACATGGAAAAAATTTTTACATTCAAGATAAATCTTATGAACATTAAAAGTCCAAAACTACAAAACTAATTTTAAAATAAGAAAATATTTTTCATTAGAATATTAATTCTTTGCAGATAGAACACTTTTCTTATGTTGTTTTGTGTAATCATGAGAAAAGTGTTTTCTGAATGCTTTTCTTAGATGCTACCTGTTGTGATATATTGTAACTATTTTGTATATTAGTTTAATATATATATTATTAACAATGGAAGTTTAAAATAAACATTATAATTTAAAATCTTAGTTATAAAATTATCAATAGTTGAACAATTATTACAAATAAATATTTTATAAAATAAATTTCGCTGAGATTAAAATTAATGAAGTTTTCATTTCACAATCACAGAATCATTTAAAGGATTTTAAATAATATAATATTCAATATCTGACTGATAGATAATTATTAAAACAATCAAAATTAATTGCATATACAAAATTCTTGGTTTTAAATACCTTAATATAATATTTTAAAACTATATAAGGACCATTTTAACACAGTCATTGCCATTAGGATCAGTGATCAGATAAGGAAGATGGAATCTGAGCCACAAATATACTTTTTAAGATTTTATTCTACACAAATCTGAGGCATTTTGACTCTAAACAACAGATTTAGCATGCATCAAATCCATACATAGAATGAATCTCTGAAGAAATTGAGAACAATATCAACAATACTTAAATTACAAAATCTTGACTTCATTATCGGACCATTCAAAAATTTCAACTGCATTAAATTATCCATTTCATTTAAAGAATTTATTTTTCATACAACTACATAAACACTATTTTTTATTATTAAGGTTTCATGGATTCGGTTCATAATTAAATACTTACCAACAAGCGCTTCTATATCGAAAAACAAAACATGACTATCTTGATCTTTGGGATTAGTTCGTAATCCTTGGATAACAAGTGGCTGAGCTCTAGTTCTCTGGATTTCATTATTGTCAGCTGCATGTTGAGCTGCATGTGATTGAGGATGATGTAACTGATTCAAACCTCTTTGTGTAGCATGTCGAATTGCAGCCAAATTTCGATGACGTAAGCCTCGGAAGAAATGAATGGCTGGATTTGTCATGCGATCACCGGAACTCACAATGTTTTCATCACATGCATTCAAAATTTCCTCTGCAGTAAGCCCCTGGACATAGCGGTCCAAGTGACCTTGGGAGAAACAGAAGTAAGGTAATGTTAAATGCATATTTCATTTAGAAAATAAAAATAACATGATATATTTTATCATATTTTTGGTTATTGAGAGGGGGGGGGGGGAGAGTAAAATTTCAAATTGCAAGTGCAAAATTATTTCTTGTTCTTAGATTTATTTTAGTCCTTTAGTTAGATTTTAAAGTGAGAGATATAGTTAAATTACAAGTGGCTTAGAATACTGAAATTGTCTCTTATCAAGTTTCTGTAATAAATAATAAATAAAAGAAAATAGAATTGATAAAATTATTACAAAACATCAGAAAGAAAACCTTTAAAATGTAACTTGGTCACATTTTTCAGAATGACTGAAACTGTCAACATGGAAAAAAATTTAATTCTAAAATTAGAAAAAGTGTGAAAAATTAATTTCATGTCAAAATAATAGTCATGTGTTAAATTTTAAAAACAATTTGCAAATAATTTACTTCCTAAGTTTATACATAAAAAAAAATCTCTATAATTACCTGTTTCCATTTGCCAAACATACAGAGAACCATCACTACAATACACTATCAGAAAGTCATCTAATGGACGAAATTTAATAGCTTGAATTGGGAACAAATGACGGCTTGCTAACATAATGCATTTTTTATCTTTTAAAGCAAGTAATGCAACTGAATGATCACTTGCAACAGAGCAAACAGACTGAAGAACACGATTCTAAAATACATAAAAATGTAATAATTATTTGAATATTCCTTTGAATTATTCTTAAAATTTTTTTAGTTCAATAAAGCAAAAAATTATAAAAATTACTTTAATTAAAATCACTCGTTTGAAATATCTAATGTAACTATGTATTAGTTCAATAAAGCAAAACTTTACTAGCAAAAATTATTTCAGCATGTTTCATTGGCTTCAATTATTAAATAACTTATAAAAGTTTAACAAAAGATTTTTATGTAAGTATAATCTTAACAAATAAGATATCAGTTTAGAATAGTTGCAATATTTAATAAAAATAGAATAAAATTAAATAAAAACTCATATAGAAAACAATGGAAATGCTTACGTTGCAATTTACAGGCGGGACAATTAGTTGTGTTATTTCCCCAGCATGTACAGAGAAACGATGAAGTAAATGTCCAGCATAAATATCCCAAAGGCATACACTAAAATCAACTCCTCCAGATAACAAATGCGCAATATCATAACGACTATGAATAAGGTGTGGATACAAAAGGCAATTCACACGTCCATTATGTCCATTAAGCAACTGATGCGGAGGCCAATCTGCACGAAAAATTAAAAATTGAAAACCCTTATTAGACTTGATTTTTAGTTTCAAAATATAAATCTTTGATTTAAAAAAATTACAGTTATTAAATATTTGATGAATGATTATTTATGATTATTGTTAACAATTTTCAGTAGTAAACAAATAAACAATGAAGCAAATATGAATTTCAATATTCTTTACAGTTACTATTTTAAAATTGGCATTTTGTACATTTAAAAATGTTGCTCCAATATTAATGGTGGTTTAAAAAATATTTTATTGGATGAATATAAAATGGGAGACAATTTTTAATTAAAATTGCATTGCAATTCTTTTTGTGTGCATACTTAAAGATTTTAAATAAAAGAAATTCCATTTTCAAATACATTTGTTTAAGAATTTAATAGTTTTTTTAATTTGCCCAATCAAGAAATTAGATAAAGGTAAAGTTTGTAAGTTTAAAAAATACATAAATTTTGATAAGGCAAGTGCAAACAAATATTTTTTGAAGAAAACATAGGAAACTAAGAAAACTTTAAATGCATATATTATAATCCATAATGATGCATAAATTTTCATAATATATATATCAAACAGAAACTAGCATTTGATGTCTTAGCATGATGACTATGTTTTCTGTTCGTTTCCAAAGAATGATAAATTCAATTAGAACAAATAATTTCTTTCATTATTCAATCCAATGCAGATCATTCTAAATCTATGTTTTCAAAATAAAAATAGAATAGAGAGAGAGAGAGAAAAAAACCCCCATTAATGCATCTAAAAATCAAAATTAAAATGCCAATATATATATTTGTAAAAAATAAAAATGTTTTTTATAATAACCTTCATAAGACTGATGTTTTCCATACAGAAGTTGAAGAAGAACTGTCTGTGTAGCAGATATAATAATAATAGAACCATCTTCTCTGCCACACACCAGTCGTCCTTGAAGTGGTAGATACACACTAGCAGTCAACTTCAGATTTGGAGAATCAGGCGTATACTAACAATGAAAAAAGAAAATGCTCATTGGTAGTATCTTCGTGAATAAAATAATATTCATCAAGCGCAAGAATTACAGACTTTGGATGCATATTTTTTTAAAAGGAACTTCATAATAGTTACTTTTATTGAGTTTCTGAAGAAATTAAAAAAGTACATTGTAAAATAGTAGTATTTGTAGTTCCTTTAAAAATAATTCTGAAAATGCTTGAAGGATATAAATAAAAATAAGTTTATTTACAAAATCAGATAAAAAAAGTTATTACCTGTTTGTTCATATTCTTCACAAATAGCAATCCAATATGCAAATTATATAAATCTTAATAGTTGATTGCTGACAATTTAAGAAGTACTGCTAACCATAAAAGAAATTTTAAAACGTTTTTATACGAAGTCAATAGTTTTAAATTTACAGAATTATTAATCCAACACTTTTCGCAATCGATTTTACAATTTAGCATTGAATGCTAAAAAATCCTGCCATTTACAGAAATTTTAATTGATATGAAAGAAGAAAAATTCCTGATTTCAATATTTCCAAGCATACATTTCTTTTGACCATCGAATCAAATCTTGTCACATCGCATTTCAGTAAGGATATGATAGGAGGTATATTTTTATAAATAGAAGAATAAATATTTTATGATCAATCAAAGACAAATAATCTGTTTTAATATAATAAACAAATAAGCCATGCACACAGATGTATTATAATAAAGATTAATAGATTAAATGCAAATATCTAATAATTGAAATAAAAATATTTTCAGAAGATATTTTTAATAATTCAACAAGTAAATAACACAACTTACTAACTGATCTAAAATACCAGCTGGTGGTGGTTTCATAGTTTCCCAAGCTTCTTGTAGACTTAATGACACAGAAGGATGGTGTTCTAAGCAAAAAAAGTAAAACAAGGAGTTGTAATGAACGCAAAGTGAATACCAGTTATCTCATTTTATCAGTACCTTTGAAAGTAAAAAGAAAAATTACACAAAAATATTCTAGTATAATTGAAAAGATAATCTTATTTAATGATAATGTAAAAATAATATTAGTGCTATATTATTTTCAAAATGATAACATTTTGCATTTTAAAAATTAAGAAAATTAAAACTTCTAAAAAAATTCTAAAGTGATAGGAGGAAAAAAAGATGAATTTAATGATAAAAATATTCATCTAGAAATCCATATAAGAATTTAAATTTGCAAGAGCTATTCTGTTCAAAGTAAATGTTTCTGTAGAACAGAATATCAAAGAAGTTTGAATACATTAAGAACATACATTTTTTTACAAGTGAGATACTTTTAATGAATATTTTTGTTTCCTTATTCATACACATTTTAACTCTTTTTTCACTTAATTTATTTATATGTTGATTTATATTCTTTTAATTGGTAAATTTTTATAAATATATGAGTCTTATATATATAAAAAAAAATAATTTGCAGTTGTGTTTAGTTTTAAAGGCTAAAAATATATTAAATAAAAATTTAAGTGAAATCTTATTAAATGCAAAACAATTTGCTATTGTAATAAAATAAATAAGCATTATGTTCCAATGTTTGATACTAAAATTATTCAGCATAAAAAAAAAGAGAGAGAGAAAAAAAAAGGATATTTTTTAATATAGTTTTTTATGCCTTTTTTCATCAGGCCCTCTTTAACTCAATTATACATGCATGCTAAAAAAAGTTTCACAATATCTTAGTATAAATACATTTCTAGAATTTACCTGGACATTTTCCATCCTTTGTTTTCCCCATGTCTATGTCACTAATGTCCGGAATATTCCAAAATGCAACAGTACCACTCGAATCACCACGAAGCAAGGCTTTCTGGTGATGACCACGAGCAGGAACAAAACTAAATGATGGCGGACAAAGTAGGCGCTGTTTGAAAGAACAAGAAAGTTGATAACAGAAAATGAAAGACTGTGAAATAAAAAAAAACTCACATGAAGGTAGACTTACTTTATCAACAGGTACAGTTAAAATGCTATACAATATCGGTCGATCAACACCTTTTGTTTTGTGGAAATCTTTACTTTCAGCATTACAGCTGAAATAACCCAAAGAAAACAGAATTAAACATTGCTTTTAAGAAGCTCCAAACAAAAATTAATTCAATTAATTGTAGTATTATATAATACCACAAATCTGCATAATTTTGGTAGATTTGTAGTCAAAAGGAAGACTTTTGAATGAATTTCAATTTATTTTACCCCTGGAGGAATAATTATTACATGAGAAACAGCAATAAGACATTCCTATTAACACTGTAACATAAGTGCAAAAAGACAAATTTTTCTCTTCAGTAATTTTACAATGGGATTCTGATAAGGATTTCTTTGACATGTGTCAACTTAGAACAGGGAATCTTAGGCATCTTTGAAACAAATGTGTAAGCAGTGCCAGAGATTTTTATCCTTTCATTCATGGATTCACAAAAAGTCCCTGTGTTGACAATAATTAAATAAAAAAAAGGATTTGTAAAATTTTTAAATAAAGTAACATGAATTAATTTAAGATAATAAATAAATAAATAAAATAGGATTTAAATTAAATCAAGCGATATCATTACATATATATACATACTATATGAAGAGACAAATCTGGAATTGAATATTACAGTGCAAATTCCAATTTTTGAAAAAATCATAACAATTTTACAAAATAAATTTAAGACTTGCAGATAAATAATTTTTTCCTCTACATTGAAAGTAGATTTTAAAATTTAATTTTTTTAATTTTTAAATCTCTTCATTAATTTAAATGGAAACTATAGAAATTAATACAGTTATTTACTTCTAAAAATACAAAAAATGTTATGATGATTAAGATAATTATTTAAAAATATAGAATATTGTTTATATGCATGACAATTTATTTTCATACTTGGTTTTTTTAAAATATTTAAAAAAAGTTTGTAATGTTACCATTATGTACTGACCTCATTTGTCTTCCACGTAATTTACTGAGTGCACAAGAAAAGAATAATAATTTTGAATGAACAATTTACAACATCATAAATAAGCATTGGTTTAAAGGTTTACTTCACAAAATAATAAAATAAGCAATACATGGATATCACTAAAATAAAAATCTGAAATGTAATTATTTAAAATGCAATTGACCATTAATCATCTGAAGAGAAAATTTCTATCATTAATAAATTCTCCGGTTTTCATAACTATATTAATGGTTTTTTTAAAAGACTGAAGTAGATAAGCATAGCATCCATCACTCTTGAATAAGAGCATATAATATTTGTAATTATTTTTTCATATTTATAATATCTAGATAATTAAATTAATCCATGACATACAAGTGCAGAAAAAATAGATTTGTTTTATGGACGTCCACTGGAAAATAACTCTTACTAAATGGTTTGTGCCGAAGTTTTTCAATAATAAAAGAGTTGTAAAATTGTATGGGAATAAGAGAAATTAGGTTTTTGGTCATGTATAATTCTGAAGAGGATTAAATGCATTCACATAGAGTGCATGAATCAGTACAATAAAAAAAGATAGAGGCAGAAATGTTAAATGCAAATAATCTTGTAGAGAAAAAAATATAATTTCCACCAATGGGGAAAAAATGATACTCTTTCTAGATCTGTGTTACTTTTGTTTGTATAAATGCATTTTAGTAAAACAGAAAGTGATTTTTAAGACATATTTGCAGATACATATTTAATTTAAAAATAAAGACTTTTGAGTAAAATATATCAACACTCTTCACAACAAGTCAATTAAAAAATGACATATATATATGATTTAGATATTAATATGTATGGACTTATGACTGATATAAGTGGAATGCAGCTAGTCTTGAAAATATGTAAATAATAATGTAATAGTTTGAGAAACACAATGATAAATAAATTTATTTTTTAATGCATTCAAATCTAAAAACATTTACATATTTTCAAATTTATTTCAACTTACTTTCCAGGTAATTTGAACATATATGCTTTACCACTATCACTCCATATAATAACTCTGTCAGCTGATAGGAAATCTCCTCCCAACCAACGTTCATCTCTTGGATTATCTGAAGAGCAAAGCAAGGAGAAATCTCCAGCATCATAAATCTAAAATAATAAACATATACACAACAAATTCAATAATAAAATTAAGAACTCTCTATAAGATCCAGTAATAAATAGAAGAATATAATTTATACACACATGCCAATACTTTGCACACACAATTAAAACAGTTCTTTGATTATACGGGCAGCAGGTAAGTTTTAAAGCATTAAGACATCGAATGGGTTTAGATTCATCTTCATAAACTGGTTCATTCTGCAATGTAAAGAGGAAGAAAAAAAGTGTCAAAGTTCCCAAGGAAGCATAATTTTTCAATTTTAAGATTTAATAAAAAGCAAATTTTTTTACTAATCTAATATATCCTTTCAAATAAAATATGTACAAATGCATACATACTTTGGGTTCATTTCCATTTAACGTCCAAATTTTTACATAACCAGATGCAGATAAACCCACTATTACATCATCTAAAAATGATCAAGAGAAAGAAAGTTTAATATCAAATAATAACTAGTAAATTGTAATAGCATATTTACAGTTGTAACACCAATGTACCACAGTTAAAAGGTATGCTTACCTTGACTTTTAGGAGGGCGAAGAACATGAATTGCACTCATCCAGTCTGGATTGACACGAGATGACAATGTGAATAAGATATCTAAGGTCAAAACATCCATAACTAATATTTCAGCGTAATAGCCATTACAGAATAGCCTAATGTCATTTGTTCCAGACATCTGATAAGACTACAAAAATAATTCAAATTAATACAAATAACAAGCAAAAAATTAAGCAGGAAATATATGAGTAAAATAATCTCAGTAAGTCTTTGATTATTTAATTATCTGGGTGACCTAAAGTTCTAATATAATTTTTCCCTATGAATAATTGGGACAATTTTTTAAAGTTGCATGCAAATAATTAAAACAAACTTATATCAAGAGCTGAAATATAACAAAATTTTTTGTTTGATATTTATAAGAGAGACAAACTCATTTCCAGAATGAAGTCAATAACTACAAACAACAGTTACTACTTGCTGGCAAATGGAAAGCCAATCAATAAAAACATTAATATAAAAAATAAAACGAAGAATTTTGCATTATAAATTTATTAATAAGGAAGTGTTAGAAAGTAAAGTTTATAAGAAAAATATTTGCATTAATCATTGTACAAATTTGACTCATATTATCTTAAAGGTCAAGAAATCATTTTCTAGAAAATTTATAATAACATCTGATAATAAAATTAACATCTGATAATTTTTTAGAATATTATGATTTGATTGTGACAAATGTGAAAGTGAAAATAGAAAATTATATCATTTGACATTTTCTACAGTTATCGACAGTGCCAAACATTGCATTGCATTTGATAGACTAATAGGCATAAGTATTGGTTAAGAACAGATCAATTTGCAATTCAATTTTTAAATTTAATTTAATTAGATTAAATAATCGGTTCTTCATTTTTGCATATTTTTAAGAACTATTTCTTTTTAGCAATTGGTTAACACTGCTTTAAAAATACCCTGAAAAGAATCTTTTCTATGACATCATACATCTAGCTAATTTAAATGTTAGGCATTTTTAAAATTAAATTTTTAATCCCAATTTCAAATAGTTGCATTAATTATATTAGTCTTTCATGATTAATTAAAACAATGCACAAATCACTGATTAAATATAACTAATCAGTTATTACTGTATTAAGCTGTGGCAAATAATATATAATACAAATCTAAAAACAAGTATTTGATTAAAATGCAACTGAAATTTCAAATTTTTACAAATTTGTTTTTCATTATACAAATTTGTAATTATTCCTAAATTATACAATTTAGAAATAATTAAAAAAATTATCTACAAACATTTATATAATTTTGCCAAGAGCAAGTTCAAGTCATAAGAAATATAACAAATATTTACATGTATAGCAGTGTGAATGTAAGGCAATTTCACAGTTTCAAGGCAACGGCCATCAGTAACATCCCACAAAGACATTTCTCTAAAGAAAGGTAAGAAAATTAATTCTAAAGGTAATAATCTGTAATTTCACAATATAGTTTCAAGTACGAAAATGTTTAAAATGCTCTTTTTAATAACAAAGAATTTTTTAAAAATGAATAGATTTTGAATAAAATTATCTAAATAAAAGGTTAGAAATATCAGCTTCTCCATACATTAATTTTAAAAACTTGTTATTATATTATTCTAATATAATATTAAAAGTAATAGAAATAAATATATTAAAAGAAACCTCATATTTTTTTACAAAAGGCAAATAGATTTAATATACAACAGAAATTACAAATAAACAATTTAATTAAATGTCAAACATTTCACAATCTAAGCCAAGTATCTTAATTTATCCCCTTTGTAACTTTTTCATGCAAGTGAAATTTTTGATGTATATTCTTGAATAAAAAGAATGCAAGTCATAAATAGTTTATTAAAAAATTGCTCACCAGAAAAGTGCTTAAATATTTGTTTTTGAAGCAGAAGTATTGATTGGAATAACTAATATAAAAATATGTAACAAAAATATTAATATAAATATGAGAAAAATATCTACAAAAGTATAATAAAAGAAAATGCTTAAAATTTTAGTATTTTGTGTTAACCACATGTTAGTGATTTAATGACAAATTATATATATATATATATAATATAGATGTCATGTTCAGTAGAACTAACAATGAAAAATTAAGAGCAATTGCCCCAAGGCATAACCGTATGCCAATACCATATGGTTATGCCTAAAGTTTACCAATGACATGCAATTAATACACAAGAACTAAATTTTATTTTATTTATCAATATTTAAAACAAAGATATAAAATATTACCCTGCTTCAGAAGAACTCACTAATAATGTGCTATCAGTAGCTGCACTTCCATGGGACAAACATAAAACAGGTGCTGTATGTCCAAATAACAGACACCGTGGAACAATCTAAAAAGAAATGACAGAAATTAATAATAGCGAAAATAAAAACAGAAAACTAAAATGTTTCTCTAAATAAACCTATATTTATAAAATTTCAATAAATTATAATGTAAAATAACTGATTTGAAGATACTAAAGCTGCATTGACTTCCAAGTGGTAAATATAGAATGGAAGCAAAAGCAAAACTTTCTTTTCCATTTTTATATTAACATATTTACCACTATATTTCAAAATTCATTCTGCTACAAAAAACAAACAAACCTATAATTAAATTGCACAGAATAATAAATTCAAGCTCAAATATTCTTAAATTGGCATTTATACTTACAAAAAAATTACTAACATCTAAAAACTTACTTTTTGCTTATCTTTGAAGTCCCAAACACAAATACGGCCATCATTACACCCAGTAATTATAGTTTTTTGGTCATGTGTTAAATAAATCACTGAGATACAATGTGTTGGAGCTGCACGACCCCACAAGGTAACTGGAACTACCAACTGATTAGATACTGTCATGATCTACAAGAGAAAAATATTGGGGGCATTTATATATTTTAACATATTTACTTAATTGTTTATTTTATAAAGATATGGGAAAAATAATTCCTAGAAATACAAGAACTCATGCTTTGGATATCATTAAATGTAAGTGCTTATAAAATATAAAAGAATATATAAGTGTAACCACATTTTTTTTTCTCTCATCTTAAAAAGTTTAAATGCAATTTGAGTATTAATATAAAGAAGAGCAATGACTGACTTGTTCATTACAAAAGAATAAAGTTTTTAATATTGAAAAATAGTTTTTTCCCCTTCTTATTCTTTTATGTTTATTCCTTACAAAATATATTTTCAGTTTTAATGTAAATTTTCAAAATAAGAAACAATTTGAGACATTCTATTAAAAAACCATCCTATTTATAATACCTTTAAAAATATGTATGATAATTCAGATTTTAGGAATAATTTGTTCACATTTATGATGATTCATTTTAAAGATGGTGAGAATATTAAAAAAATTGATAATACTATTTGATTAATATACTAAATCAACAGAAAGAGATCTTTAATTGCATTCATATTATTTATTTCATCAGTTTATGTGACTATAAGCTACTCATTAACGACAGACGATATATCAAAAAATATAATATACACTGACATTTAAAGAATTAAGAACCAAAATAAAATTATAATTTTGTAATAATTTTATTGTTTATTTTTATATGTAATATTAAATTTTAAAACACATATTATAGTTTTAATATAGTTTATCATATTATAGTTATAATAATATATTTTTTTCATATAAATATTGAAATATGACTGTCGGATCTTAAAATTATGTAATGTTTTTTTAATGTTAATAAAGGAAAAAAAAAAAACAACCATTTTTAAATTCGAAAATGTAATTAATACTTAAAAGTCCAAAATTTTTAAAAATTTTTTTATAACTTTTGAAGCACATAAACTTTATTTATAAGAATGGGAGAATATATCAGATAATTAAATGAAATCTTATTCAAATAACTTAATTTTACAAACAGTGGTACAGATATATTAAAAAAATCTAAATAATTTTCTTCTTATTAAAATTTCAATTTTTCATAGATACCTCTAAAAATCTTTCCAAGAAACTGCAGAATAACAGACAAAAAGAAAGACTTTCTCAATCAGCTCTATTGCATAAATTTTACCATATTACTTGTCCATTTCAATTACGCATTATGAAGGAAAATTCCTAACTAAATGCTTTACAAAATAAATTCTGAAGAAAGTCACAAGACTCAGCATGCTTATGCTGCTTCACTCGGTACTTTATGTTTATTATGATTTTTACTCCGCTTGTAAATCAAACCATATATTATGGAACAGATGTCAAGTCAAACTCGTGCAATTCAAAGAACTTCTTTTAAGATATACGCAATTAAAATGATTCAAACTTTGATGGGAATTATTTTTTGAAATATAAATCGTTACTTTTTTAAAGATAAAATATTTGTAAATAAATAATACTACACAAGTAACTGCAACTTAATTTATGTTTCATACAAGAAAAAAAAAAATCTTCTCCACGCCTACTGCACTGTTTGGCTTGCAGACGAAATCACATAGATTCTTGTATTTGGGAGGTAGGAAAACAAGAAACCGGAAAACAATAATAAAATATTCTGATGGCAGAGAAATTTTCACCTTAGCCTTTTAAACATGAGAAATTTTAATACTTTTAAGGGTATTATTTATTGTTATGGATTTAATATATTTTTAAAAAACATAAATACATATAAATTTTAGAAAAGCTCACAAATTTTAAATTAGTTTGGAAATAGAAACTAAAACCAACTCAGATACGTCATTTCCGGTAGAAAATGAAATGTTTTGAATTGAATACTCGGGTTTTTAGAATTGATCTTTGAGTATGTCGGCAAATAATACATTTCGTTTCGATTTATTTGAATCTGAAATAGCACATATACTGAAACATTGCAATTACATCAATTTACCTTTCGAATTTTCTGGTGTTATTGATGAAGTGAATACGTTACTTACCGCTTGTGGAAAAGTGTTTTTTCAAAGAAATATTACTATTAGTATTTATCATCATTTGCTCTATAGAATTAATAATATTAATACAGAATATAATAAAATGCTACACATATTACTGTTTAAAATAGAAAATAATTATGTTAACTTTTTTATTTTCTATCTTTTTGTTATAATTTTTGTTTGATGAATACAAAAAAATCTGCATGTAAAATAAAAGACGCAAAAAATAAAATGTATTTCATCATCAAATTTACAAAAATCATACCCTATCTTAATTATCCATCTTCATGTTTTATGTTATATAAATAAAGGCGAGAAACGTATTTTTTTTGGTGGGTGAGGGGGTTTTTACCAAAAAAAGTTGAAACTGAAACAACCAAAAGTTTAAACAAATGTTTTTGTATAGAAAGTATAGAGGTACTAGGCATGTAAAATAATGCTTTTATGTTTTCTAGAAAGATTGAAATTAATATTTTAGATGTTTTTTTTTAATTTCATTTCATACTATAACTTATAGTATTTCATTTCACTTCATGTATAATTTTTGGATTGATTTGATCCCACATATACTATATTATATAAAAACTGGATGACCACATATATGATTGAAGCCATTGCATCCTTTAACTTTCTCTTATATAAATTATAGAGAAAGTATTGTAATTATCAAAAAATTGGAAATTGAGGTTTTGACGATTCTGTGTTTTAGACCTCCCTGCATTAAAAAAACACATTTTGGGAAAATGACTGTCAACTGTCCATGACAAAGATAAACCAAAAAGGGTTTGAACTAGATGGATGAAATTTGGTATATGGTCTCTATACCAAATTTGTAGAATTATTTATAGTATTGACATCTAATGATTTTTGAGGTAAATCGAACAAGGGGTTTATTGTCTTTTGGTTCTGTACTTTCAGAAACCTGTCAACATGATAACTAAAAAAATGCAAAAGCTTAAATATTTCAAACTTGGTATGTGGTTTTGTTGACTATAAATATAATTCTGTTTTAAATTTTATTTTTATTTTGAGTGAAACATGTCTAAATTATAAAATCGATTGTCAGATACTAATAACCATATGCTAGGATTAATTGTCCCCCAAAACTGCCAAAAATCACGCTACATGTAGTAAAAAGACCAAATTCATGTCAGAAATTAATATTTGTTAACTATTGTGTTCCAATGCACAATACAAGGTGTTCTCTTGTATAAAACCTTTATTAGAGAATATATGAGAAAGTTTTGAAGAGATCATTTCCACATGTTTATTGTAGTGATAATTTGAGCATCTTTATTTGTCAATATTAATACTAATGGGCTACAATATTTAAACACTAAAAATTTATTCACTATATATGAAGCTGGAGTACATAATTTTAATTTTTTTATGTGTATTTGGTTATGCGATACTTAATTGGTTTTGAACTTTTTCAAATTTTAACATTCCTTGAGACAGAAATTTATTTCTTAGAAACATTTTGTTATTTGACTTCAGGAAAGTTGATTTAGTACATTTATGAATTTGTAAAATATTGCAGATTTATTAAGTGTTCATGAAAAATGTTTTAAAATTCCTTGTGTAAATGTTCTTTTAAAAAAATAAAATGCTTACTTTTTGTATTTTAGTGGATTTTATGCAGTGTAAGAATGATTTAAACATTATACTGGATATTACTTGGGAGGAATTGAATACTGGTCATTGGAAAGATGTAAATCTAAACTGGCGTTATGTCTATACATTAACATCTCTTTTCAAAGTTTTGTGTCTTCTTTCTCTCAAAAATGTTGACAGATTAGTGAGTCCTTTATTTTTTTCTTAATAAGACTTATTTTTTGTCAAAAATATTCCACATGTACATGTTTTAAGTATTTTTTTTAATGAAATATTTACTGTTAGAGTTAATTGTTTCATTTTTGAAATATTACAGAAAAAGTCAATTGATCTTTATAAATGTAAAAATTGGAACAAATAAAATAAAAGGGAAGAAGTAAATGGTGATGATATGTAAAGTATATTTAATGTTTTTTAAAGCAATTAGAAATGTTCTAATATAATATTTATAAATGTTCCTAATATTTGAATTGTGTCATTTTTGTTTGTTCATAAGAATTTTCACTATATTTTCAAGACTGTTAAGTTCGATCTTTTTGATGATTAAATTTATTAGATTTCAGAGTAACTGTATTACTTTAAAAATTGAACCATTATTAAATCTAGAGTTCTGAAACAATAAAGTGCATTTGCTGAAATTCTGTGATATTGGAAAAATAAAAATACTAAACTTGATTGGAAAAATTTAAATCCATTATTAAATCTTTTTGTTCTGTGACAATTAAGAACTTTAATATTTTCTAATTTTAGGATATTATTAAGATTTGCGACATGGGTTTACTAATGGGTGCTCCATTGATGAAGAATATATTGAGCAAAATTGCTTCAAAAGTTTCTTCTATGATTGAGTTAGAAGGAAATCATGATTTGATATCACAGGTAATTTTTTATGCACATTTCATTCTGAAGATTAATAAAATAATTCAGTTAAAGGATTTATTGATATTTATTATATTTAAATTCTATTTTTCATGAAAACTTTTTTTTTATTATTTAAATGTGTAAAACATTTAACTTTTAATATGTAGGGATTTCTTATTTAGTACTAAATGAAATTTTATTTTAGAAAATTATAATTGCTTTGTATAGTTTGAAACCATATAATTAAAATGAAATAAACTTTTATCATTGAATGTACAAAAATAAATAATTAGATAATGCAAAGTTTAAAATATGTATTGATATTTTTTTTACTGTAGATTTATTTTTCATGCATTGGAAATGTAGTTTTTAATTATATTTGCAAAATTTTGGGTAATGTTAATTCATACAATAGCTGTTTACACCTTCTTTTTGTAAATAACAGAATTCCAACCTAAGTTTAAAATCCATTAAAGATCATTTAGTGTTTTCTTCTCAATTTGTCAAATTTCTGTCATACAAAAATAATATCAAAAATATTCCTCAAGATTAATGGAAATTAAGAAAGGAAACAGAACAGCACAAATGACAATTAAGTTTTAGAACTTTACCAGTTATTGAAGTGGATATATGGTTTAATCAAAAATTAAAAGAAATATGAAACAATAGTTTCACTTGAAGGAAAACTACTGTCACTTTTATTTAAAAAAATATTTTTCACCAATTATTTTCGCTACTTCTCAAAAGAAATGTTTTTTTTTAGATATCTCAAATATTCTATTTTTGGTTGAAAATTTTAAAAGTAAGGTATTGAAATGTTTTACACAATGTATTTTGAGAAAGATGAATAATTCCGTGAAATGATTAAAATGAATTAAATTTTATAGAATTTTGTTACATTTCCATATATTTCATTGAATATTGACATATTTTTTTTTCTATTTTAATGTATATGAGAATGATATTGTTAATAATGGTTGTTATTTTTTGTTAATACTTATTATTTTATTATAAAGATTTTTTTTTATACTTTTCCATATACTTAAAAATTTTATTTATTTTTCTGATGTTATGCAGATTAAAATGAGGAATCAAAATGTAATACATTATATAATTTCTAAGACATTTGCAGATTATTATTATTATTTTGTAATTGAAGTTTTTAACACTCTGTTGAATAATTATTCATTACCATTCGCAGTATTTAATGTCCTCTCACCTGTCCAATTCATGATATTTTTGCTTAATCTTTATGCAAGTATTTAAACTTTTTTAAAAATCAATTTTTCAAACAAAGTCAATGAATGTTGGTGATGTCAACAAATAAATTCAGTTTCCACTAGAATATATATTCTTCAGTTTGGAAGTATTTGAAGAATGTATATACTTGAACTTCATTGAACTGTATGAACTAAGAAAAATATGCTACACAATTAAGAGATCTGCAATAACATAAAATATTTCAATTTTATTTAAAAAAATCTTGAAATCCATTGAAGGTAAACAGATGTTTCATAATGTCAACTTTTTCTGTCTTTTATTTTGATATTTTTTTTTCTTCTCTTAAATTGATATGAATAAAAAATTTGTAATTAATGTTCATGAATTATTTATAGGCTAAAAAAGTGAAGTTTTCTCCTGCATCAGAAAATGTGCAGCTAAAATATATCATCAAAAAAGAAAAGAATCTACCCCAAGAAGAATTTTTAAATAATTATTTGAAAAAATCTTGCCCAGTTATTTTAACTGATAATATTGGACATTGGCCTGCTTTATCATCAAAACGTTGGAGGTAAATTTGTATTTTAAATGCACAAATATTATTTGTGTGACAAGTTTTAATTTTTTGCTGTAATTATTACTTTCTATTGAGCGAGAAAAAAATAATCCTCAAAAAGCAACTTTTTAATTGTCTTGGCCAGAACTTTATGGTTTAAAAATATTCAAAATTTCTGCTTCTCTTTTTAAAAAAAAGCTCTTATTTTCCACCTCTGCTTTCAAATATTCAGTTTTTTTTCTGGATTTAAAAAATTAAAAAGTGTTCATAATTTTTTTTTTTAGCATTTTCCATTATTTGCCTTAAAAGTTGGAGGTAATTTCTTTAATGCCAGAGGTTGTGAATTTCTAATGTCTACTAAAGAATTTTATTTATCATATAGATATCTTAGCTTTGGTGTATTTTATTAATAATGCCAAATACTGTAAATGTGTGGTTCAATAAATTCTTCAATCAGTTAACTATCTTTTTTGTCATTAATAAAATGAAATTAATAAAATGTGGAGAAATGTGATTTAAAAATATCTGGAGCTTTTAAAATATAATTTTTAAAATTATTTACAAACAATATATATGCAATTTTATCTAAAATATTTAATATTGCATTTAAAAATTACTGTACAAATTTAGATTAACCTAATTTCATTTGTATTATCATAGAAATGTTCTAATCAAAAATAGTCTTTTTTAAAAATTATTTTTGTGGCACTATAATTTTTTTTATCAATTTTTTGATCAAACCTCTAATTTATTTAGAAAACATGACATGATATATTATTAGAATTTTTTTATTTGCTTCTCACTTATAGAATTTACAAAATTTCCTGTACATACTTCAAATAAAAAAATATATATTATTCAGTGATAAATTTGTTGAATTTCATTTAAAAAAATTTGTAAGATGAAGATATATTTTTAATATTAAACTGTAAATATTTTTATCTGTGCTGAAATAAAAATTTTACATTAATTTTGTAATATTTTAAGTTTTTCATTTTAAATTACTTAGTAATTAGATTACTCTGAATATATATATATATTTTTGTCTATATAATAAGTTTATACATTTGGAAATGTTTCCGCTTAACAATGATTTATACTTTGCAGGTAATTATTATATATTTGCAAACATTACATTTTATATCTATTTCATTGTAAAATGAAGTATTTTAGCTATTTTAGAAGAATTGATTGATAGAATTAATTTTTTTTATTGGCTGTCTCTAAATCATTTTAAAATTATCAGTCTATATAAGTCTTATGTGAACTGCAAAATATTTTTCATAATTTATGTAATATCTCAAAGAATAATTCAACAAAAATTTCTCAGATTCAGCATAAAATTCAATTTTTAGTTTTGCTTTCAAAAGGATTGAAATGAAATCAATAATAATATTTTGTTCCGGCCTATAAATATATTTAAAAATTATGAAGTCTAAATTTAATGTAGTAAGGTATCATATTCTGAGAAATATTCTGGACACACCAAATTTTAAATAAATGAATGAATGTTTCTATTTTCCACAATCAACTAAGACTTATTTATGAAGTTTTGAATATTAAAAATTTAGAAAAACTCAACATTTTCTTAGGCCAATTAATATTGAGAAACCTGCACGCTGATTGGCATATTTTCTTTGAAACGATCGATGGAAAATCTGAAATTATCCTTTTTTTATTGAATAGTGATATTCAAATTTTCATAAATCAGTCAGTTTAAGTGATTGATTGTCAGTTTAAGTCATTTAGTTGATTAGAAATTAACTCTTTTTATTTAAAATATTAGTGTTTCAAGAACATTTTGTTAATCGTGATTTCCACAGCAGAAGCTTTATGTAAAATCAAAAATTTGTTATTTATTAGAGCATTTATTGAATCAAGTTACATAAAATATAATCATTTTCCATTTAGACCATTTTAGCAGATCTGTGTCTTACTGAAGGTTTACAAATTAGCTATGTGGCCCTGATTCGAATGGATATCCTGTTCATATTAAACAAAACTTGCCTTAAAATAAAACTGATTTATTAGATTAATAATATAGAGAGTGTAAAAGATCATAAAATAATTTTTTTGGAATTTATTTTTTAGAAAAAATAATATTTCATATTTGTTTTATTTCCTACAGACAAGTGCCGAAAATTATATTTTTGCAGATTTCATTTCTAAAAAGATTTAATTTATTTTTAATTGAAGCTTTAATCAATGTGATGGCAACACTTTGAAAAAAGCTAATTTTTTCCCATGAATGCGAAACGTGCTCATGCAGCTTAAATGTTATTCTTATTTTGTACGAAAAAAATTGTGAAAAAATATAGTTAAAATATTTATTTAAAAATTAATTAAAAATAGAAATTTAATTTTAAGGTTAAAACATTGGTATCATTTAAAAGATAAATTTTTGATCTTTAACTTCATGTAAAAATCTTTTTTGTGTGGTAATATTTTCAGAACTTATAGCAGAAACATGCCAAAATTTCACTTAATTTTTAAATAAATAAAAATAACTTTCAGGTGCACATTCTCAGCCTCCAAGGTATACATGTGCCAAATTTGGTAGCTGTAGGTTGATTGGTCTGGCCTGTAGAGCGCCAACACACACACACACACACACACACACACACACACACACACGCACACGCACACGCACACACACACACACATTGAGCTTTATTATAAGTATAGATATATATTCATTTTTACTGTAAACTAAACATAGAAAAGTGTGATTTTTAGCACATGTCTGTATGAAATTATTTAAACATGAAACATGGTATTTTCTAGAAAAATAAATGCAAGAAATATCTGTATTATATATATCTGTATTTAATATATGCAGGATATCCACTCTAACTTGGAGCCTAATAGCTAATTTTTTAACCATTTGCACTAGGCATACTAATCTAAAAAGAAAAATGTTCTAAATGAAGTAAGTTATTATATATTATGTAGCTTGAGTGAAATGTTCTGATAAATTATCAAATTTTTATATAGATCTTTGGTCTTATCAGTCTTTAGTAAAATATTCTTGAGACACTAGTAAAAGCAGTTGCATTCTTTTCAAACTTAAATTTAAGTTATGGAGATTTGAATATTACTGTTTTATAAAAGTGCACAATTTTAAACCACTCTATTGACTTTTTCTAGAAAAATACATCTGTCAGTGCTCAGAATTTCCCAAGGCTAATTGTACCAAAATAATGATATTCAAGGCTTCATAACTTGGTCAGATTTGGATATAGAAGATTAAGCCATTTTTTGATTTAAAAGTTCGAGTGTGAAGAATATTTTATTTAATGATTAATAGGATTAAAGGACTGTATAAAATTTAGATTTAATTTTTTTTCAGAACTATGTTTATTGACTATAACAAAATAAATCCTTTTGAAACTAAAAATAAAAGTTGAATTTTATGATTAATTTGGGTAATTTTTATAGAATAATACTTTGATATTGTATAATACATAAGACTTCAATATTGAACGATTCTCTTTTTTGCTCTCATATTTTTTTATTAATGTGTTTGGTTTCAGCAAAAACGTTTTTGCATTAATTGAATTTTAATCACTACTGTTTCATGTTTTAGAGACAATGACAGAAAATTAGAAAAATAATGATACAATAAGCAGAAAGTTTAGAGCTTCTGTAGTCTGAGTTATATGACTATCAAAGTTTGAAGTTTAAAAATACTTTGCTGAGGAAGTCATTAAAACCAAGTTAAATAAAATATTTTGTTGAAATTTTAGCGGCCATTATTCTTGATGAATCGAGTGATCACCAAAATTGAACGGTTAAAAATAAAAATAAGTTCAATTCAAAATAGAATTATTTTTTTTCTTCATGCTATTTCATATTTTTTTTATTCCTTTTAATAAGAATAGATACATTTTGTTTTATACAATTTTAATATTTATGATATTTTGAATAAAAGTATTTCAATGGCATTCTCTCATTATTTTTCAAAATAATATTTTTATTTTTGAGGAAGGAATATCTTTTAAACAATTGCTTTATCATGACCTACTTTGCAGAATTTTTCATTCTATAGAATGTCTAGGTATTATGTATATATATGTATACAGTATATAATTTTAGGTATTTTATACAATGCCTAAGAAAAGTATATGATTATTCTTATATTTTATACTTAATTTCAAAACACCAGACATTCTATAAAATTTCAACAACTCAAGCATTACAAGTAGCATACAAATTTTTTTATTTTCTTTTATAACTGAGTTAATTATTTATGACATAGTTTTGAATATTTATTTGTTGGTGGCTAATTGTGGAGCTCTATGTTTTAATGTCAAATTTCTCCCCTCCCCAGGTATCCATAATCTAAATCATATTGTATTAAACTTTTTATTTCTAGTAACTTATTAACTATTCTGTTTATCAAAAACATATGAATAGTATGTAACTAGCATATTTATTTTGAATATATTTTTTTATAGTGTCGATTACATTCTTGAGAAAGCAAGGTATCGCACTGTTCCTATTGAAATTGGCTCAAAGTATACAGATGATGACTGGACTCAAACATTAATGACTGTAGGGGATTTTGTAGGAAAATATGTAAAACATAAATCAGTAAGTAAATGTCAAAAATCTAAAATAGATTTTGATATTAAAAAAGAATTTATAAATATTTCTCTCGTAAATATAATATTCACATTATATTTGTGTTTCAGGACCAGAAAGAAATTGGGTATCTTGCACAGTATAATTTGTTTAATCAAGTGAGCTTGGTTTATTGCTATTTTTCTTTTCTTGCAAAGTGATAGCTTTTTTTTCTTCTAATTTTGCAAAAATGTATAAATGAAAAATTCTTTTATACTTTTTCATTTTTCTTGTTTGTTGCATCTTCTTTTATATTCTTAAATTAATTTAGAATGTAATTTGGTGATGAGTGACAAAAAATTATTTTTCCATTTGTTTTTCATTAATTCTTCAAGCTAGCCATCTTTGACAATTAGCTAATTTGCCCAGAATATTGTTCAATTTCCTTAAATCTCTTATATATAATTTAACATTAATGATTCCACTAATAGAGTACTTTTAAGCATCAAATTGTGATAGATTTTCTTTAGACCTGTTTTCTTTATTGTTTAGAAGGCCCTCTCTATGAAAGTCAAATCCTATAATATCATAGTGCCATTTGAAACACACACGCACTTCAGATTCTAAGAAAATAGTGCAATTATTTTCACTATGGTTATTTTTCAAATTTAATATTTCAAATCAATAACATCTTTATATGGCTAATCAGTTTGACTGAATAATTTTGACCATTTTATAAAATTTAATTCTTTAATTTTTTTATTTATGAATTTTTTTGAAAAAAATAGATTATTAGCAAAATTTTATTTCAGAATGTTTTTATTACTTTATTAATTTCCTTTTATGATTAAAACTTTTGTTTTCAATTCATGAACTTTCCTAACTTTTCATGTTTTGGTTATAACATTTGAAACATGAGCATTTAATCATTTCAGAGAAAGAAGTAAACTAGCCTTTTGTTGTTGTGCATGCAATGTTCTTTTTTATGGTTTTAATTTTATTTTCTTCAGATTCCTGAACTTTTTGAGGATGTTGAAGTTCCTTCTTATATCACAAATAAAGATGATGTTGACATCAATGTGTGGTTTGGTCCTGGTGGAACTGTTTCACCTCTGCATTTTGACCCTAAGTATAATCTCTTGGCTCAGGTAATAAACTAAGTTTTTCTCAATATCAATTAAAACTTTTAAGTGTGATAACATTTTAAAACAATTATTAATGCTTAAATTTTTAAAAATATATTGTTATCATAGGAAATGCTTAAAATGGATTTATATGCATTTAAGGTTCTTCTTTTGCAAAAAATTCTTAATAGTTAATGTCAATTTTTGAAATTCTTTCTTTACCCATTGTATGAACAAGTTATGCTTCATGAAGGAAGATAATGCTATTTGAATTAATGGATGAATATTCCTTAACAATGATAATTTTTTTTTTCTGGAAGCATGTTTTTTTCACTTTATTTTTAATAAATTTAATCTAATAGTTTTGTTTGTATTGAAACTTATGTTTATATGATTCTATTCAAAATAGAATAATTGTAATTTGATTGTTAAAATTTCATGAAATTGCAGAAAAAGAACAGGATTTTTTAAAAAAGATTCTGAAATTATAAATATTAAAGAATCTGATCAAATTTTGGTAATAAACTTTTTCAAAAAAAAATTACCCACAAAAAAAAAATGAATATTTTTTCTTTTCTACTCATTTATCTTATTTATTTTGCTTTAAATTTATTGTAATAATATATTAACGAATATAACATTTTTCAGTTTGGAAGTTTATCTAATTGAATGCATTTAAATATATTGTAATTTGATGGAATAGGATAAAGATAAACAAAATTGAATATAAATTTGTATTTATTTATTATTTCTAATGATTTTTAAAATATTTTTAGGTAATTGGTGAAAAGTACATAAGACTCTATTCTGAAGACCAAACAGAAAATCTCTATCCCAGACATGATACTTTGTTAAGTAACACAAGTCATGTAAGTATATCTTGGATGAAATAAGCTGTTAAACAAAATTAATGAAATAAACTATTTAAGTTATCAGTTAATTTAATCAATTTACTTTTGTATAATGATTGTACTTTAAGGACCAGGACTTTATGTTCTTGGAAGCAATTATTATTTAGAACATCAGAGAATATATTTTTTTTATTGTTGTTATGATTCCATTTTGAATTGTATTTGATTTTTTGTAATCCATGTTCCAGGATAATTTATGACAAATAATTTTTGAATTAAAGGAAAATCGACACATGCAATATTGATATCAGAATTCATGAGTTATTAATTTTTCTGATTTTTTTATTTGAGCCACTTTAGAGTATAGTATTTGTTCCATATTGATTAGCTCCCCATCTCCAAGACATGCTGACATACAAAAATGTATAATTATTATTATATTATTTAAAAAAAATA
>JAPMOR010089814.1:154789-181810 GCA_026543865.1 Argiope aurantia
ACACACACACACACACACACACACACACACACACACACACACACACAGGTAGAATTTTACATACTTGCATACTAAATTTTATGCATATTTTTGAAAAATTTCGTTGTAAACTTATCGAACTTAGACAACCAGATCGACAGACTTCCTGTGAGTGAATTTCGTTTATCTGTCTTGCTGAAAATGTTTTTGAGTCTTTTTTTTTACTAAACATTATACTAAATATTTATTGAGTTTTCTGTTTACCACTTGTTTTCTTTGGCGATAAAATTTAATATGACAAAAAAATAAAATCTCTGACACGGTTTATACAGTTTTAAAGATTTATAATTATTTATTTCCCCCATACTCAGAAAAATTATTAATTTATTGGTGCATCAAAAAGAACCGTGAAAGTATACGATAGCACGAATCATTTGAAATTGATTTTCCTTACTTGCAAGAACAAATATAAAAGCTAGCGTCCTGGCATAGGGGTAGCGCGTCTTTCCCGTGATCTGGGCGTCCCGGGTTCGAGTTCCGGTTTGGGCATGGTTGTTCTATCTGTGAGATATAGGCCGCGGTGGCCTGGTGGTAAGGTCTCGGCTTCGGAACCGGAGGGTTTCAGGTTCGAGACCCGATTCCACCGAAGAACCGACGTGTAAGGGGGTCTGTTGCACGTTAAATCCGTCCTGACCAAACGACCTCCCGCTGGTGTGGTGTGGAGTACCAGCTCAGGTGTCGTCCTTGTCATCTTACCGCGGTTCAAAATTACGAGGTCCGTCCCGAAATAGCCCAAGTGTTGCTTCAAACGGGACGTTAATTTAACTAAACTAAACTAAACAAACATCTGTGAGATGTGTGAATGTGCCCTCCTGTAAAAATGGGTTGTGCAAGCGAATGAGTGATGCGTGAGTAACAAAGTCGTACTCTTGGCCCTTGTTGGCGCTACTATAAAAACAAGAGACGCTCCCCCTCCGGCTTAAATCGCTGTCTTCATAACAGCGGGCTTATCCGTGGCAAGTGCCATAAGGAACAACAAGAGTAAAAACAAGGACGAAGATAGGAATCATCATTCTACTCTAGCTTATCGCTTGAAACTTCATTGATTTCATTGACATTAATTCAGTTTACAGTTTTCATATCACTTGAAGTAGATATTGCATCCATGAAAGAAATTTATAATTTTTATCGGTATTTATCGTATAAATTTATATATATATTTTTTTATCGATATTAATCGTATAAAATTTGTTGTAAAATATCGGTGCCCTAATGATAGGCTAATGTAATGTTACTATTTTAACGAATATTTGATGTAGTGAAAGGGAACAGGCATAGGGAACTAAATGCTTCATAAGATTTTAACACTTTTATTCTAATGAAATGTGTTGTTCCTTAGTGGGTTTCTAAAACTTTTAAACTCATTAATGAACCTGTGGGATTTAGTTTCTACAAAACTTTCTTGTAAGCTCTCTCATAAAGCCGTAGTTTCGCTTTTTCCGCATAAAATAGCGTACCTTGAGTATGTGGTGGATTGTGATGCGTGAGGATAGAACCTAGGACCTTGTGGTTCGCAGTCCAGTAACATGACCGTGATACAAAAGCAATTGCTCGGGTAGTGTAGTTGTTAACTGGTTTATATGCTATTCACTACAAGTAAGGCTGCAAATACCTTGAATGACACTGGTGAAAAATAGTTGCGGAATGCAGATCTTGAGGGTGAATTGAATGTTTTTATTAAATGTAGTGTGCAATCTTCGGTGATTAATCGTTGGCATGTAGTTAAAAAATAATTACCCGAAAAGAAAATGTGTATCCTGAGCACCTTTCTTTCCGATCAATTGAAACCAAAGCTTATCATAAAACTACTATTGTTTCTACAGTTACAAGATTAGCTACCAAATTTCACTCATTTATGTCATTGCGTTTATGTCATGCGAAAGTACATATCAATAGACTATCACATTTTGGACAGATGGCATTCGAAATTTGACTAAAATCTATATTTTAGATACCTTAGATATGCATTAATTGTGAATCAAATTTCATTTATCTAAGTTGATTCATTTCATTTATCAAATTTCATGTATCTGTATTTTTAAATTATCGCCTTTACGTACATATAAAAGTACAGCAGATAGTAACCTCATAAGCAAATTTAGTTCAAGAGCTGACACGAATCTACATTTTGGTAACCTACGTACTAGATTTTATCTATCTAGCTGTTTATGCTCTGTAATTATCATGCTCACTTGTATTCAAAAAGTGGATGAACAGATTTTCTTAGAATGGATTTTTTTCCCTCAAATCTACAAATTTTGTGCCCTTTCTCTGTTTATGTATTTTGTATATAAAAAAGTAAAAAAAAAAAGCTTTCATACGGCTTGCATTATTTCAATAACTCAAAAATCAATAAAACAATAATCTCATTAAACATTGAAATAAAAATTTAATGCAGTATGAATTTCGTTTTGATTTTCTTGTAATCAAAATCAATCATATAGATAGAAGAAATTTGTCTGTGAATAATATTAAGCCTGCATATTAAGCGTTTGTTGAAAATTCAATGACTCACCAACATGACAACTCTCACACAGATAATTAAAGACAAATCATAAGCAAAAAGATAAAACATAAGCAAAAATGTGGATATAAATAAATTTACCGAACATTGCACCGACTCAAGATTATTAGTGATATTGATAAGTTTTTTAAAGCATTAATTAGTCGACTTCGGCGATCTTCTGTTCCACCCTTACCTACATATTTAAAAAAAAAAATGACGAAAATAACAACCTGTGAATCCCCTCCCCCCGTCCAAGTACAACTGCTGGAACCAATTTCGAGAAGTTTTATTTCTTATGGAATTATATGATTTTTAAATGCGTTGCCAATGATTCTTTGCTCTCTATCGCCATCTGTTTTTGAAAGAAAATTTCAAAACAGTAGGTACTTAGTTGTATATTCTCTGTAGGTAAAAACTTTTACAGAGTTTCCTCGTCACAAATTCTAAATAAAATATCCTATCTACCGATCTTGAAAGCCCAGGAGTTCAATATACATAATAAAGAAACGTCTTTATGCCAATTTTTCGAGAAGTATCGCAAAATAAAATTTGGGTAACAGCCTCAACTTCAACTACTGGATCGATTTCGGTAATTTTTATTACAAATTAATTTTAATTTTTTAAAAGCTCAGCTAAGCAATCAAAATACTCTAGCTTTATCACGTACTTGTAATTTTAAAATCATTTCTTCCTTTATAAGATTTATTTCATCAAAATTCATCAACATGACTATAATAATAACGATTATATTAATGATAAGTACAGACCGATAGACAGTCAACCATTTGATAGATTTGGTTCAAAATTTGAAAAGAATCTAGAATATAGATGCTAAACTTATGTCTCAAATTTTGTCTGTCTAGTTTTTTCATATTTTGTCGTTATCAAGATTATTTGTACTTGAACAGGCAGCCAGACAGACTTCCTCTGAATGGATTTCGTTCAAAATTCGATAATAATCTACAAATTTGTCTCAAGTCCATATACAAGATCCGATTACGAAGGTTGAAGGATCACGTCCGGGTTACCAATGTGGCGATTTGAGATGTGCGAGAATAGAACCTGGGACCTTGTGGTTTGCAGACCAGTAACATGACCATGATACAAAAGCAATTGTGCGTGTAGCGTAGCTGTTAACTGGCTTATAAGATTTCACCACAAACTCTAGTTAACAGCTATTTACCTGGCAATTTTCTTTCTTTTAATTAGAAATTTTCGATAGATTTCGTACAACTAATTTAAAAAATCACATTTACTATTCCCATTTGATTTTATTGATAGATTTAGTAATGGTCTAAGTTAAACTTTTGAGATTAACTCATGGATGGAATATCAGTTAAAAGGACTTTAAATTGCATATGACTGTTAAGAGCTGTAATAAAGATTATTTTGAAGTAAAATGTGGATTAAAGTTATCTAAAGAAATGGAGTTTTAATTATTAATATTAGTTTGGTGTCAGTACCAATAACTTACGCAATTTTTATTTTTTCGAACAATAAAACTGAATATCTTTACCTTCCAAATCAAAAACAAGAACAAAAAGAACACGCACGATATGAACTATTATTTTAAAGTTCTGTAAAAGTTCAAGCCACAGAACCTTTCTTCTTAAATATAGAGTAATAGTTATAAAAAATGATTGAATGCAATCACTTGCTTTGTCTGATTATTCTCTGCCAAATTACTTATGGAACCGGTCGGAATCCATTCGCTTCGGCGCGTCTACCATTCTTAACGAACAATTCCTGAATGTGATATTTTCGGATGATTTTTCACAAACTCATCACAACTTATTAGCAATTAATTTATTTGGGAATAAAGCGATCAATCGACTGAAACGCTACTTTGCACGGCGAACACATGGAAATTTTAGTTGTTAATGAAAAATTAGAAATTCTTTTGTTTTTGAGGGAGGTAATAGGAAATGCTAAAATAGAAGATCGAGGAGAACACAAATCGGATTGAAAGATAGATCAGTTGCAGAATCTTTGAGTTGCACCTAAAAAAGCAGTGATCCTGAGAGCCGGAAGTCCTCAGAAGTATAGAAGAACATATCATGTAATTCACATACTCTTTTAAAACTTTACATCTATTCTTAATTTGAATTGTCGTTAACTATAGTACAAATTTGAAATCTGCTTTACGGTTCACAATCTAGATATGTGTATGACACTTAATAAGGAAACTGAAATACGGCGAAAGCAACGTTATTGAATGATTTTTTAATGTATTTAATTTATAGAAAAATTAGAGTAGATCTCGTTTGGATGTCAACATATGAATATGATTTTGCACCAACGTTATGTCAAACGCACATGGTTTATGAATGAAACGAAATCACTGATTTTACACACTGAATTCTGATTGCTTCATCTCCAATATAATGAATAATATTTTCAATTATTATAACTTCATTATTTATTTTTAAACGATAGGATGAATGTACCATTACTTTTCTCCTAAAATACTAGATTTTTGCTCTACTTTTAGGTATCGTTGGAAAACCGAAATTTTCTCCTGTTTTTCAAGCAGAAGTGCAAGGCATTTTTAAAGATGTGAAAAAGGAGTTGAGTGGTACTTTGTACTACGACAGTATAAACAGAAGAGGATCTTTCCATTTCACGTATGAGGGTGTTACTACACGATCCATTTACAGATTCGATGATAATGAACTGCTCCAAATTAACGGTGAACATTTTATTTATTGTTAATGAGATCTGAGGTAATTTTTTAATGCTTAGGCGAAATTATTATACGGAAGAAAAATGTTTGGCCTATATATATATGTTAGCTTATATTAGACACAATAAGCCAAAAGCCTACATAGGCCAAATATATTTAAGTGAGTCATGATTGAGTTATTTAGTTTTTTTTTATATAGATGTGCAAATTTATTTTCCAGATGTTACACAAAAAAAAGTACAAAGGTAAAACAAATATCTTTGGAATTTTAAACATGCTTTTCCAATTATTATATTTGAAATGAAGAGCAGTTTTTTTCCCAGTGATAACTTCTATAAACGACCAAATGTGACAACTGTCCTTTTTAGTCTGTCTATAATGATAATTTTAACATCTGGAAACAATAGCTGAATAATATGGAGGGGAAAGATAGCCGATCAATACAGATAACAATTTCAAACGTGAAATAATTTCATCAGCGATTTTTTTTCCATTCGATTTCGAATTCCGCGAAAAACTATTCATTAAGTTCAAATACTTCAATTTTATTTAACGAAATAGAGTTTTTAAATAGCAATTGCCTCCATTTTTGCAACATGTTTTTATCAAAGAAAGTTTCACCCAGATATTCAAAATCAGCAAATTCTTTTAAAATACAATTTGATTATTTATCTTGAATCATTTCAATTATGAAAACGTTTCAGGTAATATTACACATGAAAATCAAACCTTAACTTTCAAATTTTGTCTAAAGTGTTCGTTAAAGCTGTTTTTACTGAATTTGTAACTAACATTTTGGTTATATAAATTGAACATATTTGATGAAGATAAAATTCATTAAAATTCATGCCTAATCCATTTCATTTCTATTGGGTTGTTCGGAAAGTAATTTCGTTTTTTCCCGACAGAGGATTTAATTGTATTTTTTTTTGCACCCAACTTCACATTTAAGCCGTATAATTTTTATATGCTTTGAGAGCTCATATAGCAAGGCTTGTGTGTGAAAAATTCCAATTCATTCTACGCAGTAGTTTTTGGTTGGTACCCTTTTAAATATGGAGAGCGATAAGCAGCATTTTCGACATATCTTACTGTTTTACTACAGAAAGGCTAAAAATGCCGTTCAAGCCAGAAAGAAATGAACCGATGTGTATGGAGAAGGTGTGTTGACAGTACGCCAGTGCCAGAACTGGTTCGCTAAATTTTTTAGACGGTAAAACCTCAAATGAGGAGGTCAAAAACCACCTCGATCAGTTTTTTGGCAGCAAAGACCAAAAATTTTATGAGCATGGAATTATGCTACTACCAGAAAGATGGCAAAAGGTGTTGGACCAGAACGGCCAATATATAATTTAATAAAGTATTTGTTTATTATACGAAAACTGTTTTTCATTTCCACACACACACACAAAAAAAAAAAAAAAAAACAACAACAACAAAAAAACACGAAATTATTTTCCGAACGATCCAATATTTTGACAAATTCAAGAGTAATAATGACTTCGAATTTTTTTTAAAATGTTGCTCTTACTAAGGGTGGAAACTGAGCGAAACTTTAAACCAATTAAAAAATTATTCCATAATGGATTTATAAATTTGAATTAAGCATCATTCATTCGAATTCAAAAGAAAGTGCCTAGCTTCATTTTTTTAAACTGACTCTCTCTGACTGTTGAGACGACGAAGGTTCATCAGGAGCCATTACACCTTTTTAGAAACATGAATAAAAACAGAATTCTAATTTAAATGTTTGTGTTTTCTATGTATAATGTAGACATACACGAAGGTTGAAGCGTGTATACAATGGCTCTGGGAATCTAACAGGGTTTTTCTAGGCCATATGATAGGCCATAGAAATACAAGATATCAGGTCTAAATATATCTTTAATTATACTCAAAGAATCACAAATAATTAGCTATAAGTTCCATTTCCTGTAAGGATCAAAGCTTTTCAAATCTTCTATGCAGTTAATGAATCTTCATGAGAGCATTATTAGAAAATTTGTAGATGTCCCAAAAACTCTCGTTCTCTTGCCACTTAGAAGAACTAAATTAACTGACCATACTGCTCAAAATAAAAAAGTGGAGCATAGTTATGTATAATGATTGTAGCTTGTGACAGTAAGGTTTATTTTTCAATCCAATCAATCGGTCAGATAATAAAATCTAATAATGCCACAAGTGTCATTAAATTAGGAAATTATTAGCATTTAGAGATCAGGATGACTAGTGGAATCCGCATCGAACTTCATGTATCTCTAAAAAAAACACACTTTTAGAATTGTTTTCTTTAATGGGTTCGAAATTCATAGCTAATCATGCACTATCTCTGTATAAACCAATGCCTTTATTAAACAAATGCCATTAACTCCGGCACCGTATAGTTTAAATATGCTTAATAATTTCTTTTATTTCTCACTGATAGGTACCGATTGTACTGTTTCCAGTATCAAGACTGATTCTGTCAATAGATTCTTTCCATTTTTTATCGATCAGTATGGAAAAGCAGTATTAGCAAAACCAGAAGAGATGTTCTTTTTTACAGATTCGGTAAGAAATTACAACATTCATGTAATAATTTGCAAATGTATTTGTTTTATTTGAATAACTTCAAATCCAGACACGCACAAAAAATTATTTTCTGCTTCTTGTAGAGCGAATAATCTAAAATCTCATTTCTTCCTTCCTTCAAATTAGCATTGATATGAATATTTGTAAGTATTGTTTAAGACGGTTACATGTTCTTGTAATAGATTTCTTGTTTCATTTCAAAGGTTCTACCTCCATGGACTCAGAAAATTTTTTAGCTTGTGTTAACACTAATAACAACAACCGTCAGCAACCTATTCGGTAAGAGTTACCGAACAATTTGAGTGTAGCAGGAAAAAACTTCGAACAAGTACTTTTGATACTGGAAAATACTGTTACAAACTTGCAATTCTGCTTCCCAGCATAGTTGGTTCCATCATCAGAAAGATTGTTTTACAGTCATTTGTATTGGACGGAGTCCGGGTGTCGCGTCGGAGGTCCCAGAACTTGGCGAAGAATTTGGCGACTTTGGCGCCAAAATAGATTATACCCAAAACATCGAGAATTTTCTCGATCCGTACATTAGGAACCCAGATACGCCTCGAACGTTGCTGATTGGTTGAGAGGCTTCTAGCCCCGCCTCCTGAGATCTATAAAAGGAGGCAGTCAGTGCTTCCAGAGTAGTTGTAATCGGAATCGACGGAGCGGAGTAGTCGGAAGCGACAGAGAAGAGTAGTCGGAATCGACGGTGAAGAGTAATCGGAATCGACAGAGTAGAGTAGTCGGAATCGATGATGAGGAGTAGTCGGAATCGACGGTGAAGAACTGGTTTTACAGGGATTAGCAGAGCAGCGACGGAGTCAAGCTAGTGCTGAACTGAGCTGTGCGCTACTGTCTGCTGTAGAGTTTTGTTGTGTGCTGTTGTTTGCCCGTCTCGCGGCTGAAGATAATTGTCTTCTCTGTGCTGTATATAGTTGTCGTCTTTGTGCTGTCCTGTGTGTCTTCGTGTAAATAAACGTCGTTGTTTTTATTCTACTGCCGCCTGCTGATTGAGCGTTCTCCATACCATATAATTTCCACTATCCAAACGAACCCGGAAATTTCGTAATATTTGGTGTCAGGAGTGGGATAGTGGTTAATAGTGTATGGTGCTGACGTGATCCCAAGCAAAAATGGCTGATAGCTGTAATGGTGAGTTACTGGCTCTGTTGGCTGAGATGAAGAAATCTATGGAGGAGACGAAGCAAGGACAAGATGAGATGAAGCAAGGACAAGAATGAATGGAGCAGGAGATGAAGAAAATACAAGAAAGAATGGAGCAGGAGATGAAGAAAAGACAAGAAAGAATGGAGCAGGAGATGAAATCCGGACAGGAGGAGCTTAAGAAAGGAATTTTGTCGTAGAAAGAAATTTTAGAAGATAAAGTTAACAAAACGGAAGACATCCAAGTTATCACAGAAGAAATGGAAGGAAGCAGCGAGAGCCAAGTGGAAGAAAAGACTGAAGATCGAATGGAGACCGGTGTCACCGAAAAGGAACTTAGCCACCCGGAGGATGAACCGAAGTTTAATAAGGAGAGGAACGAACAGGGAAAATGTCAAGTAATTGCGGAACTGAAACAGTCTTCTCCGAATGAGTCTCTTGAAGTGGAACCGAAAGTGCAGGCGCTTGGGGATGGAGAAGATGGACTTTCTTCGGACGGATCTGTTGGTAGCGATCCATGCTCGATGCCTATGGATGCAAGAGTTAATGCGACCCTGTTTGGATTGAATTCGTCCTAAAGATTAAAGGGACTACCTCTCTGCAAGCTTCTTGATATCTCCTTGCATAGTGACACGGAAGAAGATTACGTGGCTGGAATCACTGATCCCTGTAGTCATTGTCTCAATTTCCATCAACAATTCATCTTTGCTGTGGATCTGCGTAGAAGCGTGAAGCAAATAGGAGCCGAAGAATCTCCTGTGCATCCGGACATGTTACGTCGTCGCAGAAGGACACTTGCAGCAAAAACGGATGCGCTCTTCAGAAGATCCTGTGTGGAGGGCCTCGGACAATTCTCGAGTGTCGAGAATAGACCGGGAAGAGGTGGATATATTTCAGTGAAAGCTTTGCCGACGAATGTGAATACCTGACTTTCGAGTGGACTTCAGAAGGATGGATTATCCTGTTATACGAATGGTTCGATGGAAGAAGTTTCGGACCAGCCTGGCAAGAATTCATTCCGGAGGCCTCTACTACGATCCAGCGTTTCGTTCCATGGGATACATTGCATTTTAAGAAGAGAAATCAAGTCTGGGTGTACCATCCGAAACAACGAAGAGGTTCGAGTCAAAATCATTGAGAAGGTTCGGATGGATCTTTAGTCGCCTCCAGATTAGTAAACGATGTCATCTTCGAAAGACCGGAAGTCGCCTAAAGCATCGTCATCACATCATTCGGAAGCCCACGCCAGCTGTTGGATTGAAGTAGGACTGCCAGGACGTCAGTCTTTGAAGAGGGGAGCAATGTTACAAACCTGCAATTCTGCTTCCCAGCATAGTTGGTTCCATCATCAGAAAGATTGTTTTACACTCATCTGTATTGGATGGAGCCCAGGTGTCGCGTCGGAGATCCCAGAGCTTGGCGACAAACTTGGCGATCATTTGGTGACTTGGCGATGAATTTGGCGCCAAAATAGATTATACCCGAAGCATTGAGAATTTTCCCGATCCGTCCGAGTTTGTCGCCAGGCTCTGGGACCCCCGACGCGACACCCGGAATCCGTCCAATACAGATGACTGTAAAACAGTCTTTCTGATGATGGAACCAAGTATGTTGGGAAGCAGAATTGCAGGTTTGTAACAATACTAACTGGCGATGAGTAGGTTTACTGCTTCATACATTCATGGCAGATAATTTTTTCCCATATGTCTCAGAATGTTATAAATTAGAAATACATCATATCCTTTAATATATACCACACGAAGAAATCAGATGGATTGGATTGATGAATATTTAAGACAATCTATATTTCTGCTGATCGAAAGGGAGTAGTTCGATGTGATTATATAGATGTTTCGCCAGGAAAGTGAAAAGCATTCCGATGTGGCACTGAATTATCATGTATAAACCAAATTGTTACGACTGAATCATCCAAGAAAGATTAAAAATTCGTGTAAAATTTTGATTTAGCCATTTGAATTAGTGGTATCTCTTATGATTAAAAAAAAATTCCAATGATGTCTCTGCTAAAAATAACTATCCTTTAGGTAATTTTTTGTACATAATATCTTTATCAGGAAATCTTCTAGTAGAATTTTGCCATGATTAAATCTCTTCTGAGGTCATACTTTCTAACACTAGAAGTTTATTAATAAAAATCTTGATCATTTATCTTTCAAAGGAAACTTAATGGTCACAATTTGCTTACAGTTTCATTTAAAACGTTCACACCATTTCTACGCTTATAAAGCGTTTTAAAATGAATGATAAAACTAGTAAATAATCATTGAAAATTTCGAAATAAATGTTTTCATTTCTAATGATTTAATTGTTGTTACTGTTTGTCTGGTTTTTTAAATGTCATTCATAAGTGACTTACTCTGTTCTTTTACTCGGTATTTCCACACATATTCTTTGTTTGACTTTATATTTTCGATTTGAAATCTGGGATCTTATATTTTCAACAACAGTACTCTAGTACTTTTAATAATAATTTATGTACCACTGTTATGCTTTTTTATTAACTGAATTCTTTTTCGATGTGATATGTTGTATTATGACTTTTAAAAAATAATCCTGATAATTTCCTGAGAATTAAAACTTTTAATATTTTTACAGACTTTCGTTAGTGAGGGGTCTGATTTTCCTTCGTATATATACAAGGGGAAGTTGAATTCTCCACTTTATAATGGTCCCAACTGTGAAGTTACGCATATTTTTACAAGTAAGTTAACATGCGGTAATTTCAGGAAAAAAGAAGAGTGCTATGAAACATACAAAGTTTCTCAATAAATTTAGGAAAAAATTTAATAAAATGTATTTATACAACAAATGTTTCACCATAGCTTTTCTGGCAAGATATAAAAACCGAATGCATTATTGAGATTTCTTAGGATGCTAACGATTCGCATACTTTCTTAAAGAAAAAATATTCAGGATGGGCAAAAAATCCGTAAAAACTTTAAAAATTCATAAAATCTGAAAAAATAACCGAAATAAAAAACAGTTTGCAGTTTTAGCATTGATAGGACACTAGAGTTTTTTTAAGATAAGAAAAAAAAAAAAAAAAATTAAGGAAAACAGTCGACAGATGGCGCTGGTACGAATGACTTAGTTGGAAATATGCAAATGAGACAGTCGATTATAAATACGCTCTTGATCCAGAATTACAGTAACATGAACTTTTATCGTCGGATACCATAAAGAAAAGCATTTGCGAGGTGGGCTCTCTCCAAGATTGAACAGATCTTGGATGTTAAGATCCCTCCTGGATCCTTAACATCTTGTGAACAGATGAATCTCATTTTTCGCTCGACGGCGAAGTTACTACACATAGCTGTCGCTTCTGCGGGACATGTCAAATCCACGAGAGTACACTGAGAAACCACTGCATTTCTTCAAAGTCACACTGAATTGTGGTTCCACAGATTCCGTTATCATAAGACACACACAGAGAGTGAAACACAGTGTTCAGTAAATGGTTAGAAAACGGTGACAGTAAATGCTCAGCGTTATATAACGCTTTTGCTCGAAAATGTTGTTCCATTTTTGCGTGAAAACAATGCGCCTTTTGCTGTTACGTTCATGCAAAATGGAGCAATAAGTCACACTGCTACTGAGCCAAGGAGTTCCTGATGTAGATATTCGGGGATGAGAGAATCATTAACAGATGATGCAAGTTTTCATGGCTTCTTCGGTCTCCAGATCTGACACCAGAAGACTTTTGACTATGGAGGAATTTAAAATCCCGGGTATATCGATCCCGACCCTCCAACCTGCCGGAACAGAAAGATACAATCCGCCGAGAGCTGTCATGCATACATACTGCATTCTGCCGCTGATGGATTTGTGACACGCCTGCATATGTTATCACCAGTGGTGAAGGACATTTGGAACACATATTTGTATAGTAAATGATTTGGTAACATTATCTTTGTTATTTGCGCGTCTTTTCTTCCAATTATTCACGAAATGCCACCTATCGGAGGTTTTATAATTTTTTTTGTCTTATCTTAAAAAAATCCCGCGACTTATCGACTTGCAAACTGTTTTTTATTTTGCTTAATTTTCCGGATTTCAAAAATATTTAAATTTTTTATGGACTTTGTCCACCCTTAAATATTAAATTCGCGTGTAAAGATTTAATTTGTAACTTTTTCTTTATCTCCTCAGTTTTATTATTACTCACTTTCACTAGTGCTTTTAAATAATAGTTTGTACCTTTTTGTATATTTATTTACTTCTATCCAATCTGGAGAAAACACAATATGTGTTAAAAATAATGATACAAGAAAATATAATTGAGCAACACTGAGTGTATTAGCTCGTTCTTATGAAATAAAGAAATATTAAAACAAGTTTTTAATCAATCCCGTTATTAAAAATATCTCTATCTTACAAACCTAATATTTTATTCATAAAAAATTAACTATATTCTTGAAATGCATTTTAATGCATAATAGGCTTATAATGTTTTGAAAAAGAGAATTTTTAAATAGAATAAAATAATATCTGTGGAGCCACACGATGAGTATTTCCTGCTTTTATAGTTGAACGATTCTGTAGCAAAGATTTTTTTTTATATATTTAATTTTATTCGTGTTGAATAATTTTAATTAAAAGAAAAGTAAATATATACATATTTACCAGTGCTGTTGAAGGAGTTATGAATGGTTGAACTCCCCGTTACATTTTTTTAATCAGCAGAAAGTTATTTTTCAGATCACTTTCTTTGAATTTAATTTTGAAAGTGTACACGTAGTGAAATTATGACAGTTAAACAAGTTGATAGCATAGTGTAGATTTTGGTGTTTTTAAATCAATCAACTTTTTTATTTTCCATTCTTTGTTTGTACGCATAGTAAGAGACGTTTATTATTATTTTTCCTGCTCGATAAAAATCAAACATTTTGTAAATATTTCGTCTACATTCATAAATCTAAGACTCGTGTATACGAACACTGAGACTAACAGACTTGACACGAAATCTGCCTAATTTGCTTCTTCTTCCCAAGTTTTAATAATTAATATTCTAATCTGGCACAGTCACTAACTCTGCATTACCAATGCAAAATGTTTCTTACAAGGAAAAATTGTTTTAATATTCATTGATTTTGTTATTGGAGATGCTATTCTGGTAATTAATAAGTCTGTTTTTTTAACTCGATGATTCGATCATTTGAAAGTTGTTTTTTTATTTTTTTTCATAATATTTAGAAATAAATTCCGTCTTATATTTTGTTTCGAGAAAATTTATTATAATTGTTTCAATGTAATAATTTTAATGATTAATTTTTTTTAAACTCTAGAACCGGAGATGAAGGTTCCAGATTGTGAAAGCAAAATTTGTGAACCCACACTTGCTGCCATATTGATTAAATGTTTGAATGAAGATGGAAGCGTGAAAATCGAAACAGCATATGATTTTTATCGATTCAAATCTAACATTATTGATACAAACGTATTCCTGCCACCTTCTGGAATTTTTTGCAATGTGTCGAGTAAAAACAAGTTCCCAGGCCTACCAGATTATTTCAGCTTTTCTTATGATTTCACTGACGATCGGAATTCCGGTGTGCTTTCTGTTCATAAAAAGGTTTGTATTTTTTTGAGAGCAAAGTTTACTATGATTTAACTTTTGTAAAACTTCAGTACTTATATCAAAGATGTATGTATTATTATTTAAAATTTTAGCAACATAGTTTCGTTTTGGTTTACATTGTTTCATTTGAAAATTGCAGTTTTCAACATATGTAAGTAACAGAGTGTATTTGTAAATGAAAATTATATAGAAATGGAAATGCCCTGCAACAGTTTTGCTAAAACTGTTCCCTTTTGATTAAAAAAAAAATCAAAATGTTAGAACCAAATTTAAGTGGAATCCATTTGTGTGACGCAACCGATAAACAGACCTGCAGATGTCTTTTAGCATCATGTCTCTGTTCTCTTATGTTCTGCTATAATCTCGTATATTTTACATTTTCATATATATATGAAATATACGAAGAGAACAAATTGTGATCATAAAAAATTCCAATTTGAGATTTTGACGAATCTCCTTCTTTCAGGCCTTTCTGGGTTTAAAAAACGCATTTTAAAAATTATGTCTGGCTGTCAATTTCTGAACACAAAAACTCTAAAAAATTTCTGCCGGAGGGATGAAATTTGATACATTGTCCTTTACGCTAAATTAGTAGTTTTTTCACGAATTTTGAACGAAATCTATTCACAAGAAATATGTTTGTGAATCTGTCTAAGAGCAAATAGACATTAAAATCGCTAAACATAAGAAGTCGGATTTTAAAATTAGATACGTAGTTTTATAATCTAAAATGTAGAAATGTTTCAGATTTTGAACCAGATACGCCAAAGAGTTGACCGTCTGTCGTTCTGTACTTTCACAAGCATGTATACTCGATAACACTAAAATACTTTAACTTTGATGAAATTCTGTAGGTTATCTTATTATTGAAACTGATAATTCAAGGATGAATTTTGTATCCAATCGATTACAAAAAAGTGTCCAAAATACATGCACTGTTTTCTTTATGGAGTACAAAAAGCTCATGTGCTAGATTCTGAAAATATAAATTTGAGTACTCGAAACATTCACGGGCTTCTTCGAGTTTTACAATTTGTATGATGCGTGGAGGGGTGGTGAATGGTATCTTTATTAGAGAATATTTGAAAAGGGTTTGGGGGGAACTCCCATTAGTTTCCACATGCTTTCCTTAATTTGCATGGTTTATTAGACGTATATCACATGTGTATGAATAGATTCAATTATATTTAATGAAAAATGTTAGATATTTCTGTTGTAGTGAAAGCTTATAAGCCAGTTAACAGCTACGTTACACGAGCAATTGCTTTTGTATTGTGGTCATGTTACTCGGCTGGGAACCACAAAATCCCAGGTTCTATCCTCGCTCATTCCAATTCGCCACACTGTCATACAACGACAAGGAAAAGAAAAAATAAATGAAATCTTGGCATTTATTTAGTTTGAAGAATACTTTCCTTAAATGTTACTTCCGTAAATCCGGATTTTTCTTTCAAGAATAAGCAATTTTTTAGGAATATTTATTCAATTCTAAATTTATTGTTATTGAAAAAGTAAAAAATGCTATTAAAATGTTATTCTTTGAAAGAAAAATGATATATATTAAATATTTTGTTTTTGGTATTCTTATAATTTGTAATACTGTGCATTTCTATTATTGCTATATTTATTACTATCTTTTGTTTATTTTTTTAAGCATTAACATTTCTCCAGTACTAAATATTGGAGTGTTAATTAGAACTGCTAATTGAATAATTAGAACTGCTAAATATTGAATTTATAATTTTGATTGCAGTGGTTTGGTATGGGTTCAGCCTCAGAGATGGAGAGTTAGGTTCATGATTCCACTAACGTGGGGTGGGAATTCGGAGAAGATAATATCTGTCAGACATTGTCTTCGTCATCTGATTACAATTTAAATCTCCCAGGTTTATTTCAAATTATCGCCTTGCAGCTTCAAAATTCAGTGCTCGTCGAACCGAATTATGTCTACAAAAATAGTAACTTCGAAACATGCTCAAGAACAAGACAACACTTTTGACTCGATATCTGTTCCACCGGTGAAGTGTCACATCCACCGAAAATCTAGTCTAGCATTAACTGTTTCAATTTTTTTTCTCACATTATTGATATAAGAAGTAGCAGTAGACTTCGTGTAAAATCGTTATTATGACCAAGAAAAATACGATATTTGGTGACTGTGAGATTGTATCTCCGGTGTGAAATGCTTGGACAATTCTATTTTTTTTTTTCTGATCTCAATGAAACCATCATTTCATTCATTTTCTTTCTTTTCCGGTTGAAAATTTAATTCTCTTTTTTGCCTCTAAATATTGAACCAAGACATTTAATTATTTTCTTTTGCACTAAATGGAATGTGTCCTTAGGTTTCATAATAACTATAATTCTCCTTGAACTGAACTGTGACTCCTATATCTTTACTGAAACAGTTTACAGTTAATCTTGTGCAATGAATTTCTCGGGAATAGTTTTGGGCCTTTTTTCCCCTAATGTGTTGTGATCAACTGAAATTTTCTTAGATTATCTACTTCTGGAAGCAATTTGATTTTAATTTTTTTGTTTTTATCTAGGTATGGTATGATACTAAGATGAATGTCCTTAGAACGGATGAATTCGATGCTGAAGGAGTACCGATTGTATCTAGAGTTTTCGATGTGAATAGTGGTAGGACTTAGTTTTTATTTCATGAGAACAAATTTTTAATAAGTTTAAAGGTGACATTTTATTCATTTCTCTTGAATATGAAGCCAACAGAATTTACAAAAACTTGAAAGATCTTCTCACCTATACGAAATTTGTATTATCATCGTTTTTACGTCGATGAACGTCAGTGCATTTTTTAATAAGAGGGAATCATCCTTCTTTTAAATTAACATTCCAAATTTTAAAGATTGATGATTTTCTCCCATATTGTATACAATTGAAAAATAGATTATGAGTCAGTTCTAGTTCTCTCTCTCTTTTGCTATTCTTGAGTCCTGTGGTTTGCCAGCGGTCGTATAAAATGCAAATTGCTTGAGATTTCAAGGTGATTGCTTCCAATGAATAATTTTTGCTTAACATATTAATTACGGCGGGACTCGCAAGTCTAACTGTACCGAATCATTTATCTAATTATTGGGTTGTTCGGAAAGTAATTTCGTTTTTTTTTGTGTGTGGAAATGAAAGACAGATTTCGTATAATAAACAAATACTTTATTAAATTATATATTGGCCGTTCTGGTCCAACACCTTTTGCCATCTTTCTGGTAGTAGCATAATTCCACGCTCATAAAATTTTTGGTCTTTGCTGCCAAAAAACGGATTGAGGTGGTTTTTGACCATCTAATTTGAGGTGAAGGGCCACGGTGGTCTGGTGGTAAGATCTCGGCTTCGGAATTGGAGGGTTTCAGGTTCGAGACCCGATTCCACCGAAGAACCGTCGTGTAAGGGGGTCTGTTGCACGTTAAATCCGTCCTGACCAAACGTCCTCCCGCTGGTGTGGTGTGGTGTGGAGAGGGGGATGCCAGCTCAGGTGTCGTCCTCGTCATCTGACCGCGGTTCAAAATTACGAAGTCCGACCCAAAATAGCCCTAGTGTTGCTTCAAACGGGACGTTAATATAACTAAAACTAAACTAAACTAAATTAAACTTGAGGTGAAGGTTTTACCGTCTAAAAAATTTAGCGAACTAGTTCTGGCACTGGCGTACTGTCAACACACCTTCTCCATACACATCGGTCCATTTCTTTCTGGCTTGAACAGCATTTTTACCCTTTCTGTAGTAAAACAGTAAGATATGTCGAAAATGCTGCTTATTGCTCCCCATATTTAAGAGGGCACCAACCAAAAACTACTGCGTAGAATGAATTGGAATTTTTCACACACAAGCCTTGCTATATGAGCTCTGAAAGCATATACAAATTATACGGCTTAAATGTGAAGTTGGGTGCAAAAAATACAATTAAATCCTCTGTCGGGAAAAAACGAAATTACTTTCCGAACAACCCAATAAATCACAGTACTATAATTAAGGCATATCAAAGAAAGATTCATCTATTTAGATAAATGATTAAGAATACCAAACGTGAGTTGTAGCAGAAAACATGTTAATAATCCTATACTGTTCGTTTTAGGAACTCAAATAGATTGTTGATGCTATTGATCTTTCTTTTTTACTGAATATAGGTGTAGCGTATACTTCAAGAGCCAGTTTATCGACCTGTGAAACGGGTCTCATCAGCAACGAAGTTGTGCCTGTGGATGAAATTGCCAAACTTCCGAAAGTGTTTTTCCAGGACAAAAATGCACTAAGCAAAGCTGTATGGGTCGGAACTGTAAGTGTTACTCAGTAGACAATTTCGCACCTAGTGCAATGACTTTTTAGGAAATGAAAATTGTATAAATGAAATTATAAAATGTAATCACGACGAACAGTTTTTAATTAGATTATGTATTTTATAAATTAAAACTAACTGCCATCTTTTACCAACTATGATTCTAGTTTTCTACAATTGAAAAGTGAGGACGTAGTTTGCTTACAAAGCAGAGATCCATATTTTACGAAACTTGACAGCTTTCTGGCAAATAGATTCGTTTTTTAGAGACACAAACCAAGACAATAGCTAAGAATTGCGTCTTCATTAATAGTGAGCTGAAAAGTTTTTAAGCAAGAGTGTTATAAAACATAGTTGCATTAGCATTAGAAGTCATTATTTCATCACCAGGCTCATCAAATAAATGCAATTTACATAACTTACGCGTGGCACATATTCATAATCACACTGCAATAATTGTCGTGTTAAAAAAAAATGCTAGTTACTGTCTATTTATCAAAATTGCAAATCACTATTCTTAAGTTTATGTAACTATATTGCTTAAGGTAGTAGAATCAAAAGATATTAAAAATGTTTTGAAAGAAAGCTTTCAATTTTATAACACTTCTCATTATGTGGCTAGAAATGAGTGAACATAGCGACAAAATGTTCAACTCTTTAATTTATGTTAAATGGCAAGTGAACAACTAGTGGTTTTATTCCTTTGTCTCATTGCCAGTAATCTTTTTTTCTTTCACCTTTACTGACTTACCCTAATGGGTCTGAAGCCTTGGGCAGATGATAGCAATATAATCCACCTGTATCTATTTATTGAATCATGAACTTATCAATTTGATTACCAATAACAAGCATATATGGAATGCATTAAAATGTGAGGGGTTATCATAAGTAAAACATATAATTTCTAACACAATAATAAACAATGCAACGGATGACAATATGAAAATAAAACAATAGTATTATTTATTCATTATTTTTGGATATAACTACCATTTATGTTCAGGCATTTGTCTCAAGCCTGGAACAGTTTGAAAATTCACTTGTCATAAAACGCCATTGATTTATTTCAGGACTGACAGTCGAGAAGTCTCTTTATGGGTTCAAATCTGAAGGTACCGAGTTCGAGCTCTGCGATAGAGCTCCAAAACTTCTCAAACGAATTTTTACAGCTTTGATTGAATGAGGAAGATCCTCTCGCACAAAATTCTTGCAATAAATAACATAAGAATCTTTTGTCCCACGTATAGACAACTGGCAGTAAATGATAGCAGCAAAGGGTATATTAAACATTAGGCAAATTTTAAGTGCATTTCCAATCTCAAATACTAAATTATATTGCAATTGAAGAAGCAAAAGGAAAAAAAAATGATATAAAATAAGATTTTAGGATGAATAATCGCTAATAATCAAGAATTTAAAATGTTTCTTTTATTGTAGATATTTTTGAAATTATTTAAAGAAAAAATTAACTAAAGTAATTTTAAGTTAATAGAATAATGAAAAGTGCTACCATGTTGTTTTAATTTCTATGCCGGTTTTAAAATATTTTATATTTAATTAAAAAAGATTTTTAAAACCAAAGATTTCAAATTATATTTTTAATGATAATTTTAATGCTGTATATTAAAATATCCGACTAAATAAATTAGATATACAAATGATGAAGGTAGTTTTCAGTTAAAGAAAAGATGTAGCTATTTAATTTAAAATTTTTTTATCCCATTTAAAAATTTATTAACGAAATATAAATATTAAATTATATCAGTTGTAAATAAAAATCAGCCCGACAAAGATCAGCTTGCCAAGACCTTCGTTTTATTTATTAATGTTATGTGATTTTTTTTAATTCATTGAAAATGCATTTTTGTAGATGTCACTGACAAAAATGATAACTAAATACCTTGACAGAGCAGATAAGGGATAAAAATACTTTAACGCAAATACACAGATGCAGATATCTTAAAAATGTAGATAACAAGAAAGAGCAACAACTTATTTATAAAATAAATTCAAAATGAATATTTTTAACTTTTGCTTAGATTTTATCTTTCTAGATAATTATTTGAAATTTTTTACATTTATTAAACACACACAAACACACAAAACCCTTAATAATCTTAAATAACGTTGAATCGGAATGAAAGAATCCTTGAATATATTCATGGATTTTGATTTTTGATTACTCATGACTATTTCAATCATTTTTAGAGACGTATTCACGGACAGATCTATGAAGAATGGAGTCTATTATCTGACAATAAACAGGCACCCACAAGAATTGTCCAGGATTTTTATTTTACAAAGGTAAGAATTTGTTTTTCCAACTTGCAATAATTTGTTAAAATCAATTATTTATCGAAATACTTAAAAGAATAAAATATTCATTTCTTTATGCAAAAAAAAGGTTGTCCAAACTATGTTTAGAAAAAAAAATCCGTTAGAATATATTTAAAATGTCTACTTCCCAAAGATTGATTTTTCTGCTTTTTAATGGTAGGAATTTACTTACTTATTTGGTAAGAAAATAATAGTTTATTGATTTGAATTCACATTGAGTTTTAGTTTAGGTTTAGGTTTAGTTATATTAACGTTCCGTTTGAAGCAACACTTGGGCTATTTTGGGACGGACCTCGTAATTTTGAACCGTGGTCAGATGACGAGGACGACACTTGAGCTGACACCCCCCTCTCCACACCACACCACACTAGCGGGAGGACGTTTGGTCAGGACGGATTTAACGTGCAACTGGCCCCCTTACACGACGGTTCTTCGGTGGAATCGGTGTCGAACCTGAAACCCTCCGGTTCCGAAGCCTTACCACCAGGCCACCGCGGCCCACGTTGAGTTTTAGTGCATTTCTGTTATAGTCTGCAAGTCTTCAACATATCTAATGAAATATTCATATGGTTAATACCTTCTAAGCTAGATGAAATTCATAAAATAGTTTTACCGTAATTGCTGTACCATATCATTACTTCGATTGCATTGGTAAATGATTCTAAATCTTAACGTGCAATGAGAGCTTCAAAAGGCGCTAAGCGACAGCATATCTATTGCTTTTATCGTAGAAAGTCTTCTACTTATATGCGTTGCTTGCCATTATTCTATCTCAATCATAATTCAAGTTGAAAGTATGCAGACAGTTATGAGCGATTGAATTAATAGTGAATGAGACAATGATGGCTGCTCCATTAGGGCTTTAGAGCAGAATCGCCCTGACATTTTTTGAAGTACAAATTAAATGACCTTCCCATTTCGAGAATTAGATATTCATGCTTACCTTTTCACTCTCTGGACCCGATGATCGACGAAAAATGGAAAAACTGATAGTAATAGAAGCGTGAATGTCAGACAGAAAATAAATCGGTATGCAAGAGAAATGTTGGCCAGTTGACAGCCCACGAAAGCGAACTGGCAAACAATTGAATGACTGATTTGAACGCTGAAACCAACATTTTCTCTTTCTGAAATTAGAAATACCAGTAACATATTTCCGCTAGACTTGATTCTTCTTCCTTTTTTACTTATTTAAACTCAAATCAAAATTTGCATTCATTCTCTTAATTTCTTTCTTGATTTTTTTTTATGAATTTCGGTTTTATTTACTGTTGCGTCGACGCATTATTGAGAGTGGCTTTTGAATTTTTATGATGAAAGAAGCAGAACAGGCCATGCTACGCCAAGGAACGTGATATAAATATATTTCCATAAAATTAAATAACGAACAAATAAAGTTTCTTCTAAGTTAAAAGCAATAACATAAAAGAATTTACATCACCGAAAAGAAAACATTTATAATACAAATTCAGGTTTTAATGAAGAGATAAATCAACGATTAAAATTTAATGTATTTCCTAAAATTGAAAAACAAAGATATTAATATAAAATGGACAGAATTAATAGCTTCTAAATGTAGAAAATATTCTGGTAAAGTTGTTCTTTCATCAGTTTCTGCATCTATAATGATAAAGAATTAAAGAAAAAACGTATACAATGAAAATTGAATTCGAGATATTCGATTAAAACACGTAAAACTCTGAAGTAAACTTTGCAGTTTCAGCACATCGGCACCCTTTCTTCAAACAAAAAAGACTTGTCCGTAAGGAGGGTTTTACGCCAATCACTGGAGCCAAATTGACAGGCCACAAGCTAATTATCAGTTTAATAAAATGCAGTTTGTTTTGAATTTGTTGATTCTAAATAGAATAACTAAACCAAACAGAGAATATATAACCATCATACATGTTAATTAAATCTATGTGTGGGCAAGGTCGTTGTAAAATATTCAAGGCCTCTCTCTAAGAATTGAAACCTCAATTTGACCTCCTTTTCGAATTAGTATTGGCTAACAGTTTATGATTGGGTGATACTGTATCAACACGATGCAAAATTTCAAGGAGATATTTGTATTGGGATGTTCGGAAAGTAATTTCGTTTTTTTCCCGACAGAGGATTTAATTGTATTTTTTTGCACCCAACTTCACATTTAAGCCGTATAATTTTTATATGCTTTGAGAGCTCATATAGCAAGACTTGTGTGTGAAAAATGCCAATTCATTCTACGCAGTAGTTTTTGGTTGGTGCCTTTTTAAATATGGAGAGCGATAAGCAGCATTTTCGACATATCTTACTGTTTTACTACAGAAAGGGTAAAAATGCTGTTCAAGCCAGAAAGAAATGGACCGATGTGTATGGAGAAGGTGTGTTGACAGTACGCCAGTGCCAGAACTGGTTCGCAAAATCTTTTAGACGGTAAAACCTTCACATCAAATGAGGAGGTCAAAAACCACCTCGAACAATTTTTTGGCAGCAAAGACCAAGAATTTTATGAGCGTGGAATGATGCTACTACCAGAAAGATGGCAAAAGGTGTTGGACCAGGACGGCCAATGTATAATTTAATAAAGTATTTGTTTATTATACGAAATCTTTCATTTCCACAAAAAAAAAAAAAAAAAACGAAATTACTTTTCGAACAACCCAATATGAAACAAAATATCGCATAGTTACAATATTTCCAAATCCTAATCCGCCGTTCTACTTTTGAGACACTATGTTGTTGTTTCTTATGGCACTTACTATGGACAAGCCCGCTATTAAGAAGCGATTTAAGCCGGTGGGGGAGCGTCTCTTGTTTTCATAATAGCGCCAACTAGGACTAAGAGTACGACTTTGCTACTCACGCATCACTCATTCGCTTGCACAACCCCTTTTTACAGGAGGGCACATTCACACATAGAACAATGGAAGAACAACCATGCCCAAACCGGGGATCGAACCTAGGACGCCCAGATCACGGGAAAGATGTGCTACCCCTATGCCAGGACGCCGGCTGAGACACTGTACACATGTTATGTTTTCTAGCTATCTCTATATATTATTTCTTACTAATATATGGAATAAAAATATTTCTAGCGCATTTTCTTGCAATTATTAAATATGAAGCTTGATTAAATTTTTCAATGAACAAATAAATATATTTTAACAAATTTTTGAATTCGAAATAAATAAACAATTCAAACAGAATTATTATTAGTAAATTTATTAACTGAAAGAAAATAAAATTAAGCTTTGAACATGAATAGAATTTTCAGAACATAACGATTTAAAAATGTACTTGGAAAAAAAAACATTAACGTTTTAAAAATTAAAAATAAAAATATTTTCTTAATAAATATGATGAAATGCTTACAAAAAGAAAATTAATCCCTTGCCATTAGCCTTTTAAATTTTATAAAAAGTCTAATTTTTAATAACAAATTACAAAATTAAAATTAAGACCCAAACTTTTAGGTAATGAGAATTTGAATTGAGGTATCAATTTTTTGCGCTATTATTTATTAATAGATAGTGTTTTGCAATTTTTTGATGGTGAAAAAATAAGTTTTCTACTGTATCAATTGCAAAAGTGTCAGGTGCAATTGATGCAGAGAAACCGCTCTTAACCCAGAAAGTAGCAATCCTGCTTCGACAGAAACGTATTTGGTCGATTGAATTTTAATTTTTTCCTTAAAGTATTTCCTTATTCGAAAAAGAGATAAGTAGATGATTTTCTAAAACGTTGTTAAAATGAAAGTTTTTATATAGAGAGATCAAATGCTATTAATTATGACACGTAAAAACGAAAAACGTTGCCTTTCTTCAAAAAATCGCATTTGCGCATCTTAAATGTACGAAAACTTGAATACAAAAAATATAGGTTCACTCTATGAGGGATTTAAATGCTATTCGAAAATCACATCACCAAATAGGAAAACTTAGTGGTAATGAAAATTTTATACCTAAAGTTATTCTAAACATAAATGGTAATGCAAAAAAAAAAAAAAAGCATCATTTTGCTTCCCATCTTTAGTTTATGATAAAGATTATGCATGGACTGTGAATGATTCACTTCGTCTTCCTCAAAAAATAGAAATGCTTGAAAATTCTTAGAAACATATAAAGAATAATAGCGACATTTGGTCAGAACAATTTTTATATCTGGTTTTGAAATTTAAAAATTTTGGCTACTTATGAGTTAAATATCATTTAAAAAGTACAATTTCTTGTTAAATATTTTTGCGGCATTGATAATTTCTGAGAAGATTTGTATCCCATGGAATAACAGCCGAGTTATAGAAAGAAATCCATGAGATTGTGCAATTTTCGATTTAATTGCAGAGTTTAATTATATTATGAACAGTAATAACTGACATTCAAAATAAAATTATTTTAAAATATATTCATTTTTAAATAGAACAGGATCAGGAATTAAACTCTTTAAGTGGGTGTAATGATGCGCCTTTCATTGTGGTTAGCGACTCTAATCGGGACTCGAGAATGCAATGGCAAGATTAAATGGCAGTGTTTATCCTTGTCGATGATACTCATTTCGTTTGAACATATATCGGTTTTTTTTGGCACAAAAATATGTAAATATCTTGGCCACTCCTTATATTTTCTAAAATTTAGATTTAAGTGAATTTTTTTTTCAGAAAAACAATTTTTTTTCGATGATATGAATACGCTTATTTAATTCTTCTAAGTTTCTCATTTACTTAATTTTAGATAAGAAAAGCGTGTCTATATAATGCAGAATGAATATATTTTAAAATAACGCCGAAACAACTCACTACATTTTATATGATTCTTCTTGTTATTATTCCATTCTCCTATATATCATGATAACTACTACTAATATTGTGTATTCCTGTGTAAAGTTTATTACTTCATATTATTACTTGCAAATAATTTTCTTATAACTGATTGATTTAAATAAAAATAATATCTTTATTACCCATAATTTTACCCATATATTTCCTTTTTGCAGAGTATACCCAAACCAGGAGTGTCTGAAATTGTAAAGCTTTCTCACGCAGAAGTCTATTCGTATCAAAAAAGTATATCTCAAGTAAGTTTTAATTTCCAACGCAAAGAAGGATTCAATATATATTGTTTATTTTCAGGCAGTTGGTCCTTCAGTAATGGAAATCGAGAAGTAGTTGAAAATTCTTACATAAAGGCCGCAATAAAATTTAAGAAATCAGATTATTCAATGATTTTTCTTTCAGACGTTATTTCTATTGATTATTATTTTACAGATATTTATGGGATGGGAATATCATTGGCAACATTCATTATATATCTGGTCGCGGTATCTTCATATCACATGGTGTATTCATTTATTTAGATTCTTAAAGTTATTGTTTTTGATATAAATATAACTATTTAATTATTGTGCTAATGCTTCATCATGTTTTGTTTAATCTGGTAATCACTTGATAATTTACATTTAAAATAAACATAGAGAATTACACTGACCGATAAAGAAGTTATACAAGCAAAAAACAATTTCCGATGGTGCCATCACGGATGCTGTAATATAAATCCATTTAAAGTGCGTCTTTATTTAAGGACCTCATCATAAGTCAGACTTTCTCAATCCATACCACTTAAGATGTCATCAGGAGAATCTGTTTATTTATCCGGCGATTTCCATCCTCGAACTCGAGGTGGCTTCTAGTAGATTATATTTAAGCAATAAGGAAATAGTCATAATATTTTTAAAACTATTTTTTTTAAATTTCCCCCCAAAATTAGGACAAGACTCATTTTATGATTACAGTTTTTTTCTATTGTATTAACACACACACACACACACACACACACACACACACACACACACACACA
>JAPMOR010089814.1:190674-200694 GCA_026543865.1 Argiope aurantia
TATATATATATATATATATATATAAGCTTTTGTTCACGAACACGTTGGGATTCCGACAATAAAAATATTAAATATATATTTATTTTATTACATACGACTTTTATGTATTTTAGCTTTCCATAATATTTGATCACTTCAATCTTAGCTATAAATATTTTCCATATTATAAATACTCACAGATTTTGCTCACAAATATTGGTGTACAAGAAAATGTTTAATAAAGGTTTTGCAAAAATTAATTAATGTTAATTTTCAATTAATATAAAGCATTAAAACAATTTTATTTCTAGCAAAGATAGGTATGCTTATTATTAAATACATAAACATTGATCAGTATTTAAGTATTTAATATGCTTATTATTAAATGCAGAAATGCTGATATGTTAAGATATGATTATAATAAAGCATATCTTGTCCTTTTTAAGATGTGCTTTATCATAATCATGTTAAAGTGCGTTTTAACATTCAAGGTTCAAGAATATTTTAATTTATACGCTTATTTAAAATGTTGGAAGAAACTTACTGAAATTTTGTCAACAATTTGAAACAATTTTTTTTATAATTATTTTCCACTGCAAATTTACTGTTTTTAAAAAATTTGATTAGAGAAAAGTAAAGGATATAGTGAGGTTTGTGCTCCCAGAATTCGAAGAGAATTACAGTAAAGGAAGAAGTAACATATTTATGCACTTATGAATGGTATTAAAATAAATCTCAAAAACACACTAGGTATCGAAATTAAACAAAGTCGTTAAAAATCAAAATAATTGTTAAAGACATTTTTCTAATAAAAGGGAGAAAAATTGAATGATATGAACCGATTGATCTTCTACGCTTCCTTATTTGAATTCAAGACGAACAGTCTAAAAGACTCCGAGTTCAGCATATTAACTGAAACAAATGCAAAAAATTTCACATATGTAGTTTTATTTGTATAAGTTCACATTCATGAACGGCCAGACAATTTAGTTGAAAATATGTTTAATAATATCCCGTACACTCTTTGATGTATGGGATTTCATTTATTAAGAATAAAAAATTTTGATGTCGTCATTAAGAAATGGAACTTTTATGAGATTTTCCATTATTTTCTATTGCTGAGTAGTCCATCTTATTCACAAATTACAAATATTTTCTTGAATTTTTTTTTTATCAATTTACATCATTGCATAAGGTAAGATGTTTGAGATCCACCAATGAATGTTTGCATAAAAGGCACAATTTTGTTTTTATAATATTTTTAGATTTCATCCTTCTATCACCTGGGGCTTTCAGGTCCTCCAGATGAAATATAAACCTAAAACATTTGCTTTTGAGAATGCTCAACTGTTTTATTAAGATGTTACCCTCTATTGATTTCTCCAGTCCTTCGCCTAGTAAATAATGGCAGAAACTTTTGCATTAGAAAAAAAAATTCTTGCATAAAGCGTTTTGTTTACTTTATTCTATTCATATTTAATCCAGGATTGATTTTTCTTGGCCAAATAGAAACGTTTCTTTTCATTTCAAGTTTTAATAACTGTTTCTAAATTAATCTTCTTATCCATTGATTTCTTTCAATAAGACTTCGTCACAATGAATCAATGCCCATGCCAGTAGAAATTAATTCTTTCTGATGTTTAATAATTCTTTCTGTATTTGTTTTACGCAGATGCATTTTGCTGTTTCGTGTAAGACATGTGTCTGTCTGTGGTGTTTACTTACATTTGCATCCACACTTACTTTTCCGTTTTGAAAAAATTGTCCTAAAATAATTTTGTTGATAAATAATCCTTTCAATACTGGATTTTCATCTCCAAGGTGACCATAATATTCCTCATAATTATAAAGTTATGCTGATTTAGGATAAGAATTCTAATGTTTTCCTGCGTGTAATATCCCTTTTCTTTTCACATGCGTGAGAAATAGACAACTCATACCATAGATCACTTGTAGCAAGAAATGAAACGCAACTGAAGCAAAAAGGCTCTACATTTGATGATCATGTTGCCACATCGATTTAGACTAGTCAAGGCTAATCATAGCAAAATGTAGTTGAAACTAGTTTCAAAGAGATGTTGCGAATTGTGATGAGCGAGGATAGAACCTGGGACCTTGTGGTTCACAGTCCAGTAACATAACCACAATACAAAAGCAATTGCTCATATAGCGTAGCTGTTAACTGGCTTATAAGCTTTCACCATAGAGAAAATCCCTGTAAATGAATGGAAAATGAAGCTTATGCCAATATAATTTGGTCTGTATTATAGATGGATGAAATTTAGCATGTACCCCTTATATCACATATGTTGCATTATATTAATATTAGGTCCAAATCCATCAATGGAGAGAGATTTCTTTTTATGATGTGAAGGTAGACAAAATGAATAATATTTACAAAAGCCTTTTTAACATCCACATTGCCATTTATGCTGAGTGAAAATAGCTACATTTCTAATTGCTTACTTACCTGTCTCAACTCAATCAAAGAAAAATATTACATGCATTTACTTATTCTCTTTTTTTAGAACTGCCATTCGTTCATCAAAAATATTAAATGCATTTCTTTTCATGAAAGTTATCATAGCTAAAATTAAAAATAATAACTCAAAAATAGAATGGAAATTCAAGAAAAATAGATGGAAAATAAAAATTTCGTAGTTTTTTTTTCTATATTTTTAAGACGATGTAAAAGTAATTTTTATAATCCTTGGCGAATACTTTGCTGTAGTTACAACTGAGATAAATCATCTGTGAAAAAAGGTGTTTTGGGTAAATTTAAAATATTCCGAATTACACCAATCGAGAAAAAATCCACAAGATTTTGTTAAAAATCTCAAATTTTAAGTGATGGCAAGTGTTCGAATTTGAAAATAGAAGAAAATGTCAAAGGAAGAACACTTCTGAACGTTTTGTTTTGAAATGACAAATTCGAACATGTGGAACTATTAATTTTTGATATTAAAATTATGCAATGTCTCGTTGCAATTTTTTTATATTTAACTAGAATATAAAGCAGTAATATATTTATAATGCAGACAATTATTTAATTAATTTTAATGATAGTTAGCAAGAATAAAAATATTAAAACTGTTTTTTACAGATTGTCGATTATAAAATAACTTCAATTGAAGACATCAAACAAGAAGAAGGTATGTTTATCCGAGATTAAATTATTATTTAATCTATGCCAAATTTCAAAAGACTTTCCAACTTAATTTTGTATCATTTCTTTTTTTAGAGGAAGACAAGAATTTATATTCAGGAGGTAAATATATTGATCTATTTTTTTATTTTTAACATAATCCCGTTTTATTGAAAAACAATTATTTGATTTCCTAATATTTTGTATATGTAGTTTGAAACTTTGAATTTATCATTTTTCACGTCGTTTGCATCTAATTATAAGTTTTGTTTCATTTACTTTAATTTAACAATGTATTTTCTTTGTTACATAATTAGCATTTTCATTTTTTCTGATTATTTTCAGTCCAGTTCTCGTAATTAACTATAAATATTATACAATTAATTATATTTCACAAATATTATACATATCTCAAACAATGCCCCATATTACATGGCCAACTTAAAATTCTTATGTTCTACTTCTACTGGATAAAAAAAGAGGCGCGTTACTATAAATAGTTGATTAAAATAATCGAATATAATGTAAATTAGTATTATGATGACGAAAATTCTCTCATCGTTTGATGAAAATTTATTGTCTTTCAACTATTTTTTTTTTCATGTTTTGTAACAGGGAGCAATATGAATAAGTCAAATTGAGTAACATAGGGAGAGGGGCAGTGATATGTCAGAATTTGCAATATTGTGAAATTATCAGGTAGCGACCGTTGGAGTGTGAATTAGTACATTAACATGGTCAAAGAACTTCTTTTTTTAAAATGCTAAATGAGGTCGTTTGTATTTTATTTAGTTATTAAAGTAATATAGTATATAATCATAATATTGTAGGATAAGGGACATGGAAAGCTTGTGTATGATACCACATCGTTGATCCAAATTAAGTAATAATGACACTTATCTCAGAAAGTACGATTTCGCAAATAGTCTTAACAGATGCTGCTCATGTGTAAATATTCAAGCAAAATATTTTATAAATGATTATTTAAGATGCCCAAAGCTTTAACAATTTTACTCTTTCTCATCACTTAATACATCATGAATATTTTTAATTATATCTTGTGTAGTAACCTCACCAAGGTGCCCTAAACGATTTGCGCAACAAGTAATTATATAGCTACTGAGAAAGTTATCAAATCACTTATAAACTATTTTAATCAAAGGCTTAGAATCTCCAAAATGTTTTTCAAACTTTTGGTTTGAATCGAAATCTTTCAAAATCGGGTTCCCGGAATCGTTCTGTCTTTCAGAAAATAATGTCTTTTCATACACGAAATGTTTTTTCATTCATCTTTCAGAAACCACGGCAATTAACTGATTCAAATAAATGTCCTAATAGAAATATATCTGATATATTTGAATGGAATTTTTTGTGATATCTTTCGGGAGTTTCTGGCAATTAAAATTAACTTAAATGTAGTCTAAGGGCGCCACTTTTTAGATTTTGCATGGACTCAACTGATATTATGTACTTTAATAAAAGTTAGATAGAACTATACTCGGATAGTTTAGAATTAAAATTAAATTGCTATCGTTATTAGTAGTAGAAAATTGGATAAGAATATAGGTGCGTACTCTTTTCGACTACATTTTATTTATTCTTGACTGCACCAGACTTCAAAGCTTATACGACTCCTTTCTAGATCAATTCCCATTTGCGTGTAACTATTGTATTTACTTTTCACATCGAAACAGAAATCGGGTTTATTTTATTTTCTTGATTGACCTGGGTTTTGGAGCATTCTGTGCGCTATGAAAAGACAAACCTGGTACTTTTGAATGGTGAATGTAAAAAGAATGAAATATTGTACCAGATGATTTTGATCACAAATGATACTTTGATGACAAAATTTACCATGAACAAATTTCAGAGCACTACAGAATATAAAAGATTTGAATTTACATACTTAATTTCCAAGTTCATAATTTAAAAAGAAAAAAAAAAAAACATCAGAGGTCATATATCTTTATTACAATCGCATCTTACTGAATCATCTTTAATATTTATAAGTGCTATAAAGTTATATTTAATACTTATAATTTTTTGCTTCGAGTTTGCAGGACATTAAGAAAATTTTTTAAACAAGTAATTAATATTCTGTGTATCTATACTTAACTGCTGACAATGTTTCTGTTTTGTTTACAACTAATTGCTCTCATTCACTGACTGAAAAGATCAGAATTTTTTTTTATCTGAAAGTTTTGTAATAATGCGAACATTAATGTAAGCGTTTGAACGAATTATAAAACTTAATACATGGAAATGCAGTTTATAAAAAGGATCACTAACTATATGTATTGTTTTGCACTTTCGCTTCAAATCTGAATCCTTTTCAGATTGCTTTGAATGGCTATTTTTTTCTCATGTCAATTATGAAAGAATCTGTGTTGTGTTGTTGGGGATATAAAAGAATGCGATTTGCATTCTGAAAATTTTTCTATTCGTTTTATTTGGTGAGAAATTTCATGCCAATTCTAAAAGATTTATCTTTTTCATTAACACATATTCAGCCAACACTTGTAAATCGCAAATGCGATTGCTTTTTTTTGTCACTTTAATAGCGCAAATATGCAAAATGAATCAAAATTCATGGATAAAACTTTATGAAATGAAAAATTACTTTAGAGCTAATATTTTCTTGGATATAGATATATGTAAGAAAACGGCCTGTTGAAACTCGAAGTCAAGAAATAAGCATAAATGAAAATGAACTGTTTGCTAATGTTATCGTTGATAACTTACTTCATAGTGGTTTTTATAATAATAGGCAAAAATACCAATGCCAATGATGTAGGGTTTTTTTTGGAAGCTCCTAAGCTCGATGGCCTTTCATCTTCCGCTCGACTGAAATGATGTATGAATGACAAACAATATATGTTGAGCATAATTAATTAATCTTTAAATTACTGTTGTGGGCCAAAATAGCTTCTTCCAATAGTAAAACTATTTTGTAGTATAATTGTTGTTAATAGCAATAATTTCACCGATGCAAAGTATTATTTCTCGTATACGTGCAGCCTTAGTGAATTTTTGAGGGAGGACGCCAAACATTCCATTCCCATCTCCAAGCTAGTATCGTCTTTTTAAATTTGGTGGATGCGCATGAGAGTAATAGTTATGAGCTTTGCTGAGAAGAAACACAAGGAAACGACTTACGGCTTCTGTCATTATTGTTTTTGCTGTCTTTGTGCTCCAACAGACTGCTTAATTTGTACAGAAAAGAAAAGAAATATTTAATGTAATGTATCCCATTTTTCCTTAAAGTTTTGCCCAAGTATTCCGATTTACTTGCATCATAGAATCTCCTATAAATGTGATTTTATTGTAGAGTATTATGTTTTTGATATGGATAAAGCAGAATTTAATGCTGTTTTTATTGGGTGATAAAAGTACTGGAATTTATGTTTAAGGATTTTTATTTTATTTATTACTTTTACATTATAAAATTACATTTTTAAATATTTGCTTTGATTTATATTTTATTATTATAGAGATTATGATTCTTTCTTAAATCATTCATTGCAAATTAGTTATTGTTTTTGTGTGTAACAATTATTTCATTTATATTAAAAGACAAATGTTTAAGTTTATCAATCCTAATTTGCTTAATATTGAGAATTCGAATCAATATAACAAAGAAGAACAATTTCATATTGTCTTGAAAAAAAAAAGAATTAAAAAAAAAGTGTTATTTCGATAGCTTTAGCAATTGGATCGTTTCAATTTCTATATGAAAATCTGGGCATATTTTCCATATTAAGGGGAAGTTTCAAAATTAAATAGCGACATTTTTCTGAGATGAACGAAGGTTTTCCAGAATTTTGTGGCGGCGTCCTTGCCTGGGGTTAGCGCGTCTTTCCCCCGATCTGGGCGTCCCCGGTTCGAGTTCTGGTTCTGGCATGGTTGTTCCTTACCCTGTACTCTATCTGTGAGATGTTTAAAAGTTCAGGGGCCTTTACCCTCAGAAGCTATTGCACAAACTCGGCTTAAATCACTGACTTCGTCAATGGGTTTGTCTATGGCAAGTGTCATACGTAACAGCAGCGATAGAATTTCGTATTCAGCATAGAAGCTTGTTGATGTTTATTTTTAAATTGTGATTACATCAATCATAATAGTTTGCGTTGAAGTAGCGTTTTTAAACCGTCTATGAAAATCAATGTTTTGTATTCTACTTATATCTTCGAACAGGTTCGTGCATTTGTCTATTAATTCAAGTATTTTTTGTAATTTATATATGTTGTAAATCTATATATTACGAACAATTAAATATCCAAGAAAAATAAAGTGAGAAGAATACGTTAGAAGAATACGTTATCACTCCACATCACTATGATGTTGTGTAATATATCATGATTACGCTTTTTTGTATAAACTGGCTGTAAAACGAATAATTTTTAGTGGCATGATAGATTAATTTATTGATAAAGAAAATAATAAAAAAGTTGATTAAAAGAAGCGACATGTAAGAATGTTAGTTTTAGAGGGAATCATTTTTTTAATTTGTTTTTTCTTTCTATTTACTGTCTAGAATAGATGTGATATTTTTGTGCATATACTTACAAATTAGCTAAATAAACGTATAGATCACTTACGATTATTCTCAATTAATATATTTTACAAGTGAAAGTGGAAATATTTATATTTATTGATTTGAAGCTAGTGTATGGAGAGACCATGGAACATCTTCATATATATTATTTAACATTTATCATAACTTAACAAATTTAAATTTGAATGCCTCTATGGAAATGTTCTACACGCATCAGTAAGAGTCTGAAATAAGTCTTTTCAATGCTAAAAAGATGTCTACTTAAAAGTGATGAAAATTTAAAGTTTTGATTATAATGAAAAAAAATAATATCCTGTATTTAATTCATAGCTTTTCTTTTTATTTTTATCAGAGAGTCATTTTTATGTAATTCAATCAATACGGGCCCAGCAAAAAAGAAAAATTGAAATATTTTCAGATATGAACAGAAAAATTTAATATTTTGTTATACTTAATTGGAAGTTTGCTTTGATATGGAATCTTTCTTGAAATAACATAACGATCCTTGAAGAGATCATTGAGATAAAACTGACAAACATCTAAAAGTGTAGAAATAAAAGAAGATTTCAGAATTGAAGAGAATTTATTGACACGAAATTAGAAAGAGTGATTATTTTTGAGTACATGCTCAGAATTCTCTCACGCTACTGAAGGGGAATGATAGAAGAAGAATAGAAATAAACTTGACACTGCCATAGTAGGCTGAACAAGACGCCTCATTTCTGTAAAATGAAAAAGTAATCATTTATTTCTCGTTTTGATTGAAGACAATCAAACAACTTTTCACAATCTCCATTACTAAAAGAATTCAAGCACTTCTGAACAAATCTTGGTTGAAAAAGGAAGAAATGTAAGAAAAAATGGAAGAAGATTTGAAAATGGAAGATTCATTACAACAAAGCAAATCTCCAATATTGCGGAATAAATATTGTTACGAATTTTTTTTTACCGGGGTTCGTTTGGATAGTGGAAGTGATATGGTGTGGAGAACGCTCAATCAGCAGGCGGCAGTAGAATAAGAAACAACGACGTTTATTTACACGAAGATACACAGGACAGCACAAAAGCGACAGCTATATACAGCACAGAGACGACTCCTTCAGCCGGGACGTGTAGTATACAACCAGAATCTACTGCAGACAGTAGTGCACAGCTCAGTTCAGCACTAGCTTGACTCCGTCGCTTCCGACTACTCTGTCTTCGACTTCTCCGACTCGGACTCCTACTGACTGACTTCTCTGCTCTCGAACACTCGACCACGCTACTATTCCGTCGTCTACCTTCCTCTGGCAGCTGCGGCTGCTTCCTTTTATAGGTCTAGGGAGGCGGGGCTAGAAGCCTCTCAACCAATCAGGAACGTTCGAGGCGTATCTCGGTTCCTACTGGACGGATCGGGAAAATTCTCGAAGTTTCGGGTATAATCTATTTTGGCGCCAAAGTCGCCAAATTGGTCGCCAAATGGACGCCAAGTGTGTCACCAAGCTCTGGGACCTCCGACGCGCCACCTGGACTCTGTCCCATTCAGATGACTGTAAAACTTTCTTTCTGTTGATGGAACAAACTATGCTGGGAAGCCGAATTGCAGGTTTGTAACAATATACTCAAGTACATTTGTTATGTGCATATTCAGCAGACATCGGAACTTACAAAAATCAAAAATCAAACATTCACATTGCAATATATATCAAAGCATTGACAATAATCTATGCTTTGTGATGAAACATTCAACGATAGCAAATGATCAATTTCCTGGACAGCCTCTGCACGTTTCCTTCTGTCCTTATGAATTTTATTTTTGTACAAACAATGATTTTGCTTTTTTCGTTTTTTGAGGTATCTTTTTTTTTTGTTGATTGGTGGAGTCTGCACAACAAAATGTTGATTTCCCCATGAAGTTTCATCAAATCGAAAGTTGAATAATTTCACGGTCGCATAATGAATATAACTTTGCTTCAGAATTTTTTCACTGCATTAAAAAAATTAAGTTGAGAAATGAAATTTTATTTGCCTTGACTACATGCGAAAACCTTTGATTCTAAACACATTTTTAAAAAAAGATGAAGCCAGTATTTTTAAACTAGTTTTTCTATAAAAATCATTGCTCGATATTCTGGACGCAGAAGTTAATAAAACCTATCTCTATTAACTTCTCTATTAGTTTCTTGACCTGCTGTCACATGACACCAGGAAGACATTTGCTTTTGCCCGTATAGTTAGCATTATACTTCATAAAGAAAAGAGATTTTTTTTTTTAATTTTCATACTTGACAAGAAGATGATTAAATTTCTCGCAATTACAGACTACTCTTTCTGTAGGGAGCATCTACTTGTTTCTAAAGAAAAT
>JAPMOR010089814.1:200704-288259 GCA_026543865.1 Argiope aurantia
TTTCAGTTACAATGATTTCATGATTTTCATAATCCAGAAAATAATTTCGCCAACAATGCAAAAATGTAATAATTATTAAACAGATATGATGGCTCTGATTGAACAATTTTCACGCTTTAAAAAGTAGGCACTGATTCTTTAACAGTGGAAGAATGTAGATTCGATAAGCACATAATGCTTAAAAATGTTTTAATGAAATCTTCACCATATTTTACGCATTTATAATGAAGAAAAACGTTGCAGATATATTATACAATAACGTTTCCTGGTAGGACGATATCAGAATTATGTAGCTGTCTTTACCTATGTCAGCCTGAACGTTTTACTTACGTTCTTGCTCCAGGGGCCACTCGAAAACAAGCAATAAAACTTTATGTCAAATGGGGATATTTTAGATTTCAAATAAACTCGAAATGTTAGGAAATCTTTCCATAAAATTAGAGCTTTACCACTTGCTTCTTGTATCAAAAAATGTTCAATTATGTCTATTTAAATATCTTTATGAAACATTGAAGACGAAGGTTGAAACAAAGAATGCTCCTTGACATACTAAATAAGGAGAGGGAGAAGAAGAAGAAAAAGAGGGAAAAAACAGGAATTTCAAAGTAGAAGAAATCTACTTCACTTACCACCTTTTTTTTAAAAAAAGGAGAGTCTAGAAAAAGGAGAATCTCTTACAACGATTCTTTTCTCCTAATATATGAAATCAATTGACAACTGACACGGTCCTATGAAAAAAACAACCACAAAAAAATTTGCAACAAAAATTCTTAATCCGCAGTTTCTCACATAAAGCCAAGAAACTTATATTTCTTTTACGAATCTTATACATACAAAATACCACGCTTGTTTATAGAATTGCACATGTGCTAAACTTACTTGGTGGAACATATACTTAAAAACCTTCATTTGGAAATAATTATTTATTTCAAATACTTGACATTACAAACTGAAGTCTCTTTTTAATTCAGACAGCTTTCCAAGAAGTGAATTAGAAAATGGATCAGATATAAATTTCTATGCTCCCACCGAACGTGGTTCCTGCTCACTTTTTTCACTTTCATCCTCACTTGCTATAAAGCTGTCATTAGGATCTTTTATTTCACCATATTTTGGCACAAATGTTTATCCAAATCTGAGGATTCAGACATCACCTTACCTAATGTATATAAAATATTGTATGTTGCCTCCATGATGTGTTTCCGATATTCTGAAAGTCATACAAACCATGAAGATACTATAATAATATTATCAAGAATTTGTGGTAATTGCATTGTTATAATAAACAGCAAATTGTAAGACAATTATGTATTTGACATAAGCATACAAAATTTGCACTCACGACGGCTAGACTATAAGCGCCATCTAGTTGTAATTCGGAAAAAAAATCAAATTTCATACCTGAAAAAATTATATATGACGCATCCAGATGACATATAAATACTCAGTATGCCCTCACAAAAACGCTTTTTTATTTTATCAGAATTTTAAAGTCTGACGTACTCACATACGTTCATGTTATTAATTTTCCTGGATGCTAAACAGGATGATCATGCGAACGAAATGAGTAGAAAGAAATAACATAAAAGTTTCAACTTTAGAGTTGTATTTTAACCAAATGCATACATTTATATGAAAATAGATTTATTAATTAGGAAGCACATTAATATTGGACAAAAGAAAACTTATTAATTTAAGAACGTGTTTAATATCACGTCAGCAATCTTATTGCAGCTTTTCAAAGATGTACATGCTTTTTAATCGTTGCACCTCTCAATGTGGTTTTCAGCATAATGTAACTTCTTATTCATTCACATATGAAGTCCAGAAACATCTAAGCATTACATTCTGATAGTACTAAAAAGGATATGATGGTTTGATTTATTGACCTGCCAGATCGCCGTACTTAATATACCTTAATGAATTTTCAAATGCTTGCTCATCTATAATAACATGAATCTCAAATAATGAAAAAAAGTCTCTTTGTATAATTGATTCAAATATTAGATTACTTAAAAAATTTTTTCGCTCATATTATAGTAAAGTAACACTTAAATCATTTAAATTTGGTGATCTGTAGGTCTTTTTTTAAGCATCTAATTTATGTACACAGTTTTATGTAACAAGAACCATTTCATCTTTGCAGCTTTTATTGCTGGAGTTACTTTCGGGTGCCTCGCTTTTGGATGTATTTTAGGAATGCTTGCCTACTCTAAATCAAAGAGATTGGAAGAGATGTACAAGAAATAATAAAGAAATTCTGAATTTCCAACCTATTTTTTTTAATACTTGCCTATACTTCACAAAGCATATTTCCTTTAAAACGGCGGAGCTGTTATTTTATACCATGATGAAATCAATAATTTGTGTAACCTGTTATTATACCTATTTAAGTGAAAATTATAAATAAAAATATCTAGGGTTTTGTTTATTACATTGGCTAATTCTATTTCTAATTCTAAAACTATGACGAGCATTGAATCAACAACTGACAAATAGAAAATTCAGTTAGTTAGATTAATGTCCCGTTTTAAAGAAACACTAGGCTATTTTGGGACGGACTTCGAAATGCGTTTAGATTATGATACCTGTGCTGACACCCTCTCTCCAAACTTCCACATGACACTAGTGGGAGAACATTTGGCTCCGATGGATTTAACGTGCACCAGATTCGCTTACACAACGGTGGAATCGGATCTCGAGCCTGAAGCCCTCAGGTTCCGAAGCCGAGACCTTACCACCAGGCCACCGCGGCCCACACATCTCAAGAGAGTGTGAGAGATTTCAATAGTAGATACGTATTAACACCTCTGATGTCGTTTCTTAGCGTGGCATTGACTGTAAGACAATTAGGGGCTTCCAATAATTTTTACACTTCAATGCGCCGGCGACCTGACGTAGGGATAGTGCGTCTTCCCCGTGATCTGATATCCAGGGTTCGAGTTCTGGTTCTGGCAGGGTTGTTATTTATCCTTTGTTCTATCTGTGAGGTGTGTGGAAGAGCCCCGTAAAAAGAGGGTGTGCAAGCGAGTGTGTGAGTAGATCTTCATATGAGCTAGAAGTCAGAAAAATACGAAATAAGAAAAAAAAATCATATTATTTTTTGACAATAAAAAAAGAATGAGAAGATTTTGTTCCAAATCTGAAGTTTTTGAAAGATTCATCATGTTTCGCTTCAAATATTGTTTATTGAATGAGGCAAGCATTATTTTTTTCCCCGTTTGAATTCTATAACATGATTACTTTAAATCTGAAAGCAAAACTGAAACAAAATAACATACAGCTATGCTAAATCTGTATTTTATTTCAGTTTTTCTTGAATGAAAAGGGTTACTTTTGCAGGTGTTGTTGCTGGGTTCGTTTTCGGAAGCTTGACTCTCGGGATGATTTTCGGTTCAGTAACCTGTTGCCAATGCAAAAGAAAATTAAAACAGCTTGAGGCAGAGATTCAAATGCAAAATACAGACGTGGAAAGCTGAATCAATGGAGTTCTTTTAAATATTTTATTGAATGTATATCTGTTTTGATAATATTTTTCTTTGCCTTGCATCAAAGTACATTTAGTAAAAAGAAATATGTAGTAATGTTATCTCGTTTTCTTATTCGTTTATTAGTTTCTAATATTGTCTTGCGTATCAGTACGTAAAAATGGCAGTATTATTTATGTTGCCTTCTCGATAAAATTAATCTTTTATTTCTTATTAATCTTCTAACGAGCTAGCCCTCTAAATTAACATTAAAGGTCAAACGTATTTTTTGGATACACTATTATAAAATATAAATTTTTAAAATGTTAATTATTAAAATTTGATTGTAAGTGGATAAAGGTTAATAAGAACAACTATTTTAAATAATTTTTATTTAAAAAGGAAGAGAAACTATGTAATCATAAGATATAATATAAAATGACCAAAGATTTTGCGGACTGACGTGGAAATTAAATAAATAAAAATGCAAATATTCTAATTTAGATATTTGCTTTCATAACACAAAAGCATAGAAACGATAATTTAAAAAAAATGAAGATTAGATATAAAAAGCAAAAAATCAGTTCCATACTCACTTCGATTACATCGTTGCAGCCCAAAGCAAACAAGTTTAGAATGTTCCAAACAGCTAAATTTGTGATTCTAATGCGTTTGTTATTTTGATAGGTTTGCATTTTTTCATCTGATGACACATCTTTAACCCCTTGACATACGGATTTACTTAACTTTCTAATTAGATGGCACATCCTATTTTAAACATATATTGTTATTTTAATTCTTATAACAATATAAGAGGCATCTGAGATATTGAAGCGTTTCTAAGTAATTTTTGTATTTTTAGCTCCTTAATTCTATCACTTAATTACAGATTTAAAACTAAAAATTCAGCAATTCGATGTGTGTCAGACCCATCATTGTATGCGAAGGGGTTAAAACTTAGTTATGCATTTCCTTTCTAATCTCTTATTTATACCTTTTTGTAAAGAGGCATGCACACTTCGCTCAATGTATTCTTTCACGAGAGCGTTTACAAGATGTCGTAGTTCAGTTTAGTTATATTAACGTCCCGTTTCTGAAGCACCACTAGGGCTGTTTTGGGACAGACCACATAATTTTTAACCGCGGTCAGATGACGAGGACGACACCTGAGCTGTCATCCCCCTCTCCACACCACACCACACCAGCGGGAGGACGTTTGGTCAGGACGGATTTAACGTGCAACAAACCCCCTCACACGACGGTTCTTCGGTGGAATCGGGTCTCGAGCCTGAAACCCTCCGGTTCCAAAGCCGACACCTTACCACCAAGCCACCGCGGCCTACAAGATGTCGTAGATATTTCCTTCAAAGTAGCTTTTCTTTATTGTTTGTCGAATAAATAATGTAGCCGTTGATTGCATCTACATTATTTAAAAGAAAAAAAATATTTTTGAAAACAACAGAAAGAAGATACAGCAAAAATTTACTTTAACGGTTGGGCATATCTTGAAATTCAAATAAAAGATTAACAGATTTCTATTAACGTCTCGAATTCGAATCTTACAAAGTGCTCCTCTATGGAAAATTGAAATGCTTTCTTTTTTTCAATCTATAACATTTTTTCTAAAGAAAAAGAGACTAAATTTTTATATTATATGAAAGTTGAAAGAGGAAATGCTATTTTTTTAACTAGTTTTATAGTTTATAAAGCAACCTTCCATTGTGGATATTCACCAGCAGTATAAAATATAATAATATAAATTTCTAAAGTAATAAATAATTAATTTATAAACGTATTTCTTTTATTCGTAATTTTAAAGCTTATACAGTTTTATTCAGAAGTATTGAACCATTGATCTCTATACTGAATTTTAAAAAAATGACATTTTAAATGATTTAAGATAATTTTGTCGTATTGAAATATCGATAGAAATTTAGTTTTTTTTAATCGAAGTTTCCTTGCATTGAAAATAACCGAGAGCTATTTTGGCTCAGACTTTGTAATTTTGATATATATTATCAAATATATTATCAAATGACATTGAAAGTTGAATTGTATGTCCACATTGTCAAACGACGTAAAAAGGAAAATACATTCAAACCTCGCTTAAAGAGAACCGTGGATAACTAGTGATTCGAATAACGAGAGAGAAAAAAAAAAAAAAAACGTGACACATTTAGTGAGCGGTATTTCGCAAAAGTATAAAGTGGAGACACCATGACGTCACGTGCTGGATTGGTCTGTATTAGTGGGTATTTAGAGTTTATTTCAAGAGAAGACTTATATCTGCTCGGAAGAAGCTTTGGCCGGATGGCGTTATCAAATGTGATTCTGCGAGCGTGAGCAAGTATCTGTGGAACCTTTATCGACGAGATTGTGTCTATGGCCAATATTATGGGATTAAAGACGGATAATAAAAATACTGATGAACTGGCGAAAGAACAGTTATAACTACAGAATAATTTATGGTGTCACGTTTAATGTCACAGCAAAAAGCTGTGGAGGAGATTTGATAAGGAAAAAGGAAATGTAGAGCCACAAACTTCCAGTGAAATAAGGCAGATGTGGAAAGCATAGAAAATTATTGTATCATACGTTGAGAAAAATCGCCCTAATAAGGCAATATGCTGTATATAATAATAATAATAATCAATATAAGGGTATATGTTCTACAAATTTATTTAATGATATTGCTGTGTTTCATTCCCCCAAATTTTAAAGCGTAGAAAGACAAAAGTCTTAAGACAACATTCTTATAAATAAAAACCATATATTATAAATGATCAATTGCATTATTATAAATTTGCATTTCTGAATGGAATACATTGTCCTATTTTAGATGGATATCTATAGAAAAACAATACTTCGCTTACGGAGTGTTTCACAGTACGAGCGAGTTTCCACTACTTGACACCCGACTGATTTAACGTACACCAAGTCTACATATAGGACGGTTCTCTGGTGGATTTGGAACTCGAACTTTCCAACCTCCGGTTTCGAAATTTTGGCAATTAGAAATTATTTTGAAAAAAGAACAAATACTTTTATTTGCACATTACTGAAGTTATTACTTATACTTACTTGCACATTACTAATCAATTAGTAAGATTAAATAAAAGTGAGGGTTTTTTATGTTAGGTAGTACACAACAATTTAAAAAGATATGAACCAATTAAATATTAAATATCGCATAAATAAATCTATTAAATCCGGCCCGATCAAATCTATTAAAAAGAATTTAAACTAAGTTGAATTGAAAGAAATGAAATAATAATAAGACAACAGGTTCTCTGAAAAATTCAAATTGTTTTGGATTGAAACTAGGGCTATAAGCATATATTGACATCTAAAATTTGCATAATGTGTTTGACAGACATATTATATTTGTAGAGTTTTTAAGGTCATTTTTCTGGCCTTTATATCATTATTATATTATCATTTGATGAATTTTATCCTTATGATAATTTATGAAAGCCACACGAAGATTTCTTGAAATTTCATTATTGTAATTGTAATATTTGTTATACGTATTAACAATTACGTTATCAATTGTGAATCTTTATTATACACTTATTACGTTATCAAAGTATTTTCATTACTAATTTTAATTTTGCAATTATATATATATATATATATACACTATTTTATTACTTTTTTATTTAGCATAATCAAAAAAACTATTTAATAAAACTACAAATTAACAATCTCAAAGTAAAAATCATTTAAATATTTAATTAAAAACAAATATATTTTATTCTACAATGAAAGAGATTTTTTAAATATTCATTTAACAACAATTCTAACCTATATTTATATATTCGGACAATCAATGAAATGCAAAAGTGCACGCAAATGAACGCATTTCCTTGAACAATATATAATCTTTTTACTTAAAAATAATACATGCATTTTAGTTTGTAGAAAAACCGATCATCATCTCAAAATGAAAAAAAAGCTTACTTCTCAAATTAAAACGAGAATATTAATTGCATTTAGTAATTTTTAAACCTTATAATTTTCTTTAAAAAAATCTATACTTTTTACCAAATGGTTTTTGAAAATTGATGAAAATCTTTTCAAAAAGATATTAATATTTTCTAAGAATGATACAAAATTTAAGTAAAGATTGTTGGTGACAACTTGGAGGCAAATAAATAAAATGATTGAAATCATCCATTACATTTTCATTCCGTAGAAATGGCAACATGAAATCTAAAATAATTTTTGTACGCGTGAAAACAGCTTTTATTTGACTAAAATTAAATATGTAATTAATTATTATAGAATCGGTATCAAAATCTTTAATTACATTTACGAGTAAATCTTGAGGAATTCTTTCGATTCATTAGGATTTCAGTGACAGGAATTTATGAATTTTGCGCTTATGTTTATGTAGATTGGGGGGGGGATTTTAAATAAAATAAGTTTCGAGTTGCTACTTAAAGCGCCATAAGGTGATTAAGTAAAATCATATGAGCGATTTGAAATACAATTGAAAATTAGGTAGGTGTTTCATAATTAGACATTTTTAAAAGACTTCCACAAAAATTGAGAAAGAAATAACTGCTACCAAAACTTTCTGAACCAGGGAGTTATTATTTGTATTCTTAAGCATTCAAAAATTATTTTTACAGGTGTTGTGGCTGGTTGTGTTTTTGGATGTATTCCCTTGGCAATTTTCATAGGTGCTTTTATCAGCATTAAGATAAGAAAGAGACTAGAACATGAGGAAAATGATTGCATTGCAGAAAGTGACTCTGTGAAACTAACTCCAATGAAGAGCTAAAAGATTTTATAATTTTACAATAAATGCGTTTCTTTTTTGTAACATTTTGTTCCGTTTTATGCAAAAGGAAGGAGATAAAATTTGCCTTAAAATCATTCGAGTAATTTATTTGTATTTCTCTTTTTAAGGATTTTATTATCACAATATATATAATTTAAATTAAATTAGATTTATCTACTTTTCGTATTTAGGAATAATTTTTTAAATATTTTGAATGGTTCAATAAAATGCATTATGTTGATGCATTGTATTTTTGATATAAAATGCATTATATTGTTGATATAAAATGCATTATATTGGATTTCAGTTAAAATACTGAAAAAAAATTACATTCAGAACTATAGAAATGTGGATAGTTAAAAAAAAAAGCAACTTTAAGACATTTTAGGTAATAATATCAGAACTGCATCTCAATATTATTATTTCTACCATCAATGATGATAAATGGCATTTTCTGAAGGAATAAATTGTTACAGTGCAATTAATGGGCAAAAGGAAATATAATTTATCGATTATATAAAAAGATTTCTCTTGAGATTGAAATAGAGTCAAAACGACATTTTGTTTCTTTGAGATGGAAAAGAAGGCTTAACACTGTTTCACAATAATACTTCTTTTCGAGTAATTTAATTATGGAAATATCGAGTACTATATAAATCTAAGAATTAAATATTGGTTCCCTTAACATTTTTTTCTCCAAAGATTATTTTCATAAAACTTAATAAAAATAAAATAAATTTTTTAAAGAATTCTCAAAATACGTCTTTAAAACCATTTTCAAACTTGAAGATAATTTATAATGACGTCTTCAGATATACTTTTGTGTGAAAAAAATATTTTGCATGTAAACTGATTGGTAAAAGTGATAGTGCATCCATTTAATACATAGATACAGCACGATAGTCTAAAAGCAAACATAGTTTTATGAGACTATACAATTATTAAATTGCACACCAATGATTTTCGATTTCACATTTGATTTCAAGTGTTAGAATTAATATATAAAAGAATATCCCATCTGATATAACTAAACGAGAAAATGAAGATAATCTCAAATCTTATAAAAATAAACATATTTGAATTTTTATGGAATGAAAAACATTTATTTTAACAGGTTTTATAGCTGCCGTCACTGGTGGATGCTCTGCCTTTGGCCTTCTTCTAGGTTTATCAGTCGGCTCTATCAAGAATGCAAGATTTTGAGTATGCTAAGTTGATTAAATAACCGAATTGGAGACAGAAAAATGCTAAAGAATGACCTTTTTAATTCTACGTAATGTTTTACTTTGTATTTAATTTTTTAATACATATAAAACCGTTTTTGACGATGTAAAGTTTATGATTAAAGTCATGGAAGTTGGTTTTTTTTTTAAAATTCACTTATTTTGTGGAAACTGTCAGAAAATTCAACTTTATCTTTAATTCCTTTAGTATTGACATTAGATAAAAGATTCAATCTTTAAAGACAAGGGCAGATATTTGCCAATAAAAATGGCAGAAGAGCTAAGAAAATGCCTGAAAAGCAATGGATTTAGTTTAGTTATATTAACGTCCCGTTTGAAGCAACACTTGGGCTATTTTGGGACGGACCTCGTCATTTTGAACCGCGGTCAGATGACGAGGACGACACCTGAGCTGGCACCCCCCTCTCCCCACCACACCACACCAGCGGGAAGACGTTTGGTCAGGACGGATTTAACGTGCAAATGACCCCCTTACACGACGGTTCTTCGGTGGAATTGGGTCTCGAACCTGAAACCCTCTGGTTCCGAAGCCGAGACCGTACCACCAGGCCACCGCGGCCGAAAAGCAATGGAAGAGTTACTTTTAATAAATACCAAATTCATGTAAACGTACCTCCCGAATTGTGCTTCCTTACACGTTGCTTTCAATTTTAATACAACTTTCAAAATTTATTAATTTTAAATTAAAATTTGACTTAAAAATATAATTGTAATCACAAGATATCGAATTACATTCATTTGAGCGTCTTTTTTTTTTTGAGCTATCGCTTTTACATATATGCAAAAATATTGACTGACGGTCAAACCATTGAGAGATAGGGTTTCAAATTTGATATAAATATACACTTTAAATGTTAAATCTGAACTGAATTTTATTCATTTAGCTCTTTGTTTTATAATTATCGCTACAACTTCCATTTAAACATTTGGATAGATAGACCTGTTCCCATTGGATTTTGTTTTAATATGACAGAAATCTAGTGAGCAGACCATGTCTCCAATATTAGCCATCCAGAGAAAAGCGTTTTTAAATTATCGTGTTCACAAATGGAGAGTGCTACATTAGTAAAGAACGATTTTCCAGAAACGTGGATATTTGTCAAAATATCAAGCTCGATTTTTTGACAAATGCAATTATTTCTCTTTATATACGATAAAGTGAAATCAGAATTATGAACTTTGAAATTGCGCAATTACAATTTATCAAAATTTTTAGAATTTGCGCAAGTTATTACCTTCAAACTTTCTTTTCCAAATCGAATTCCCGAAATAAGTTAAAAATAGTCAAAAAGTCCTGCACGATAATTCTAAAAAACTGCAAATTATTGAGAAAAATTCAGTTGCCAACCAATTATCAAGGAGCAGTTAAATTTTCGCCAACTTAAATAATATTACACACAATTTTTTTAAACAGATTGTGTATGAAAGACATCTCCATTAATGATGAAGATGAATGTATGTGCAGTTGCGAATAGGTTGGGGATTTATCATTTGATTTAGAATTTGTATACTTTAGAAGTAAAAATATGCACCTCGAAGTGATCTTTTGAAATTTGAATCGGAACTATTTAAAATAAAGCGAAATTTTGTCATTTTTTCCGTTATGACTTAAAAATAGTGCAATACAAAACTCATTTTTTTCAAACTATCATTCACCAAATTTTTTTCAATAACACCAATTTTTCTGCTATATAAACTTTGTTATAAAATTTATTTAAAAATGGAATCTTATTAATGAAGTGAAACCCAATCGTTTTCATTGTTGTTGCCATTACTTTATGCCATATCTCTCCCCCCATAGTTGATCAAGAAATGGAAGTTCGATTTTAAGTTAAATTTCGGTTTGATTTCTACCAGCAGAATTAAAATGTTTTAGTAAAACTATTCTTTTAATTGTTGTATTTACAACTAAGGTTCACTTCAAGTGGCCGCACTTGAGATTTTTAACACGAATATTCTATTCCAGGATGGTAAGTGTACAAATCTAAGAAAATTAGGAAAGGGCATAGCACAATGAGCAGGAAGGTGTCACGCTTCTAAAAGTACATCTTTCAAAATTGATAGCCATATATCTATCTGCAACAAAATGGTATACAAGATCAAAATATTTTTAAATTAAAAATTTCATTTACTTAATTCTAATGAAACGATTAGTCTAAAAGAGTGTTTACAGGTTTATTCATAATTAAACATACCATTGAGTTTCATAAAAGATCAATCGATTTTTCATGTTTAATAAACAATCTAGAAACCTTAGTCATTTTCGGATAGAAAGGATAAGATAATCTTCAGTACTTTCGCAATTATAAAACACATCAAGAAACTACACTTTAAAAATAAATTGGAGCATCTTTCTTTTACGACACTAGTTTAATGCGCTTTTGTATTGTTTACTAGCGTCATTTAAGTTCACGAGAGCTCCTTTGTGGCATTACTGAAAATTTCAACTTGCCGCTGAAAATTAATAGATTCATCCAAGATTTGAAGCTCCTTTGAAGTCCTACATTTTAGTTTTGAAAGCCACGAGGATGTGTGCGAAATATTAGAATAAAGAAATATTGATATGGACAATTTTGAAATTTAATAATTCATTTTTATTATAAAACCGATTTTTAGAAAAATACTCTTGTACTGCAATTGATGTATAAAAAGATTTAAACATGCTTGAAGCCTGCTTATAAATGTATTTTAATATAAAAAATAGAACTTAAATTTGCTTTCAATGTTAAAATGGATGCAATCCTTTTTGGGTTATTTTACATTTCTTTACTTAAAATCAACACTTTCTTTACATTTGGAAAGTTGATGCTAGTTACTCTAATGAAACCTTAAAAACGGTTACAATTTTACACATCCAATTTTCATAAATCCACGAAATTGATAGAATGGTTAAATAGCAATGAACTAAAAATTAAAGAGGTTAGATTTCAATTTTTGGGAGTTCGCGATACTAAGTTGCTTAGCTAAAGATCCACGTTTTCCTTTCATTACGCAACGATATCTTGCTCAACCTGTCAATATTTGAGGATTATTTCATTGGTAACATTTATATAATTAGTGCACAAGATTTTTTTTTACCTCAGTCAATTGCTTATAAAAAGAATCGTAAGAAAAACCTAACATGAAAATAAGGAATTCTACGATAAATATTAAGCTATTCCTAAACAAATTTTACAAATCCGATATTAAGTGTAGTAAAGAATAAGGTATACATTTTGAAACAGCTAATAAAGTCTAAGTAATAAAAGGAAGAAAATCTAATCTTATTCAAAGTCTTGCTTTTGAAATTGTGCCGATGTCAATAAAAAGGATAACCCAAGTGGTTAAAGGAAATTACAGAAAGAAATGAGCATTAATATCATAAGTTAAGATGACCCATTCATTTGAGGATGGGGCAATTTATTTCCAACAAATTGATTCGTTTGATAAAAGCAAATCCGTATGAACTGTATAGTGCACGCTATTCTATATGGACACAACACGAGTAATTGTCAAGATTTCAGGGATGTAAAAATAATCCGAGAATACATTTTCTGAAGTTTTCAACCGATAGAGGACAGTCGTAGTTCAATATCAATTATGTCTAAATTTTCAGGAAATTTAAGTTCATTTTTAAAGCCAAGTACTTTTTAGAAAAACAATTAAATTTCGATATAGTAAGCATATCCTACAGAACGCGATGAAGCGAATTGCCAGAATCCGACATTAATTTAAACCAGCAAATTAAATATGCGGCTAAGGCTACATATTAAAATCCACAACAAATGCGATAATAAAAAAATTACAAATTAACTGGAAATAAAATTTATTCATTGAAACATTTGCATCATACTAAGACAATTACTACACAGAAGAAAATTCGAGTCTTTGGTATATACAAGATCATAGTTTGAATTTTTACAAGTGTTAAGTACAAATGTCAAGAACACGAAGTTAATATGAATACGAATCATTAGACTAATTGTTATACAATGTCTAAGAAATGATCCTTTGAAAATTCTTATTTTAAGAATAGCATAAATTTCAAGAGATATAATGAATATTTCATTATAACAGACAAATCAAAAAGGTACATTATAAAATATGGCAAATATATAAATCAGAATCATTGACAATTCGTAATTAATATAAATAAGAGCAATTCACAAATTAAGAACGTCACCCAAATTTGTGCTGCAAGAATCTCATTCATTAAGATAATTCAAAACATTTTAGAAACTCAATTTTCGTAAATCACCTGCCGTCTCAGAAATAAACAAGCGCAACTTCCAAACTGACGCAGATTTTCTTGTATAAAAATTATGGAAATCTACATTATAAATAGTAGATATTTAAATGCAATGCGAACATTATCAGGTTTGCAAAATGCAATTTTCGGAATAAATTAATAGAATTCAAGTCAGCAGCTTTACGCAAATATTCAGTGCTAATTTAGAATTTAAAATTTCTGTACACAGAAGCAATTATTTTAGACATGGGTGTTTTATTTACATTGTAATTAAATTTAAAATTCCGCGATTATTTCCCTTTTTTCAATAAATGACCGATGAGGAACATTTCATAATATTCATTGCAAGTTACTAAAAGGAAAGCAAAAAGATTCTGAAAAACGAAGTTAAATCTATGCTTTCAAAATTGACAAAAAACTATCCGTTTTATTATGATCATAAAAGTACATAATTTAAACAGTACAAAATTCAATAGAATTTTAATTTTCAAGGGCATTAAAGACAGTTTATCTTTCAATTGATTGTTGCATGGTATACAAAATAAAATCATGCAGTCAATAATCATGAAGTAGTCGACAAATTCTTAAAAAATACAAAATAAAACATTTGATACGATCTCGCACACATTCAAGTAATACAGAAACTTAAAACCTAAAGAATGATATCAATTTAGTTAGGGAATAAATTCAACTATGGTTTAGGCAACTGTTAATTTAAGCTGGACGATGTATTTAAATAACAAAAGTAATCTCGATGTTCCGTTTCCACTCTGTGTCAGGGAAGATATCAGTTTTCTTAGATTCAATGATTCGAGAGCCCAAAATAGGTTTATTCGGGAATTTTTCAAAAACGGTTCCGAGATTCTAAAGATGAGAAAATTTGGAGCAATAAAGACTTTAGATTATAATATCGATTATGAAACAGATCCTCCAATGCTTATTTTGGAATTCGAAAATTTCTTCGAATGCATTAAAACGACTCAAAATTTCTCAAAAGGTCTAATTTCTCCCCCTTGACAATATAATTTGAATGCGCACATTTTAATTAAAAAATAATTAAAGTATTGAATTTTCTATCGATGAAAAGGCTTTTGACTAGTCAATGAATTCATATTAGTGAAGAACGTAGTAAAAGACCGGGATTATGAATGAATATGCCTATAAATCGGTATTAAATTGATAGAAATTCATTGTGGCTTCTACAAGGAGTTCCAAAACCATATCGGGAAAGTGAGAAAAACTAGGGGTGGGATACGATAACCTACCGAGTTTTGAGCGGTTTGTATTTTGAAGCGAGATTGCCCTCGTATTAACAGCTAAATTTCAATTTCTGGAATATTGAATTGGTAGATTTCTTGCCCTTAATCTTTACTAAAGCAAGTAATACTTTAAACTATAAAATTCTAGAGTAATGAAAGTCAAAACCGATTCTACCTTTCCTTTTAAGAATGTGCAAGAAGCCGAATTCATTACGCCCAAGAAAGACGAAGCAAAATGTATATTGATAGAAAGGGACTCGGAAACTGGGGGATTTCTAAACTTACGACTCCAGCAAAATCAATGGAATTTATAAATCTTATATTAGCAAGCTAACAAACTCAACTGAAAAGCACTGAACAGCAGTAGAATTGGATAATGGTTATATTAATATATTAAAGTAAATTTTGGTTAATTTATTCCGCTACTATTTCTATATACATCGCGCGCTTTACCTACACGTACGTTCCTATCCAAAATGTTTCAAATTCCAGGACATTCCGACATCGATGTTGATCAGGCATCGACTTCAAGAATGTCGATGGAAATTAGACTGGCAGTTGACCGGCTAGCACAGCCACTGACAGTCTTCTCTTGAAAGCTAAAATTTCCAAATCAGGAAATCGTGAAAGTTAAATACAAATTCCAAGCTAGTTATATTTTGAAATTAAAATGCACTTCAATTTCGTGAAAAGCAACTACGATAGTTTAAAAATCATTTGTATTGAATTGTAACCTATGACAGGAAATCTAAATATTTAGACAGCCATTGCTAAATAATCAACTTCTAACCAGAGAGCGTTTTCCTTTCACAAACTGGAAATGAAAACTATTGCAATTCCATCCGTTTTGCTTGAGCACAGGAGATTATAGAAGCCTATATTTCCTATTCCATTAAATGTTCATTCTATACGATGACAGCATTTAAAGTTTTCCACATTAATTTTTTTCCTCTTTCAAAAGCTAATAGTTAGGGCTCTAGAAATTTGAGTGAATCGGAATTAAAGTTGTCATATAGGCAAGCTTTGAAGATTTAATTTTATGTTGAGAGAAATCTGGATGATATTTAATATTTTCTCGATTTTGTTGAAATTTAATACGGATGTTCGATTTAATTACGATGTTAAAACTACCGTAAAATTTTAAAAACGTCAGAAAAACGATAGAAATGTTTAACGATAGAAATTTCCATTTACAACATAGATGTGGATTGCATTCAAATCCATTTAGAATTTTTACGATGTTAGTTTTAAATTGGTCAAAATTTATGGACAAGTCTACAAAGCGAGCAATAAGGTTATCAGTTTTCACTGAACTTTATATAGCAAACTGCGGAATTCTCATTGAGACCCGAGACATTAATATTAACCATTTTAATTCAGTATAGTGTTAAAGGAAGCATGGGAATCTCGAGACATTAAAGAATACCGTGTTGTAAAACTGAACCAGACGAATCCAGACTTTAACTTCTGTATGTTCGTGATTAGAAATAAACTATTCTTAAAGCAAAATTTAAAATCTTGCATGTTTAGTACAAAAACTCAAAAATAGTTTGATCCAGATTTAACGAGATTAAGAGAGGCTTTACTTCAGCTTAAAGAATGAGATATTTTAGTAGTTGTAAATTAAACATTTTTCAAAGCTTAATTTTAGATTTTTTTTATAGCAGTAGTCTCAATTTTTAAGAAAAGTTTTACAGTTAATTGAATTGAAAGCTATTGAAAATTTTATTCGAAACATTTTGATCCCGATGTTGGCCAGGCACCGCGATCAAAATGCCCTTAATTTTTTTTAGAGACGGAATGTGGTCCGTTTGCTTGTAGACGTAGCAAATGACCATCTTCATATGAAGAATAATTAAATTTGCACCTATTCTATCCGGATGCGTTAATTTATGCTCATATAGTTTAAATTTAAATTTTAGTCGGTATTTTATTGAAAAGTTGCAATTTATTCCGAAAGAAATTTAGTTTAAATTTTTAATTAAATTTAGTTTAACAGGATTCTTCTGGTTCACGAATTTTATAAGGAGACGTAAAAATACTTTTGGTTCTCCTTTTTACTAATTGCATTGTTTTGTGGGCAACAACCCAATGCATTCAACATTTCAAATCTAGAATTGTATTTATAGAAATTGAACACGGCAGTTGGAATACTGAAGAAAGCTTTAATTCCTAAATAGCTAATTTAGCTGGTACCTACTTTCCGATCGGGAATAGAATTTGAACGTTACAATGAAATAGTTACTGGCAAAACGAACTCCTTCAGAAGAGTTGTGAGGAAGCAAAGTCTCGGTTGTTAGTATTGCAGATTGATAGCCAATTTGTTATTCATTTGCATTTTAGTTGAAATTGTTACTCAGCACTTGGCTTAAATTCAGTTATTCGAACATCGAAATTTAAAATTAAAGAATGGGGTGGAATTAAGATTATGATCCGTGCAGTGGAAGCAAGGGGACCCATGTTTTCGAGAACATTTCTTTAGTGACCAGATTTCCCATAAAACACTAAAGACAAGACATTTACGCGCGCATCTTAACATCGCACCTCATTCTTACAATCACAATGTCCTATGGAATGCATACCTAATCGGGCATCGCCATCTATTATCCAAAAGAGAAGATCGAGGAATGCAACTGCTACAAGAAAATCAGCTTTCGAAATGCAACGAGTTCTTTATTGGGCATAAATTTAAATTGATTTTTTATAGATGCCATGAAAATCTCGAATTAAGATAAAGAAACGTTTCTATCAGCTTTAGCTGTCACATGATAAACGCCAATAAATATTTAGTCATCGATGCCCTAAACCGATCCTATCTATACATCGTCCAGCCTAGAAAAGTTATTTTAAGATATTTCAATAACTGTTTTTTAATCCTATGATCAGTTTTCGAAATTCCTCATAGAACGATTCCGATATGAAATCAAAGCTTGCCACAAATCCAGTTCTGAAAATAGTAACATTAATAATTACAAACTTTCATTACTGAAACATTAGGAGTTTAATACATAAAACTTCATCTTTCCAAACATAGAAAAGATTATATTAATATATTAACATTTTTTATATTGTCTGCATTTACAATACTCTGAGCATGTCGAGAATAACTTTAGATGACTTGAATATGTTATAGCTACAGTCTTCAGAATATTTTCTGAAGGACACGACAATTTTGTCGACTAACTTCTTCCAAAATTCGTGCAGCACAATATTTCAGAACAGCTACTACTAGAAAGTACAAATTAGACAAAATTGAAGCATAAATCAGTGAAAGGAATGCCAACTATCAATTGCGACGAAACTTGCAACTGAACTATCGATATCAGCTTCAATATGTAGTTATAGAACAGCTTTTATTTGGCTTGAATTTAGAAACATGCGGCTCAGCTTTATAAAAAAATATTCCGATTTCGAAAGATCTAAATTAAGATCCATTCAATAAAAATTCAGTTGTGCATCGTTAGAATTTAAACTAAAGAAATTACTAGACTATCTACTACACAAGCCGAGACGATTTAAAATTATTCAAATGAAACGGACGATTCTGTATCATTCAAATAGTGTTCGCGCCTCTAGACTATCAATTAAAGTTTTAAAGATTTCTTTTGAAATTCAAGTTCTTGCATGTTCCATTTTGGTCGATTCTAGGTCTCCCTAATAGTGAAGTTTATTTCGTCATTAATTTCTTGAGGACTCAGGATTCAGAATTTTTTGGATTATAAATTTGTGTAGAAAATCGAGCAGTTGCTGCAAAACTGGCTTGATTAACAGTTTTTCATTTCATGTTTCAATCTCAAGGCGGCTTTAACTATCGTTGAATTTCCGATATATTACAATGCAAGGGATGTATGAAAGATTAAGCGTCATTTGAATACGACATTCAACGAATCCAATCTTCAATCGATGTACTCAAATTAAAATTAAATTTTCGATTATCCAATCCAAGCTCAGAAGGTGCTTAATTTGATGGAATCTCCATTACGACGTTAGCTAATATACGATAGAAAATGCATTCGAATCGCGAATATTCCTTTTAAGAATTTCCTCAAACCATCACAAAATCAACCTCAACTTAAAATTGGTACTAAACTGTCTTTATTTTCAAATAGCAAATAAAAATCTAGCAATTGATGAATTTTTATAATTTGTTAATCGTATTTCGATTCGTGGAAAGTTCTTTTAACGTTTCCCTACATTAATGGAAGAATTTATTTTTAAGGGGAAGAATTTCATGGATTTATATAATTTACATCGTGTTTAAGCCCTACACATGCGAATTTACTCGACTTTCCAATTTGATGACACCATATCCGAGACATTTGTTATTTCAATTCTTATAAAGGTAGCATTTAAGAGAATTTCGCATTAAATTTTTTTTAATACTTTCACTTCATTGAAGTGACAAATTCAGTAATTGAATGCGGGAGTCACTCATTGTATGTATAGGTGTTAATTGCATTCACCGAGGAATTGCAAACACTGCCGAGTCTCTGTATCCGATGTATTCACGAAAGCAGTGGCTAAATGGCAAGGTGTTTAAATTTTTTGCGCTATAAAAAATAAGGATGTTTCGTTTGCATGTGTTAAGTAACTTGGAAACAAGTTTGAATTTTCCAGATAGTTGCTACCAGTGTTTCTAGTACAAATTGCATCTAATAAGTTCAGATTAGACCCCCTCCCCACACAGATATACCAATCGATATATCGAACACATTGACTAATTAGGGCAATTCCCATTTCCTTCGTCCTAATCGAAACCCACAAATACTCCATGCATTTCACTTGCAATGATCCTAGTTAACGCGTTAAATACCTGCTCCCCGGGGACCGCTGCTTTCTGCTATGGCCGCCGGTCCCGAACAGCCCGAGCAGAAAGTCAGCAGGGACCAGTATTACTTAACGCGTTAACCCCCCCTCTCCATTTTACCTCATCTCGAAACCCAATTCGCTCACGAACAAGATTCCTACAAGAACCAAGCAATTTATATACTTTCAACACTGGCATTTGCAGCTATCCCTCCAAATTAACTAATTGGAACGCTCATCCTGAACCCAAGATTTTATATTGCATACATCTTAAATTCAAAACTAAGTTGGTACGAGTCATTCGAAGTTAATCCAAAAGCATACACGCTTGTCATGACGGTAGAAAATTAAAGGCATGGATCCTAATGCTACCAAGTGCTATGCAAACGCCATTAAGAATGATTGTTGTCCTTAACCGATTTCTTTTATTCGAGAATACCGCCTTTTTATACTAATTTCTAGAAGAATTAATACTTTTTCGATGGTTTGAGGAAAATGAATTAGAATTGGCGCTTTAGTGGCGTCCGCGTTTCTTAAATCATTTTAAGGTTACAATTGAAATTGGCTGAATTAAAAAGGAATTGCTACCGAGAGAAAACTGAAATACAATCCTAAAGTCACAAGTTGGAATTAATGCCGAATGTCGATAAATGCGATTTATATTTCGATTTTTAATGAAACTGAAAACTAATTTTATCGGGAGACAAGTCGAAAAAATTGGATGAAAGGAAGGCTCATTTCTTAGCATTTTTATTCAGCGTGTTCTCTGAAATAGTTCATCGATTAAATGGGAACCTATTAGCTAGAAGACGCGAGACCAGGAATCGAACATGCGACTTAAAGCTAAATCTCCAAAAGCCGTTTCCAGTTATTTCGCCCGTTTCATTTTCTTTGCGAGATTTAAAATAATTTAATCAAGTTAAAATTAAAGAATTTAACAATTTTCATTCAAGTTCCCTGCATAATTGAACATAAATTGAAACAATCATACCGAGTTATACAAAGCATAGATCAAGTTTCGAGTTCTCTTCAAGTTTGATCTTAACCACACGAACTCTAGATTATGGATTATAGTAAAACCATACTTTAATGTACTAAGCCACACAAGTTATGCATTTGGATGACCTTGAAAATGAAGTTGCAGAGTAGACATGAAGTATCCAGGGCTCAAATCCTTTTCAAAATATTTGGGAACTCTCAAGATGTTTAGATGTGTGGCGACGAGACAATCCACTTCAATATCCAGGGATACAAGGAATTACTCTGGTTTCCTGAAAATTAGATTTCATAAACATTAGCGATTTAAAATTTAGCCTTGTTCAAATTTAAATAAAAGAATCTTGATACAAAATTTTAAGTAAACCATGTAAAGTGAGAAAGACCCATTCAACTCCAGTTGGAATCGCTTCTGTATAGAAATGTTACAAATACCGATTTACGATTGAATACGATCGGAATTTTATACGCCTTTGATTTTCAAGGTAATTGAAACCCAAAGAAACTACTGAATTTTATAGGAACAAATGGTTGTTATAAATAAGGAATTTGTATTTTTAGTTCGGCAATGCCTATTTCCATGTAGATTTTATTCTTTTTATCTGGCTACAATGAAAGTTTCTGTAGAACTTCGATTTTAGAATCGAGTACCTTAAAGGTAGAAAACTGATGAGAAGTTTAATTACTATGAACCGATTGAGAAGTCGGACAATATGGGAAGTTTAAGGTTGAATTTTATCTGCCTATTTGTCCATTCAGGAAGAAACAGGTAAAAAATTGTGGATACATTACATAATGTGTATGTAACGTTTACAGTAATGACCAATACTGGGCTTGGATTATTAATTTGAAAACACTTTTGTAAACTGGACAATAACCACCAGAGCTTAGTTTTGTAGATTAAAATAAGTTGCAATACTAGTACTCATTGAACAAATTATGAAAATTTACCTACATGCATCAGTCTAACTACTATTGTAAACATAAAAGTTTGGTTTTAGATTCTATTCATCTTGTATATTAATTCTGTATAAAGGTCACTTTGAAGTAATGAACATATTTAGATTTATATATAGATCAAGTTCGCTCATGTAACGAGCCCAAATTATGCGATGTAAAAATTTATACTTAAAACAATTTTAAAGTCAGCCTTCTAAAAATGGGCATTATCTTTAGAAATTTACGTTTTATTGTCAGCGAAACACGCGACCTTTCTTTGTAATTTTTTGGACTTAAGTGCTCTTGGTTTTAATGATTGTAAATTTGTGAATTTAATATTTTGAACAGATACTCGATTGATAATTTCAGTACAATTTATTGGAAAATGAATTAAGACAATTGAAATATTAAGTGGAACACAAAATTCATGAGACGAAACATAGAAGTTATATCGTAGATTACTAAACAGGAGAAAACAAAGTATTAATATTCTAGAGTGAAAATTAGTAATCAATGTCATTTTGTTTATCTTGAACTTGGTCTTGAGTCGGATGTATGCATAATTTGGTTTAAGGGCCAACGAGATGATTAAAAAACGCTTTAAAACTGCCGAAAAGTTGTTTAAAAGTCGAGAAATAGCAGTTACATTTTTATATTTATGTAGAAATGGTTTCACTTTAAAAGCTAATGAGAAATGAAAAAGTCAAAACATTGAACAAAAGGATTCACTATAATGTTCTTCGCTTAGGTACATAATTGTTTATTTTCCCAATTCCTCAAGATAACTCGAGACTTCCTACTCTTATGTTCCATGCAAGGGGAATATGGAAGTCATTATTAGACTTGCTTACGAAAAGGCAGTTGTTGATTCAAGACACGAGATCCTAAATGCCCCATTTCAAGTTTATCATTACTTTTTGGAAATAATCAAACTTACCTTCGGAAAAGTGAGCTCCAAGCTGTATTAAGAGTCGACATGAAACTTCTGAACAGTGATTAAGTCTCGTATCGGGCTATAGCACTTGAATAATGACGAAATGTCAGAATTCAATCAGCATTCTACAAGTAAAAATGTTTGTCCATTAAGATGCTGCAAGATTAAAATTTTTACATGAAAAGTCAAATATAGCGCATTTCAATGAGAAATCCTAACTGATTAAAAGGTTACAGTAAAATTGAAGCAAAGACGACAAGTTTTCAAAATTCAGTATCGTCATTTACTTTGAACGAAGTAGATTACATAACGATTTCAAGAAAAATCCAAGTTAATTCTTGAAACACGAGCCATTTTCCTTTGAAGATAGTATATTCACATTGAATAGGAATAGATCTTTATAAGCGTTTTAGTATTAAAATTAATATTTACGGGAAATAAGCATTTTCTCTATAAATTAATCTCATCGATATAAACTGCCACACATTTTATTAATGACCATTTTAAAAACAGTCCAATTGTCTCAGGATAGCCAAGAATTTTAACAAGAGCTTATGGAAATTTTAATCCTACATTTAAGATAAGATTTAAAGTTCTTCCATCCTTGTTTCGAATGATTTAGTTATAAGGGTCGAAGCGTAATGTTTTACACCCGATATCGTTTTAAATGAAGCTTCTCAATCCTAATAGTTTAGGGTAACAAAACCTCAAAAGTTAATATCCTATTGTCTGAAACTTTAAAAATTAAAATGAAGCATTCTAAAAAGCTAATTTTTCCATATTAAATTTGAAGAAAAGAAAATTTAAGCTTTGCAATGTCAACTCGGTCATAAGCGATTTAAAATATCCAGGTTTTTATTCGATCGAAATGATATTTGGGTGAAGTAACATTAAGTGAAAAGTTGTTAACTATGCAATAAAGCATATTTTAATATGAAGAGCTTTTTAGCAGTTCAGACTTGAACACCGCAATTCAGTTTCTGGAGAATCCATTAAAAAATTAAATTAACTTTCATTTAGTGGGTGATTTGTTAAGTAAGCTATTAGGAACTGATACGGGCTTATGAAACTCAATTAAAATTTAAAGTATACTTTGGCACATTTTTTTACTTTACCAGAAGATTTACCGAAACATGAAGCTAACAAAATCCTAAAGATGGAGCAGTTAAGTCCAGAGACTTACATTATAAGCGCATAAGCAGCGTTTGAGTTTCTTTAATTGAAACATTCAACACTATTCCATTATACTTGCAAGATCAAAAAATTGTGCTGTATTTCTTAAATCTAAGATATTAAATCATTAGAACCAATTGGCTTCCCTTTATTTCAAGTAAAATATTGCATGAAGTGCAAGAGCAAGATTGTTACATACCGCTTTTCTCTCCTAAGCAATTCAAAGCTATCTTGGTATATTTCGTATATTTCGGTATATTTCGTCTTTCAGAAGTTATTTTTGGAACTTCACTGCGTCTCGAGATGCATCTTTAGAAAATTAACTAATTTAACATCAAGAATTTATTCAAATTGCGAGATCGTATTGGAGATATTTTAGTCTCCAGAATTAAAATATTCTAAATTGGTTTTGCCGTTTTAAAATTTAACTTGGCTGGTATATCAAAGTGTGAGGATTACTCCTTCCACGAATAAATATTTCATAAATTTGTGGTATATTTTAGCAGCGACAGGTATTTAAGGTTTCATTGTGCAGCAATTAACTTCAGGATTAGCAATGTTCGAATACTTTGCTGGATTATACATCATTATGTAAAAATTATGCTATTCTGCACAATAGATTTTGTGCATTGGGCATTTTCGTTAACCTAACAGGCATGTGATCCAATATTTACTAGAGGATCGATAAGTTTTACAGAAACAGCAAAAATCAACGAGTTCGAACAATCCCATTTATCACGCCCCAGTTAGTTCACCTAGAATTCTCCAGTAGTAAAATTCCAAGTCGGAAAGATCTGACTATTCAAGTTGCAGGAATCGGACTATGAAACGCAGTATTTCGGTGACTAATGTTATGTAATTAAGAACTTGGGGTTCAGACAGTTGAAATTCATTTCGGAATGAGAAATTAATGCAAAAAGCTTACCTTGAAAAACATGGATCACACCCTCTGGTGGTGTTTATATTCTTAACATAATGTCTGTTTTCATGTTCATACACGGTCTACATAACCCACTGTTATCAAAATTGATGCGAAGTGGCAACAGATGTCCATTCTAACCAAGTTCTTTAGAGTAACTTGTAGCGAGTTATTTCAATACCCTGTAAGAGATTTAAATATAAGACTCGTTTCTATGTTATTAAATGTAAACACGGCCTTAGAAAACGTCAAATTTGTTCAATTGCATAAAAAATTTAATGTGTGGCATTTTTATTGACCGAATAGCTTCGCTTGGACTTTGAATCCACTTTTTTCTACGTTGAGGAATTAATTCCATCCTTATTCCTTTATTTTACATTTTTAATGAATTCACATTAATTTCACATTTATATTCCATTAGTATTATACGGTATGAAGTTGACCGACTATTACAGTCATTTGCGAGAGAAAGTTTGGAGGTATGCATAGTTATTCATCGATAAGCCGATTTTTTGTTATCCAGATCAAATTACGTTGACTTCGAATAAGAAAAGTTAAGAAATCTCAAATTATCAAAAAATATGAAATGCTGGTGGTGGTGGGAGGACTGTTCGAGTGTTACGAATTCAAAAGGCGGGAATAAACGAAAATATGCAATATATCCCATTCCTCGTTTCTATCTTAATATGTAAGCCGATTTAAAGAAATTATAAGCACAGAACAAATTTTGACTGAACTTGTTGATTTTTCCGAATATTTAACAATTTAGTAGGATCATTGTATTTAAAGTGACTGCCTACGTCGTTTTTCTGAGAAAGTTATCTTTTAAGCTTTATTTGGTGTTTTCTACTTTAATAGTCATAAAAATAGTTGTCTAAAAACAAATCCATGTTCAAATCCTTTGCAAATTTGAGATAAATTTGACCAAAAAAAGCCAACACTACAAAAAGTATATATATATTTTTAATACACACTAGATGCGACATCTTCAAAATGAACTAAAATCAAAGCTTAAAATACCGTGAGGTTCATATGTTACAATATTTATGTACCAAATCTATTTTCTAATAAAAAAAGCCATAAAGAAATATGCAATGCTCATCACTTAATTTATGAAAATAGTATACAAAATATTCCCTGAAAATGTCACTAAAAGTTTTTAATTAGCTTCGTAATATTAAAACCCCAATAAATTTTCAGACAAAATCGAGAAAAACGCTTGAAATTTGTCATTGTTTAAGAGCATTTCCTCTTTAGAAATGACTTAAACTACTTATAAAAACTGCATTTCACTGCAATTTTCAAGAGTAAGAGACATCAGAATAAGCAGCAAGTTTTTATTTAAGTATATAGTGGCTTCTACATATAAGATTTAAAAATCTTTTTGGAAAATGAGGTTATAGATTTTTGTAAGAACCTTTGCTCTAAATGGTTCAACGTCGACATTCACCTTAATTCGGGTCCTAGCATTATACCATCGACTGTTCCATTATCTTTTACAATTACTTCCCTCTTAACTTTTTCATAAGCCTAAAACTTTAAGTTTATCAAGCAACATTTTGGTCGACTGTATTTCAGACACTGGTAGGATTGCAGTGTCTGGTTGCACATCTTTCATCAAAAGGTAGATAAGTATTCAGTCTCTATTGCACGTTTAACAATTGTATTATTCCCGCTTTAAGTGAAGCGATTTATACACTTATTGCAAGTTTGACTGCTGCATTGTACTATTTAAAATGTTAATCTCCGTTTGAAAAGCATTTAAATCCATTTGCATCTAAGTAGCAAAATGCCGCTGACGAAAGTTGGTACTCGCAATAGAAATGTAACAAAACAATCGCACTGAACACATTAAGTATTTTTATCATTTTATTTTAAGTTCAACTAAAATTTCATAACTAACCAAATAATGTACAATTCGTGTGTATCTATAGAACAAAAATTCGAGGAAAAAGAGGAATTAATGCTAAGTTGCATTAAAATTTCGTTTTGGAAAGTCATTCAACACTTCAGATAGATTTAACCGGAAACATTCAATATTATTTGAATATAGACCATATCTGGAAGCAAGAAAGAAGGAAATTAACAAGCAGCATTTCACTGAATACTCTTTATTTAAAATTTTTTCTTTTAAATTTATTCCCATAATCATGGAACTCAAATTTCGTACGTTCATATTAATCATGATGTCAATACCTTTAAAAAGTTAAAATTTGGAAATTAGGATTCTTTGGAGTGTCAGCGATACAATATCTACATATAAAATTCCAGCATCATCGTCCATTTGAATCTTAAGACAATTATTTTAAAATTTGAAAATTGTTCAAATAAAAAATTTATTACTTACTAATGAAAAGATAAGGCAATTCAACCTTGCAAGACTCACTACATTACGTATTTTAAAACAGTTGGCTTTGAATGAACACGTTACTCTCTCCAACATTTCAACTAGATGAATGCAAAAAGCAAAAGTAGGCAACGATAAATCTGTTATAAAGTATTTTGAATTTGAGCCGACCAATCAAAATGGCACTAATCGATTTTTTTTGTTCTGATTCAGTTTGATCTTATTAATACATTTGCATATAACATTTTATTTATTCAATTTCAATTGGGGGCTGCGTTGGCATAGTTCCCAATTTTAAGATCCAATTTTTCTGATAAACTACTGCGTCTGTGGGGCATCGAACACGTTTAATGTAGCTTCGTTTAGCACTTAATTTGATAATTTTGCTTAACTTTTTGTTTAAAGCTATCAAGATACAATAATAAATGTGTGAAATAACATATTATTTTGCATCTTGATTCTTAACTGAAACAAGGTGTAAAATAATATGAAAATAAGTTGTAAATTATCAGATCATGGTTCATTAAAAATATCGAAGGACAATGTTATTATTGATACATCATCTAAAGCCGGTGGGGGGGGGGAGAGAAGAAAAAAAAAGATTTAGTTCCTATTCATCTTTAGTAAATGCAGATTAAATTGCAATTAATAAAAGTAATATCTTCTATATAACCGGTGGAAATTTCCATTAATATAATCAATTAGCATGATAAGTATCTTGCATTTACACTTTATTAATTGTTTATCTTAATTATTTTTTTCGTCTCAAAAATAGTTCAAACGGGTATTTTTGTGGATTCCTGGAATGATGGAGATTCACAAATTAAGTTCAAATGTTAAATAAGTTTTCAAATCATTTGGAACAATTATTATCACAGATATAGTTTCTAATGCTTTGATATCGTAAGACGAAGTTCGCAGATTCGATACCTAGTCTGTCAGTGGATTTTTTAATTTAAAGCATTCCCATCTCATTATTATGGGTTTAAGATCCTCTGAATATTGGCAGCCTAGTGGTAAGGTTCCAGATTTGGGGAAGAAGGCTCAAAACCCGATATCACTAAAGATCCGCTGTGCATGACGCCCAAAGCATTCCAATTCTGATGTCGCGAGCCCAATGTCTTCCTACTGGCTTGGAGCGAAAACCCAAAGAACGGGTCCAGCCCAGGTGCCCCCTCCATTATCTGATCAGGGTTCAAAATTATGAGGTCCTTCCTAAAATAACTCTAGCGATGACTTCAAATTTGGCGTTAATGTAACTAAACTAAATTAAAATTTCTCTGAATGTCGAAGAAAGTTTTGGTTTTCTAGTTAGAATGGGATTCGAACCACAAATTGTAGAAACTGCCTGCAGCAATTCAGGTAAGACAAATCGTGTATTAGACTATGCTAATTAATCTTGTTAACAGGAGCCCGAATGGTTGTGAAATTCGGGTAAAGTTTAACTTTTCCGTAGACTTAATGCAAAGAAGCACAATTTTGGCAACAATTAAAATGTTCTTAAATTTTTTTATGACTTGGGAAAAAAAAGATTCCAATCTCTGATTCAAAATGTTTAAATGAATTCGTAAATTTTTCCTTGCGCGCTAGCTGCTCGCACATACACACTTGTACCCAACCACCCACAAAATTGAGAGAAAGAGAGCTTAGCAAAACCGAAAGGACCAAGTCTGAATCGCTCAAAATCAAGGTAGTATCAATTGTTTAATATTTTGGCCCTAAGGATTCTTACCAACTAGTTAGACAGTCAATAAAGATTAATAAGTATGTTGTTTTCAGTTTGGAAAAATATTTCGTCGAAAACGATCTGAAACGTGTCAAAAAAATGCATGAGTTTTTACCATGATAATGCCTCTTATTACAGTAAATTTATTATTTACATTACTAACCTTCAACAAATACAGATTCGCAACCTCCGCATTCAAATAGCACAGTACCATGTGATTAAAAAGAAATTTTATAGTTGAAATAACCCTTTCGTAATTACTGTTTTGTATCCATTGATTCGATAAAGAAAAATTCTATTTGAGCACTAAATGGATTCCACAAAAATGATTTTAGGTCATGTTTTGATGATTTGAAAAAGCGTTGGTGCCTTCAGAGCAAAATAATTTCAAAGACCAATAAATTGATAGTTTTTTTTATACTGCAGTTTTGGATACTTTTTAATCACAGTAGTATATCATACGTTTTAATTGCAATGTGCGATTTAAAAAGTTGCAGTTTTGTCTTGAGGAAACAAATGCATTTTCTTTCGTCATCATTTTTTATTGAAATTCTTCAATGCTGATATTTGTAGGTTAAGGAAAAACTAATTATGTTTAATAGATATTTCAGACATATAGCAAACGATTATGAGGATGCTTTCATTTTCGTGTAAGTGCACCGATATTTGCCAGAAATTGGTCTTTTAATGTAACATATATAAATTAAGAAAATATAAATTATTAATTCTTGAACTATGCCATTTTTAAGACTGCTTAATGTAAAACATAGAACAATAATGTCCATTATCTGATAATGATAAGAAAAATGAATATAATTAATCCCATAACAAAGTTTATATGAAAATCAGAATTGAAGTGATAGCCCATTTATAAGCAAAAAAAAAAAAAAAAGCAGAAAATCTTATATGTATATTAAATTGAGAGTTTCCTTCTCATCTGTCAAATATTGAAGTTAACAATAAAATTACGAACAATACTAGTCGGACGCTTAAAGAGTGTATGCGAAAATAAATTAAAATGACAAGTATTTTTTTAAACTGCAGTATCTGTCTAAAAAAGATGATAATTGCACTATTTTGTGCTAAGATCTATCCATAAAATATAATATCTACTACAAGAGCTAAGAAGAGTTAAAGCCGAACGTTTCTTCAAAAAAAAATAATGAAAATACATCCCATTCTTCATTGATATCCATAGAGATTATCTTTATATATTCTTTGATAAATTTTTAATTGTTTAGTTTTACCTGATAAAATGAGTTTTTATGTTTGAACTGATAAGCAAGTGGAATTTCTCCCTTTTATAGGTGGTTTAAAAAATTTTAAAAATTCAAAATGAAAAAATTTTAAATGTCATTCAGAAGTAATGTCTTAGTAGATTACTGAAGATTATGTGTCATTTTTATAATTAACTAAATCTGTTCAAATTTAAATTATGATTTCTTTTGTCAATGATAATCAAGAGTTATCCATTGATTTGAGATAAAAGTATTGTTTATTATTAAGCTAAAATCTAGACAATGAGAACACGTAATAGATAGCAAGTGTTTCTATTTCATTCCAGCTTGTTCCATAAGAGATCGAAATGTGTAAAGAAGTTTAAGGAAGAAAATTATTTCGTTTTGATTTAAATCTGGTTCACAATGACCCTCATTCTGAGATTCTTTGTATTTGTGAAATTTTTGATACTTTGTCTTGATTTATGCTATTGTCAAGGTAAGAATAATTTTTATGTAAAAACTAAAAAGATTTGTCTTTTTTTTGAGCAACTGTATTAATAAATTAGTTTGTCTAAAAAATTTCTACTCTTTGTTCTTCCTAAAGCAATACCTCTGACTTTTTAAACTTTTCTGTACTTTTAGAAGTTAAATTATACCTCTTATTTATTTATTTATTATTTAATTTACCTATAACTCTAGAATTAAATGATTTTACTTCATATGCCTCTCTGCGTTAAGTGATTTTTATCAATATAATTTTTTGCAAATTTAATATATTTAAATTTTATCTTAAAATTCCAAACTTTGCTTTACATTAAAGACATATTATTACGATAATGTTTGTACTTATTTAATTCATTAACAAATTATAACAGGTAAGAAATTAAGATAAAATCAAGATAAAATTGCTTTTTAAATTTAAGAAATACAAATCTAGAAATTATCAGATCCATCTCTGAATTAGCAAAATTTAAAATATTGCCGCATCATTAATTTTTAATTCACACTATGTTTCAATACTGTTGCAGTTCTCACTTGAAAGATAATTTTCTATTGATTTAAAATTTTATTCTGATAAAAAAATCAATTTTGAGTTTAATTTATATCTCTTGAATTTCTTGCTGAGTTTAGTTTAAATTAATGTTCAGTATTGAAATTATATGAAGGAATTATAAATCCCAATTTTGGACAGTGAAAAGACGAAAACGAAGATGTTTGAGTCGGCATCCCTTTCCTACACCACTAAAGTAAACCAGCTGATAAAGTCGGATTCTCGATAGATTTAACATGAAATCGACCAGTATAAAAAAATGGTTATTCCATGTAATCGGCTGTCGAACACAATGTAAAATTGAAGCTTTGCTACGAGTCCATCAAGGTCTTGTTCTAGACAGATAATATGAGGCGCACTTAGAAATAGCCGCTTAAATTATAATTACGATAAATTGCTTTATCATATTTCACTTAAATGTTTGCATTATCTTAAATATTATAAGTTATACTATGGTAAATTGTTTTAAATAATTTTCTGTAATGGAATAGACAAAAATATATGTAAATACATGTAACGGAATTGGAAAACATTTGATCCTTATTGATTGAAACAATATTATGATATCTCTTACTGATAAAATCTTCGATCGTTAAGATTCATTGCCGCATAATATCAGTTTCATACAGCCAAGATAAATTTAAAATTCAAATTTATCTCTAACGTATAAAACGGTGTCACACAATGTCACAAATTACATATAAAAATACATTACAAAATGTTTACATGTATCTTATAAATTTTAGTATTTAGTGTTATGAAATGACACTATATCTACCGATGATAAAGATGAATCTGTGACTGATAACGCTCTACATGTCAGACTGTTTGACCTAGAACTACAAAACTTGGCACATATTTACTTTGGAGGATGGGAATGTGCACCTTGGAGCGAAGTTTTTCAAATTTTAATTGATTGAAATCGAAGCAAAATTTTGACGTTTATTTGCAATAACTTTCAAAAATGTTACAGCAAAAAAAAAAAAAAAATGGTTTGTGTATCATTCAGAAGATTCCTTTGAATTAATTTTTGTTACAATTACAAAATGGTTGTTACAAAATTGCTTACAATTTTAATCAAATATTTCATGTAATTTGTTCTTTTTAGCAGTCTTCAATGAAATATTTTTACGCTTCTAAATTTGATAATCACCCCCCTCCACACACACACACACACACATGCTAACAGCCTAAAACGGATATATGGATAAAAATACAATAATTCTTCTCTCATAATGCTTGTATTTTTGATGTAAAAACATTTGAGAAGCGTTGAGTTATCTTTAAATTGACAACGATTCAGTAGTTTGCAATCATAGAACGTTCGTACTTTCCTCGAATTATAATCCAAGGCGTACATATTGCGTTTAATAAAGACAACTGACAACAAATTGACTTTTTTTTTTTTTTACTCCCTGTTATCCGATTTGTTGGAATTTGACTTTTTTTTTATCGATTTCCTTGATTAAAATACTTCGGTATTCGACAATTTTCCGTTAATTTTCTTAACTGATTATTACGATCATTGCTTAGAAGTACTTTATATCTTCTTATTACCAATATCAGTTTAAATTATTCTCAAATTAATCGATTCTTCTTGTGGCTTTGTGCATATTTGTAAAATTATTCTTTGTCTCTTAACTATGACCGTCCTTTGCATAAGAGAAAAGCTTTGCATTTTTTAATATTTGTTTCGCTGTTTCTTCTTTTGTTAGACCATTTTAATAGTTTTATTTAAAGACTTATTTAGAAATAACAAATCTTTATTCAGAAGATAATCATATGAGTTGCTTTTGAGTTAAAATTAGGATGATCAAGAAATATTATGAATTCCTTTGTATTTTTCTAATCAATTAACATTTATTGATTGGCGTAGGGGAACGTAAAGCGAATAAAATACGAGAAACATTCCTTATATTTTTTGTGCTTATAATACGTACTGAAACGTTTTGTACTTATATACTTTACAGAAATGAAATAGTTTTTTCTTATGTACGAAATATACCAATAAGATATTGTAATTGTCAAAAAATTCGAATTCGAGATTTTGAACGAGTCTCCATGTTTCGGATATCTTTGATTCCGAAAAATGTATTTTTGAAATTCTGTCCATCATAATTGATAAATACCACAAGCTAGGCGGATGAAATATTAGTAAATGGTATCTGCTTCAAATTTGTGGTTTTCTGTCAAATTTTGAAGGAAACCCTTTCAGGGGAAGTCTATTTATCCGGCTATCAGAATATAACACGATAAATACAAAACGCGAAGGACTAGATAAAGTTTTGAATAAGTGGATAAAAGTGTTATGAAATATTATCTAAAGTGCAGTTACCTTACATATTTGGAACCAAATGAGTGACTTGACCGTGTGTTGGTCCGTACATTTACAAGCATATAAATGCGATAACTGGAAGACACAGAGACTTAAATATGTGACATTTGGTAATTTTGTTTGTGTGATTTTGAGACTGCAATTACAGTTCTATGTCAAATTTTGATTAAACCGACCGAAAAAAAGACGCCTGAAATGCACATTCGGTTTTCTGGTACTTTCCCAGCGATCAGTGTTCCACAATATCACTCTAATAAATACTTTCTTAACTATTGTTCGTCTATAGTATGCAATTAGTAATGCACGTTTATTTGAGTGTGTGAGCAAGTTTCAGGGAATCCACTCTCGCTGTTTAATACAGCAGCATTGTTCAACTTATTCCGGAAGTTATTATTAGCCGTTAGAAAAATCAAATCGCCATTCATTGTTTCATTGGTGTGCGAATAAGAAATTTGAACTTATCTGTGCATCAAGTGCCATTTTAACAGGGGACATGGGTATTCGATGAAAATGCTCTTAGAAAACAAAGCTAAATATGTACATATTTTCAAGATTCACTTAAAAATTGAATCGGAACAGGATTTTACTGCTACAAAGGATCTCTTTTTATGAAGTTGTGTTAAACATATTAAAAATCTATAAATATCCATCTCAGATCACATTTTGTTCCGTTTCGGTTCTCTAATACATAGCTCTAAAGCGCCAATGTATATTTTGTTTTCACTCAATATTTTATATTGAAATATTTCAATTGAAAATTTGAATTCTGACTTTTTCATACACATACTATAGAGAAAGTATTGTAATCATCAAAAAATTCGAAGTCCAGATTTTGAAGAATCTTCTCGGCTTAGATCTCCCTCAATTTGAAAACCATATGTTTGGAAAATGTCCATCCGTCGATCTGTCTGTGACAGCCTTACGTTTGGCAGAGGAAATTTGGCATGCGGCCTTTATATGAAATTTGTAGGTTTCTATCAGATTTTGAGCAAAATCCGCTCAGAAGAAATCTGTCTGTCCGGCTGTTCAAATATAATAACTACAAAGCGAAGAGAACAAGATTGATAAAATTCGATACATAGAATTAACATCTATAGTCTATATATCTATTAAACCAGTGAGGGGGGGGGTTATTCCTTTGTTGCCCTGTACTTTCAGAAACAAGTAAGCAAGATAACTCAAAAATGCAATGACTTAACTATATCAAATTTGGTATTGGATTCTGTGACTATAATCGTAGTTTTGTGCAAATTTTTTGTTTCAATCGATTGTGAAAAACACGTATAAAAACAGATTCGATTTTCGGATACTTTTAACCGCATACCAGGGGACCGCGGTGGCCTGGTGGTAAGGTCTCGGCTTCGGAACCGGAGGGTTTCAGGTTCGAGACCCGATTCCACCGACGAACCGTCGTGTAAGGGGGTCTGTTGCACCTTAAATCCGTCCTGACAAAACGTCCTCCCGCTGGTGTGGTGTGGTGTGGAGAGGGGGCTGCCAGCTCAGGTGTCGTCCTCGTCATCTGACCGTGGTTCAAAATGACGACGTCCGTCCCAAAATAGCCCTAGTGTTGCTTCAAACGGGACGCTAATATAAACTAAACTAAACCGCATACCAGGAATAATCGCCAAAAAAAAAAACACGCCAATGATAACGATTAAATGTAACAATTCAATGGAGGGCGTTTTATGGGATCACATCTTTATAAGATAGTACACTCGAAAGTTTCAGCGAGAGCAAACCCGATGGTTTAAAAAAATATTTTAATTATCATGTAAATACTTTAAAAAAAAAACTCTGAAGTTCTTATTTATGTTATTCAGACGAAGTTACAAGACCGACATTTCCACCTGTGTTTCAAGTGGAAGTACAAGGAATATTTAAAAATGAGAAGGAAGAAATGGAAGGGACTTTGTTCTACGACAGCTCAAACAACAGAGGAGCTCTGCGCTTCACATTTCAAGGTGATACTACGCACTCCATTTACAGATTCGACGATGATGAAATGCTTTACATTAGCGGTGAGATTTTTTTTATTTATTGCCCATTTGATTTGATTTGTATTTTTAATGTGTACATGATAAGCTCTTATATAGTTTATTCGTGGCTAATACAAAGGATGCGAAGATAGAAAACAATAAAATTAAATCTATGCAAGTTTCAAAAATTTTTAAAAAAAATTTCAATATTATTTCAATGATAATTTTTGAGGAAATAAACATTTTTTCCTCAAAAATTATTGAAAAGAAGCGCAGTAAATAATTTAACATTTTTAATTAGTACTATCTTTTCAATATAGAGGAAAATTTATTCTCACTTATTGTAAAAATGTACAAAAAAAAAAAAAATCATACTTTTCATTACTGGATCACATACGGTTCGTTTTAAGACCTCGAGAGCAGCACTTTTCGAAGATTGTACTTCGGTAAGGGGTGGTACGCGGGAAGATGAGAAATTATTACATCATCAATTTCGCAATAATGCGAGTTCGTTCGATTGCTAAATGTTAACCATCTCCTTCTTTCCTTTTTCCTCTTTCCCCTATTTTGACTCAATAAACGCATCCTGACGCATGCACAAAAGTGCGGAGGTTTTTCGAATCCGAGATCCAACTGTACATTGATTTTTTATATGAAAAAAATATTATGCTTATTGATGTCGGAAAGAGCTATTGCAAATAATCGAAAATATAAATAAATGTCTTCATAGTTATAACAACAAAGAATCAAATTTTTATTTTTTTTATGTGATATCTTTCATGTCGTGAACGTACTATTGTATTGTTTCAACTGAAAATCCATAAAATTCTTGGAAGATTTATGAATTTTTTGTATAGTTATAATGCACATAGTTTACCTAGTCTTTGACTATAAATTAAAGATATGATAAATAAACATTTGATTTTATATACGATAATTCTATGCACAAATCACACTTGGGCTTAAGAGGTTAATTTAATCTCTTTCATAGCATTTTTATAACACTGCGCGGTTGATGAAATTATTGAGAATATGTCAAGTGGTGATACATGAATTTTCTGCGACAGCTGTGCAACTTTTCCTGTATTCAAAGCTTTTAAATTGATTTTGAGAAATTTTATCTTGAAAAACAGCATAATGCAGCGTACAATCCAACTCTGCAGGCCCAATATGATAATACTGAATGTTAGTAACGCTGAATATTACAACGTTTTATTTCCTTTGAAGAATTTTGATTATTTTTCACGATATTTTTACTTCCGAATGTTAAATAACTCAGATTAAGGTTTATTTTTAAATAAAAGATCGATATTTTCAGACATTGTATTGCAGAATGGACATAAGATATACTTATTTGAAGCATTTAATATAAAATGTTTCGTCGATCCTTGATCTTTTCAAAGACATGAAAAAATATTCTATTGTATTTGAATACATTTCACTTTACGAAAAAAAAATTACAATCGCATTTTTTAATCCGAAAATATAGATTTACTTAGTAACAGAGGCATGGAAAAAAGTTGGTAATTCAAATGGACAGCAAAAAAGGGAACATTATTTTTTATGTTATTTTTATTAAACAGTTCTCTAAAAGTATTTTCTTATAAATCACATTCTGTTTTTTTGGAAAATGTTTAATTTTTTAAACTTATTTCTCAACAACAGGAAATGAATGTACTGTTTCGAATATTAACGCTGATTCTGCAGGAGCATTTTTCCCGTTCTATGTGGATCGAAGCGGAAATAAAACCTTAGCAAAACCGGAAGAAGTTTTATTTTTTACTAATTCGGTAAGAAATTACAAAATTCATTCAAAAACTTGCAAAGAACCTATTTTTGCCTAAATAACTAACAAATTTGAATTTGATTAAAAAAATATCCTACTTGATGATGTGTTTAATTTTTTATATTTCAAAAATTTTCAGTTTTTTTAATCAATAATTTTTTTTCAATTCTCTCTGTCAATTTTATTATATTTGTTATAATAATTTCTAATTGAAGAATTGTTTTCATTTCCGCTTTGTTCAGTTTGGTGGTCTAGGGAATAGAAATTTACTATTTTCTTAGTTTCAGCAAGAAACATCGGAACAAACTTGCATTTACTAAAAATTTTCTTATTAATAAAGTAACTGCCACCTGGAGAGAACCTCATGTGAAAATGAGAAACTTCTGGCATGGTGGTTGCTTCTCGCAATTTGAGCAGAAATAGTGTGTAGTTGACTACTCCCTATCGTTGATGGGACGTACTTCCCACGGGAAGGGTTGTACCGTAGCCGGTGATGTCCCTTAGGACTTAACCTTACTTCCCACTAATGCTATCATGGAGGTCTGGTCATTCTAATTTAATCTGAAGGCCTTTAATTGGGGGGGATGGAGTAGCTTTGTGTGGTTATTGATAAAGTAATATGAATATAATCGCATTTTACAATGCTCCAGTTTTATTGCAAAAATATTTTATTTCATTATATGTCAATTGTCCCTTCTTATATTAAAAAATGAATGTGTGTGTGTTGTTGACGTTCTAAAGGCGTGATCATTTTTCGTGCTACCAAATTTGACTCGGATATACTTTGGAGGTTCACTTCTAGAAGATTTTAAAAAATTAATATGAATTTTAATTATAAACTAAATTTGATTTTTTTTTTGTGATAACTTCAGAAAATATTTCTGCACAGAAATGTATTTTTTTCACAGTTTTTAGGCCTAAAAATTATTTTTTTGAACTTTAAAACAGTGTACTTAGTTGCTGTAATAGTGTGTTACAGCAATTATGTTTTATCAATTGTACTGCAAATTTTATTTTATCTAGATTTAATTAATTTTTAAGTATATTTTTTAATAATATTTCATTTTTTGGGGAATAATTAATTAAAAAAATGTTTTTCATTTTTGTGAATGACATGGAAATCGGTTTCTATAGTTTCATGAAATATCTGATTGCTTGACTTTCTTCCATTTTTGAAAATTGAAGAATAATTATGTTTAATATTTATCTAGTTTACAGGACGAATGAAAATGCAAAGTTACATACAATACTGCTAAATTCTAAAAAAAAAATAGATAAATTGGACATAGTAGTGTTGGGATGCCATGAAACTGGTCTCCATTAGAAAGTTCGTATACACAATGAACAGGATATTTGAAAGACTATTAAAGTAACACATCTTTGCTATCTAACATTTTGATGGAATTATAGAAAAGAAGTTTAATTAAAACGATTTAGCTGAAATTTAAGGAATATTTCCTGTTAATCATCTTGACTCCAAAGGCGATTAGTTAGCAAATATATGTTACTTCATGATGGATTGCTGCGTTGGCTCATTCATTCTGCCGATGGATATTTTTTCTCATTATTTTTTGTTGATTGAAATCTTATTAAAAAAAAAATTCTGCCTAAAAGTTATAATTTTAGTAATTTTGAGTAGTGGGAAAAGTTTATTTTCGTGTTCTCCAGTGACAAACATCTAGAAGAAAAGTCTATATATACTCCAAACAAAAGTCATTATGGATGATAAAAGTCATGGAATACTTCCTAAGAAAGTGTCGAACTTACTTTTGCCCGTCGAAGTACAGAAACTCGACAGAGCATGGACTCCACAAGTCATTGGACGTTCCCTGTAGAAATATTGAGCCATGTTGCTTCTATAGATGTCCATGATTACGAAAGTATTGGCGATGCAGGATTTTGTGCAAGAACCGATTTCTCGATTACGTCCCATAAATGTTCAATGGGATTCATGTCTGTCTGTTTAGGTGGCGAAATCATTCATTGGAAATGTTCAGAATGCTCTCCAAACTGATCTCGAACTGTAGTACGGTGACATGGTGCATTGTTATCCATAAAAATTGCATTGTTATTTGGATTCACGAAGTCCATGAATGACTGCATGTGGTTTCTAAATAATTGAGCACAACCATTTTCAGTCAATGATCCTTTTATTTAAATCACAGGACCCACTCCATTCCATGTAAAAATAGTCCACACCATTATGGAGCCACCACCAGCTTGCGCAGTATCTTTTTGAAAATTTGGACCCATGGCTTCGTTGCGTCCGCGCAATATTCGAACCCTACCATCAGCTTTTACCAGCTGAAATTGTGACTCATCTAATCAAATCACTGTTTTTGAGTCATCTAGGATCCAACCGATATGGTCACGAGTACAGGAAAGGTACTGCAGGTGATGTCGTTTTGCTAATAAAGGTTAGCGAGTTAGTTTTCTGATGCCATAACTCAATAAAGCTTAAAATGAAAATTTAAAGACGTCCGTTGGACGTCCCACATTCATTCCTGCTATTATTTTACACAATTTTTCTTGTATGTTAGCACTGGCAATTCTACGCGCATGTCGCTGGACCCGGTCTTTAAGTGGAGACTGTCGACATTGCGTTGTCCGTGGTGCAAAGTTATGCCTAGAATTAGGCATTCTTGGAATATTCTTGACACTGTTGATCTAAGAATGTTGAATTCCCTAACGATTTGCGAAATGGAATGTTCCATGCACCCAACTCCAAATACTATTGGGTTGTTCGGAAAGTAATTTCGTTTTTTTTTTTGGAAATGACAGTTTTCGTATAATAAACAAATACTTTATTAAATTATACATTGGCCGTTCTGATCCAACACCTTTTGCCATCTTTCTGGTAGTAGCATCATTCCACGCTCATAAAATTCTTGGTCTTTGCTGCCAAAAAATTGTTCGAGGTGGTTTTTGACCTCCTCATTTGATGTGAAGGTTTTACCGTCTAAAAGATTTTGCGAACCAGTTCTGGCACTGGCGTACTGTCAACACACCTTCTCCATACACATCGGTCCATTTCTTTCTGGCTTGAACAGCATTTTTACCCTTTCTGTAGTAAAACAGTAAGATATGTCGAAAATGCTGCTTATCGCTCTCCATATTTAAAAAGGCACCAACCAAAAACTACTGCGTAGAATGAATTGGAATTTTTCACACACAAGCCTTGCTTTATGAGCTCTCAAAGCATATAAAAATTATATGGCTTAAATGTGAAGTTGGGTGCAAAAAAATACAATTAAATCCTCTGTCGGGAAAAAACGAAATTACTTTCCGAACAACCCAATATTTCGCTTTCAAAATCTATTAATTCCTTTCGTGTGGCTATAATTACGTCAAAAACCTTTCATCATGAATGACATGAATACAAATGAAAGTCATACCATCGTGCTGCCCATTTATACATTTTGTACCCTATACTACTGCTATCTGTATATTAGCCTATTACTGTCCCATGTTTTTTGTCATCTCAATGTGTATATATATAATATGACTACAAATTTACTGTAGCCTTCTGTAGCTCTTAGTTTTAATTTTTTTTCTGTTTTATTTTAAAAAATTTCTGTTTGAAACAAATAAGAAACGGATTCTTTACTGCTTACTTTTGATGTTTAAAACTTTCAAATACAGTTTCTAAATGTATTCTTATGATTTTCAGGAATTTCAATTTCATTTCATTTCATTGCTTCTGTCCCTTTTTTATTTTTCCTATTCCTTTTCTTTTTATGCACATATAACGAAATAATAATTTATTTAAAAAAAATCTATAATACTTGACAATTGAACTTTTACTTTTTTTTAGACTTTTGACAGAGAAGAAGAATCTTTTCTCCCCTCTTACATATATAAAGCGAAATTAAATTTCCCGCCTTATGATCAGTCTAACTGTGAAGTGACCCATGTTTTTACAAGTAAGTTGATTTCTTATGAGAGTTTTCATCAAATACAAACTATTTTGGAAAACGAATTATCGATTTTATGATATAGAGCAAGATCATGTGATCAGAGCTGAGTAGTGCATTAGGTGTTTCCGACAGAAAGATTCCAATGTAGTTTAACCCAATCCAAATTCCAAGCTGATCCCCACCCCCTAGAAAATACAGTATTTTTATGGCCGACAAAAACTTTAAGAAAGGGTTGTGTATATCAAAAATGCATAATTTACAACAATGAATTTATGATGAAAAATGGAAAGCAAAGATGATATTGTGATAAATAACTACCACTCCCCGAATGTGAAGAGTGCATTCCTCTTTTGGTTCCTGAATATAAAAAATTCTTACATTACGTAATACAATTCAAATAGAGATTTCTCTCTTATAAATGCAAGTCCCGGAGAATAAAATATAAAGAACAGAATCAAGTTTGTATGCACACTGGAGAAACATATGAAATTATTTCAGCCCTTAATTGCTAATTGGACAATTAATACTTTCGACATTTATTACAATAATGGATCACACATAAAAAAACATAAAGTCTGATATTTAAATCTGTAATTAAGTCAAAGTAATAATTAATTAATAATGCAAATATCATTTGTATATGGTTAAGTGTTTCACTTATAATTATTATCTTGTATGTATTAAAATAGCAATAATGTTTTAAATAGGATGCATCATTTAATCTGGAGTGGTACTTTAAGTGGGACAAGGCGATAATATGTACGATGTTAGCGCAGTTTACAAATGCGGAATCAGCCAATATTTATTTCATTTATGGAAATACTAATAGCATTATCAGGGAGAAATCCAACTAGTGTATATGAAATATTTTTCCTTTTACGGTTTTGCATTTATTTTCCCACAGCAGTTGTATGATACTGGATTCTTTCTTGCTTCATAGTCTTCATTTAAGCAAAGCATCCATTCAGGATAGTGATATATCAGCGAAATAATAGAGTTGAAGAACAGTGGATGTTGTTGTTTCTAATGGCACTCGTCATAGACAAGCCCACTGACTTTAGAAGTCAGTGTTTTTAAGCCAAAGGTGCGTCTCTTATTTTTCAGTAGCGACCTCTTGGGCCAAGAGAACGACTTAGCTACACACACGTCACAGCCCTTTTTACGGGGCGGATTTCATTCATGCATTCCATTCCCTCATCCACAGATGGTAATTTAGAACTGAATCAGAGAACGATCACCAGTGATCCAGTACCCCCAGTGGTAATACTCTCGACATGGAGGACTTTGTGACCACGGCAGATTTATATGTGCTCCAGCCACCACACACACACACACACACACGGAGTTTTTGGCCGGCAGGGTTCGAACTCGCAACCCGAGGGACGTGAATCCAACGCCCTATCAACCAGGCTATCCCAGCCCACTGTGGCTGTATTCTTGATGTATCATACTATACAACTTCGTAGATATTGAAGGGCATATTGTTATAACGCATATAAAGTTCAACGAATCCAAGCATTGAGGGCTGTTTATCATATTACATTGTATCTTGAGAAAAAAGTTGCTGGGCAAGATTCTGGGACTCATATCATTTTTGTAAGTCTTGATATATTTATCAGCCTTCTATGTTTATAGGAATTTAACTCAACTCGACTCTGGTAGCCTGTGTGGTTTCATCATGATGAAGCGATAATATGTTTTGGGTAAAAGAAATCTGGAGATTATCCTCTCCAATAGTGGAGATGAGGCAGTCTAGCAGTTTTTCTCCCACTATCGCCCCTTTGTTGCATCCTGATTTTGTTGTCTGCAAAGATCAAAGGAATCTTATAAATAGGGCATCTATTCTCTCTTGAGTTTGAAGAGGATTTTGCTCCATGGTCGGTCACAGTTAGGGAAGTAAATACTAAAAATATTTTCACAAATAAAAAACTAAGTAATGTAATTTCTCATAAATTTCTTTGATTAGAGATTTTTTTTTGCAGTTATATTAATGCCTTTTCATTAAACTTGCTTTAAGGATTATGAGCCATTTTTCTTAATTTCACCACATTTCCTGGATTTCATTTTCATGCACGCTCTAACGATTTTATGTTTCCTTTCTGATCATGTATTCGGCATTGACGATAGTTTTTAAAAAAATATTTAAAAAAAAACTTTTTTATTTGTTCTTTTTAAACCATGTAGGTAAAAAAGGTAAATATTTTCGAAGATGTGAATAAATAGGAAATCTGTTGAAACTTGATAGGTGAAAAGGTCACGAAATATTTATATGGCAAAAGAAAACGTTTTGTAAATTTTCTAAATTCACGAATTGTCTTAAACTTTATACGCTATGCACTGAATTAAGAAAATCAAAAATTCTCCGATTCTGCTTTACTGAACTATAGGCGAAAACATAAATTACGTTCTCAAGGAAATCTGAAATTAAACAAAAATGTTGTTCACATTAAAACAAATATAAGGAAAAGTTCAGATTAAAATAAAATCCTTCGAAGTACAAATATGTACTTTTAAAATAGTCAGATTATTTTTAATTTTGAAATACCTCTAGATTTTGATACATGATCTTTACCGGTAAAATGATTTCATCTTATAACTAAGAAAAATAAAATGAGGAAGAAAAGGTTTTTACGATAGAAGAATTTGATTTTAAAATTGCAATTATAAATAGCTTCTATCTGATAAATTTGGTATTTAAGTTATAACCATGGTTTGGGCTATTAAAATTTCAATGAAATTCGGGTTAAGGATATTCACATGTACATTGCAAAGAAATTGTCATAAATTTTGAAATCGGTTCGTGGTAAAATCTGTAGAATTCCTCTACTTTCCTCACAATTTCTTTCCTAGAATTGTTCCTAAAATACGAATGTATTTTGATAAGAGATTCTTTCAAGTGAGCAACAATCAAATATATACATGGTCAAAAGGGATGTTCTAAACTCATTTCTGTACGAAAAAAAATCCCAGTTTTTTGGATATCTTTTAATATTCCCAAAGACAACAAACTGATAAAAATTTCTACTGGACGTTTAGTTCATGAGATAAGAACTGCACTTAAATTATCCAAGTTTAAGCAGAAGCTGTCTATTATTTGTATTGTTACTTCATCTCAAATGAAAAAAAAGGGAATATTCAGAGAAAATAGATATTTTGGTCATTTTCAATGACTTAATATAGTCAGTTATGTAAACTAATATCACTGTAACTAGTAAATGCCTATGAAGTATAAATATATATTTAAATTCTCAAATATAACAGTACCAGAATGTAAAAAACAGATGGATTCGGCTCTTCTTATTCCAATATAATGAATCGTATCAGAGACACTCTCTTGAAATAATGTTTGTAAAATAGAAACATTTTAAAAGAAACTTATAATCTTGTACCAATTAAAAATAATTTTGACATTAGTTTTCTTAGTCTGTATCGTGAAATGGGAACCGTTGTTTTATTCATGTAAGGCGAGAATTCTTCTTCGTCAGCCAACTGTTAAAGCTTATTAATTTGATAAACTGATTTTTTTCTTTTGCCTTCTCTAAAACTTTAGATGTAAGTTTTTTCTCTTTGGCTCGTTCTTGTTTTTTATCCCGCCAAAAACATGACAAGGTTTTTAAATTTAAGGCTTTATTTAACATTTATAATGAATCGGATATCTTTACATAAAGTATATATACTTGTATTTTCATTGTTCTAAATAGCAATTCCTATTTGATACTTTTTTTTCCAGTTTAACTAAAAAATAATTCAAGTTTATTTTTTTTCTACCTAAGAGCCAGATGTGCAGATGCCAGACTGCATCAGTAATATATGTAGACCCACATTGATTGCAATCTCTATTATGTGTCTGAATAACGAAGGGAAAGCAGAAATTGATCAGACGTTCAATTTCTTCCGATTCAAAAGCAAGATTATTGACACAAATATATTCTTGGCCCCTCCTGGCATTTTCTGCAATGCAACGAATAAGAACAAGTTTCCAGGTCTGCCAAGTTATTTCAGTTTCTCTTACGATTTGATTGACGAACAGGAAGGAACAAGCGTTGATCCTGGTGTATTTGCTGTCCACAAAAAAGTACGTATTTTTGAAAACATCATGTACTGGGCACATCATGTTTTATTAGAAATATTTCATTTTTTTAAATTTGAAATTTCAATACTTATTTCAATTTATTTCGAAATTACAGCTTTCAACAACAAGATAAAAGGTAATATTGAAATATAAATGCATTATAGAATCGTAATTTTTTTTCTTTTTAATCGAAAAGAACCGAAAGTAAGTTTAATTGTATTTTTTCAATCCATTCATACGTTTGAGGATAAAATTTATTATTTTTGTTTAGTAGGAAAAGTGGCAAGTTTTGAATGCCAAGCTTTTTTTTATAAAATCGCCGAATAAACTCTTCACGGAATTAAAAAATTCTAAAAATTAAGTCTGAGAAATGAGAATTTTAAATACTTTTTAAGATTTCCTAGTTTTTATCAATATTCTGGTACGTTTTAATAATTTTAATAAAATTGTATGTTAGTAGAAAATTTTTTAATAATAAAGATAGAACTGGAAGAACTAATTCTTATTAAAAACAATTAGTCAACGATTTTATTATTATTTCTTTGAAGAAAATGACTTTAATAAAGTATGATTTATTTATTGACAATTATAAAAAATACATTTGATATTTATAAAAAGTCATTTTTTGACTAAAATTATATAATCATTATCTTCTAAAAACTTTTCTGTTCCTTCAATAAAGGAGAATGTATTTATGTGTTAAGTTCAATAGGACAGACCCTTTGATCTGGAGCTATTAAACTGACAAGCATGTAATTTGGAGGTAGAAATATGCGCCCTTAAAATTGTTTTGATATTTCAGAAAACAACGAATAAAAAATGAAGTTTTTTCTTATAAATAACTATGAATAAAAAAGTTTATTAAGTTTCTTTTATCAACTAAAAATTATCAATTAAATTTCAAAGTGTTTCGCGATAAATCACAAATAATTATTACAAAAAATTACTTTTTCAACCATTTTAAAAATTAAAAAATTATTTTTTTAATTATTTTAATTTAAATACCGTAAAACTTGTTAGATAATTTTGGAATTCGGATTTCTTATTTTTTTTTGTTTTGTATTTTTGACAACTGATTTTGTAGTTGCAATGAAATTCAAACAGTGTTTACTTTTCCAGCAATGCTTAATAATAGGCTTTTTTCCTATTAGTGAAACTGTAGAAAAATATTCTCCCAATTGTCTCCGCATTTTAAAAGAAAAATTGGATAATTCATGCAAGCAATAGAAGGAACAAACCGAAACCTATTAAAATAAAATTACTTTAACATCTGTCATTATTTGATATTCAAAAATATTTTGTTGAGAGAATCACGAATCTGGATTTATTTACTAAAGGTTGAATTGAAAATATACCCAATTATTATTACCGACGAATCAGTTTGTTGTCAAAAGTATCTAATCTGCAGTAAATATCAAGTCGTCTACTGTGGATTTCAGCTCAAAATATATATATTAAAATTTAATCCATTCATCGTCCATAAACTGTAAATCAAATGAAAAAATTGCAAATCTCTTAAGGCATCTCAAAGACTTATTTTCGATGGAGAAATAATGTCACGAAATAAAACTTTTCTTTTTATCAAAATAACAATTAAGAACATTTATAAAAAATAATAACAATTTATGAAATTTATATAGTTTTAAACTCTTAAAATAAAGTTCATCAGAATTTATTTTTAAAGTGGTAACATCAAATAACGTTAAAGTGGTTTCAAATTAGAAACATTTTGTAGGATAATATACGTACTATTTTGTACGACTAATGTGTGTACACACGTTTGTTTCTGCCTCCTAAAAATAATGTGAAGTGCAGCTCAAAGCCTTTTACTTGGTAGTAACCATATTAATTAGTTTGCAAAATTTAGTTTTTTTGCAAATATGTATTAAAACTTATATTATTAAACTATGTATTATTCAAGAATTTTTTTGATGACTGGAAGGATGTAGATTCTTGGATAAAGTGGTCAATAGTTCAAGAGTTCCTAGTTAAGGATCCTAAATTTGAAATTTTAGAAAGAAATCGCCTAGAAAAATAGTTAATTTTGAAGCAAATCTTAAAACAATCAATTAAATATTTTAACAATTAAAATGAGTATAAAATAATTTTATGATCCGTGAGATTCTGGACGGAATTTTTAACATTTTTTTAAGTTTTTCATAAAATGTATTGTACTCTGGTCATGCTAATACTTCCATTTGTTCGATAATAATAATAATAATCCTTATTGTTATTAAACCTGATTTGTTTAGTTTTCTTACAAATGGAGTTTTGTATTGTCGATGTTTCACTCACTTCTTAACGAGCTTCAATTCTGATATTTTGCATTCTTATCATCCTCAACAACAAAACGCTATTTTCAGAATTCAGTTATAAAATACTCAATTTCATTCAACCTGATAGTGAATTTGAGAAAAGATCGATTTTAAGATTAAGACTGAAAAAAAATAAACAATTATAAAAATAATACGTTATTTCAATTGTTTTTGGTTTCATGCCTGTGGCGCCGCCTATGATCAATCTGGAGAAAACTGATTTCAAGATTTTATAATATTTATGAGGATGAATTAAGAAATGTATTAAACACTAAAATGCAAGACATAATAAAATTTTTAAACTTCAATAAAAAGTAACAGGTTTTCTTTTCTCTTTAAAAAATCTGACCCGTAGAAAAACGTCAAAGCTTGAGAAACAGACAGCAATATGGTAATGAAATTAAACATCAATAAATATTGCAAGAAAAAAAAAACAAACAAAAAACCCTAAACATTTTTTGAAAATTAAAATAATTATACTACATTATTTGAATATTATTGTAGCATTTTTCAGAAGATTTCTTTCAAGATTTTATATTTAAATGTTTTTGTTTTGAATCTCAGTATACATAAACGAAATAATTAGTTTTTTTTTTGAGTATAGTAATAAAAATATGATTTAAAAAAACTGGTTTGTTCAAAACCTAATTTATAAAATTAATTAAAAAATTAACCTAATCTAAAAATAACTTAACCTTGTTAAAAATTAAGACATTCTACAAGCAAATTCTGATTCTTAAACTCGACCCGTTTAGCATTGCAGTATTTTATTTATTTATTTTTTGAAAAGCCGCTTTACATAATTGGTTTGAATAGCCGGTTCCTCCCTATATCTAGGTTCATTTTCCAAAACTTTTTGCACATTTATAGTTTTGAATGATTAAAAAGCCCAATGTCTGGAATAATCTATTTAAATGTGATATATACTATTGGACGCTTGGCGTATTTTAATCATTTTTGACTTTAAAAACGCATTCATTGAGCAAAATTGGTACAATATATATTAATCAAAATATTTTTCCGTCATTTTCTACAACTTTTTTTCCATTTACGTCCAATAAGTCTTGAAATTGATTGTCTCCGCATTTTTTAGTTTCTCCAGGCTGTTCTTTGTATTTGACATCGAAATCGTCACTCTAAAATCGTTGAAATCAAAACCGATAATTGGGATATGACGGGGCAGCTGCATCAGAAGTTTTTAAAAGTGTCTAATGGACTCCGGCAGCAGATTTCTTCAAATTAAACAACAAAAAGCAATGAATGTCGAAAATGCAATTTGGAGCGTTCCATGATTGGATCTTTATACACTGAATAACTCAATAATACTAAATAGAAAACTTTCAAAATGATAACAATAAAGTAATAGTAAATTGATAAAACCTACAACTATTGCCATTTATACAGATGTCCGCATATTTGCCAATAGATGTCGCTGATTAAAATGCATACAAGCACCTAATAAATCAAAGTTAGATTATGTATTTATATATTTTAACAATTTCTAGCAGGAAGTATTTTTTTCTATTTTATTTATTTTAGGTTTGGCACGATTCAACAATGAACATTCTTCGAATGGATGAATTCGACGATGACGGAGCACTGATCGCATCTAGAGTGTTTGATGTCAATGGCGGTAAAATTTGATTTTCATCACAGTAGAACATTTTTAATTGATATTCAAAGAAGTTTTGCTCCACATTTAAAGTTTGTTAAAAATATAACAAACTTTCGTAATTTTTTTTTAACATTTCACAGAGATATAACATGATATTTATATGATCACATTTTTATGTTGTAAATCTAGGACATTTTTAAAATTAAAAATAAATTCAAAAGATATGATAAATGAAACCTTTTTTTTTTGTTCGGAAATATATAGTTACTGAAGTTTAAAATTTCAAGATGTTCCATGTTTATTAAAGCATATTGATTCTTTTAACATTTTTATTGCATATTGTAATTTTGTATCATGCTTTCCATTCCTGAAGGTAATTAGATAATACTTTTTTTAAGAAAGTATACCAAATCCAGCTGAATTAAATTACGGAAAATAGAATCAAATTTATTAAAAAATTTTAAAAATATTATAAATCACAATTTTTTTAGAAATAAAAATTCCTGCCGAATTCTATAAATATAGCTAATAAAAGATATACATAAATGTTTCATTCTTGTAACATATAAATTGAATATTCATGGAACATTTTAACAAATGATTCATCATTATGCTTCTTTTTCTACTTTTTTGCATATCTAATAAGCAAAATTACAGTTGATTCTATAACGATATGAAAAAATAAAGAAACTTACTTTGAGACAAGAAAATAAATATTATTGAGATAAGAAAATAATTAATTTTTACAATGATTATCAAAATTATTTAAAAACTATCAGGAGGGTTTAGTATTTGATTTTCAAATGTACTTCTACAAAATAAAGCTGCTTATTATGTAAGATAATAAAAAAAGGATTGTGTTTAAATATTTTGTAAGTTGCTTCGAATCATTTAATATAAGTATCTTAAAATAATTTTTGCATAAACTGCTAATTCCTTAATTTGAAATTTTCTAATAATGACGTCATCGAATCTTTTATAGAGAAAGAGTTTCTTAAATTATAAAAAAGTTAAAGAAGAAAAAGTGATTGTCCTCAGATTATTTTTTCAGCAGAATATTTTAGCAATATATTTCTCATTTTTCAAAAAATATTTTAAGTGATATATAACTGCGATAATATAAACACAAATAAATTAATTTGATATTTTAATGGGATAAAATGGCAATACATGTAGAAATAAATCCTATGAATAAAATAATCCTATAAATCCTATAATAAATTTTCTTTGAATAAGAATGGAAATTAACTTAAATAAAATAACTAAAAGTGCATATTAAATTTTCTGGAAATTCGAGTGGGACTAAAATATATATTTGTGACTATAACCCGTTAGTTATTTAATTTCGTACAGCGGAAATTTACACATTTTTGGAACGTTACCAATAAAAATTTTTTTAATAAAAAGCAAATATTTTGGAATAAAAACATCTGGCAACATTTTATTTTTTGAAATGAGAAACACCGTCTGCTACTTTTAAATTCATTCTTTGAAAATGTTTCATATAAATAAGCTGCAAGTTAAAGGTTCTAATTTTGCACTTTCCGAAAAGAAATATAATAACTCAAAAACGCTATGAAATAAATGATATTAAATATTTTAAGTGCAAAATAAGCAACATTATTAATCAGAAAGGACAAAACCGTAATTCATTAGTTCTGCATGGAAAGAAGACTCCAAACGTACACAAGAAAAGGTACGTAGGAAAAAGTGTTGTACCTTTGGCAAATTTCCAATGTTAATTTTTTATTGGTATTTAATTTAAGAATTTTATTGTTAAGGCTAACCTCATCTATTCTTATTTTTGTAATTATTACTTATTTTAAAAGAACCATACCTTCAGATATGTTTGTTTGGAGTTTATTAGAAAAAGCGTATTTCATTCTCAACTTTCCTTCAGTTACATCTGTAATATCTAAAAGATTTAAAATTATTGTTGCTAAAAAATTGATGAAAACCGATGAAAGAATTTGAAAAAGGTGTTACTAATCTTGGATTAAAAAAGATAAAGTCAGGAGTGGAAAACATTTTTGAACCTTTAAGTTCAAAGCAATTGTACCCATCGAAGTTTTCAGTATTGAAGTTTTTCGCCTAGATTTTGACAATTTTAAGTTCATTTTATCTCCAAGAGTGAAGGAATAATGGGAAATTAATTTCCCACCACTACATAATTTGAAATTTGAGCTGAAATTACCTATCTACGAAATTGGTTGAGATTTTTAATTTATCTACAACATATTATTTCAGTTCAAATCGAATCAAAATCATCGTGCTAAAGGAAATAATAGGGTATTTCTGAAAAGTTTTCCGAAGTTCAGTTTTGTGCATACCTTATATGATCAGATGTATTTGACCAGTATATTCTATAACCTTCTAACATTATTAAAATAAGTTTTGAAATAATTGCACAAGAAATTTTTTTAATAGTAATTAATTTTTTTGTTTTGTTTTAACATCATAATCGGTTGTTAATGTTAGAACGATTTCTTCTTTATTTATTAATTCTAGGTGTAGCATATACTTCAATATCTAGCTTAGCTTCCTGTGAGATGGGACCAATCAATAGTGATGATGTACCTTTGGATGAAATGACAAGGTTGCCAAAAGTGTTTTTCCGAGGGGAGAAAGCCCTTAGCGAAGCTGTTTATGTCGGAACTGTAAGCAGCATTTAGTGTAATACAATTTCGAGGAAGAAAAATGCATGAATAAAAACATTCTCTATATCTTGTGACATTGCAGATTTGCGAAAGATACGAATTCTATAAATCAGATTTAAATCTCAATTTATTGTCAAAATAATCCTGTGATCTAAAAATTTTTCAGAATCCATTAGGCAGTAGGTTTTGATCAAAAGTATTCCAAAATACATAGTACAAAAAATGTTTGCAATTTTTTTTTTTTTTTTGCACGTTTGATCAAATAAACGATCTACAGAAGCAAGACTTTTTTTTTTGTCATAGAGTTCTTGAAACAAGATTCAAGAATAATGGAACAATGCGGTTTATATAAACAATGACACGCTTGATTAATTATAACAATGTTCCGTTTTAAAGCAACTAAAGCTGTTTAGGGGGAGGGAGGGTAGATCTCAAAATTCTGAGATTTGAACGGATGACGAGAATGATACTTAATCCGGTATTATCCTTCTCAAACGTCCTATTCCCTGATAAAACATTTGACTTCGTTGAAATCAATGACTTAATGGGCGCCAGCTCTATTTACATGATTGTTTTTCGGTGAATCGCTTCACATATCTGGAATCTTCTGATATCGGGTTCAAGATCTTACCGCTTGGTCACCACGACCTTTAAAATAAAAAAGTACAATATAGAAAATATAAAATTTCTCAAATTCATTGTAGATCAATGCAATTCTCAAAACTATAGAAAATTAAAAACTTTGTTGAGTTCATTATAGTACATTTATATAAACACTAAGATTACACATTTTCTTTCATAAATCCTATTTAATGCAGAACGATACCTTTTCTCAAATAAATACTCTTTTGTGCTGTTAGTCCACCTAAGAATTATGAACATTTAATACCGTGAATCTTGTATTCTTGAATTCATAACACATGAATCCTCATAAAAACTACGAAAACTTCCTCAATATATATGCAGTTATTATTGGTTTGTATGCATTGGCACTGTGCACTTTTGTCAGATTATTTGAACAGTCATTCCTCAGCCGTATCCAGAACCGAAGCGTTTTCATATGCTACGCAATGACCTCCCCCTCCCTCATTCCAAGAATAGATGCCGACGTCTTTTGCGTGGCGTAAATTTGAGACCATCAATTTTTTTAAATGATACCTTTAAAAAGAGAGAATTAAGCATAGTGGGTTAGTGAATTGGCATCCATGGTCCCTTGAAACCACTCACTAAGATTTCTTCTTTCGGAGTCGCCTCAAAATTTTATTCAATAAGGAGAATAGTTGACAACTACATTATCGTATTTTAGTGTATAATATCCTGAAGTGGCACTTTAATGCTGTTAGTGGGACTCTGGGAATTGAATCATTCGATATTGTCTGCTTCTTTCCTTTGTTACATGAGTGAGCTGAGTGTATGTTACGCATTGTTGTTGGCATTTTTTTCTTTAATGAACGTATTGCGAATATAATTTTTTACAACGTGCACAATAATTTCTCTTATTTTGTCACTTCAGTTCAGGAACACTTTGTAAAAATTAGTTCAAAATAAATAATTCTTAAATTTTTACATAGATTTTATTTTACTGATTTATAATTTAAAATATTCTTTGTTAGTTCAAAATGAAAAATATTTTTTTATACGAACTATTGGCTATCAGTGACCAAAGTGCTTAATTTGAAGCTTGTACTTTACTTAATAACACTAGAATTCTTTCAGAGACATATTCATGCTTTGGATTATGAAGTATGGAGTCTGATGTCTGTTGATAAAGAAACCTACCAAATGATCGTTCAAGATTTCTATTTTACAAAGGTAAGGAATTGGTTTGGATTTTCAAAAAGGAGTTAAAATATTGCTTGAAGGTCTATATATATATATATATATATATATATATATATATATAATAAAGTGATTAAAATTAAATTTTAAAAATATTATTTACAAAGAAATTGCTGTAGGATAAAAGTATTAAAAAACAGGTTAACTTTATAATAAAAAATATCATTCTAAAACATTTGATTGGATTAGTTCCAATCATGGTCCAACTTCCAATTTGTAAGCTTTATGAAATAGGTATATATTTTTAATTGAAATAATAATTAGAGTGAATTAAAACCTTATAAATATGTTAAGGCTTTGCAAATATTGAAAACAGTCATTCTATAGTACTAAGAAAATTACATTTTTATGTAGTCCATTGATTCATATTACTCATGCTTAATACAACAATCTCGACGTAGTAAAATCTCAAACAAAATATATTACATCCTTCATAAACCTAGAAAGAAAAATATTGTGAAGTTTTGGATATCATTATTTTAGATATTTTTTGACCATTCAACGGACTACCTCGAAGAAGACTTACTAAACACTTGATGTCACTTTCTCGAATGAGTGGCAGATTAGTCTAAAATAAACACTGATAAAATGCTTGATATCTCGATCACTTTCGGCAGAACTAAACATTCTTGTTTGTATAAAATGTTAGTGAATCTTTTTCTATATATGACTAATAGAGACAGGAAACTGTATAAAATTTTTAATTTCGTATTCGTAATTTTTCAGCAGTACATTTATTGATTACAGTAATAAAAATGTTAATTTTTTATTTCATTAGCTATTACGAGAAATTAGTTATTGAATTAGGGTTGTAATTATCTGTATAAAATTTTTTGAGTTTCAACTACAACTGACAAAAATCTTTATCGCATTTAATAATACAGTTATGTAAATATTTAAGATATCAAAACTGCGAGCAAAATACAGACTGAATGAATAAAGAGATTATTTGAATGTTTTCTTCAGGATTTGAATTATTATGGTTCGGCTTTCTCTCATGAAAAATAACTTTGAAATTATCAGTTGCAAAATAAATAGGACGGTAGCTTGTTTTAAATTTTATGATTTTGTAATGCCTGGATCAAATTTAGTAATGCTTCATCAACTGTTGTTGTGAAATATTTTTAATATAAAATAGGTGAATATAAAATAAGTGCAAAAGCGCAATGAAAAAACTTCACGTTATCACTAGAGATAAAAAAAATTCCTAGCAGTAATGGGTATCAAATATAAAAAAACGCACAAACTGTATGATGGATAAATGTGATGAATATTTATAAATAGTGGATTACGCATGAAATTTTGTCAATTTTCAGTAAATGGCATTTCTGATAAAGGCTGGTGTATACTGTCCAGTGTGCACTTTTACTTTTCTTCTACACGGTGTTTTCTCTTTTCTCCATATCTTAGCTGAAATGAACTATAAACACAGGTTTAGGATCGCATAATTATTGTTGATTGTAAACGAAAACCGTTAAAAATGTGTGTTATTTGTTAATCAACGACTCCTCTTTCGAAATCCTGACCAAGTATCTTCATCATAATAAATGGCAATGCTCTGTCTTCCTGGGACTATTCTCTTTCCTTTTGACATAACTTGTTATATCTACATTCTTGTAGTTGGAGCTTACAAAGAGAATGTATAGTACTCGTCAAAAAATTTGAGCTTTTGATGTATCTCCATGTTTTAGATCTCCATGAATTCAGAAAACACATATCTAGAATTATGTCTGTTTGTATATGAACACGATAACTCGAAAGCGCATTACCTATTCTAGACGGATAAAATTTAATATGTTGTTTTTAGTTTAAAGACCATATATTAAATTTTGCAGATGTGCAGAGTTTTTTTAAGGAAATTTTGAGTGATTTCCATTCAGAGGAAGACTTAAATGGAAATCTATCCGAATACAAAGCAACATGATAATTAACTAATAAAAAAAGTTAGATGAATAAAACTTGATACATAAATTTATCAAACTAAAGTTCAAAACTGTTCCAAATTTTGTATCAAATATGTCGAAAGGTGAACCATTTGCTTTATTGTATGCATGTAAACATAAATAAAAAATGTTATGACTTAATTGTATGAAATTTACGATCTGATCTTGTGAATGCAATTATAGTTCTATACCAAATTTTGGTTTCAATTTGTTGGGAAAAAGATATTATGAAAATATTTTCTGGTATCAAAATATTTTCTGGTTCCAGCAATTAATTAATAAAAGAAACAAATGGCCAATACGCGTGCATTAATTGGGTTTATTTCCCTAACTAGTGTTCTCCAATGACGCATTGCTAATAATACATAAGCTCCAGCATATTTTCTGTTCTATGCTATAAAGCTCAATACTCTTACTCGTGGAACAAATTATTTTTTAATTATGAGCATACATGGAGTTTATTCTTTACTCTGGGCCCAGTATTTTATTTGGGAGGTGGGAGGTGGGGGATAACACCTTCATTTAAGTGTGTGTGAGAAAATTTCGAAGTGACTCTCTCTCTCTGGTTGAAGTCATAAAACCTTTCATTTCACTGTTGCACCTTATGGTTTACAAATATAATAAACTTTTGAATTTTTTTTTATCAAGTAAAAGATTTTAGTGCAGAAATCTGCTCTTAAGATACTCGCGAATAGTTTCGTTTTTACTAAATTTAAATTTATACGTGAAACTCATAAATGTACTTCATGTTTTCAGAATGCTCCGAAATCCAACGTATCAGCAGCGTTGAAACTTTCTCATGCTGAGATCTATGCTTATCAAAGCAATGCTGAAACGCGCAAGTTCGAAGTAAGTTTTTGCACCTGTCTAAATAAAAATTTACCCTTTTGTTTTTAAAGTTGAAAGCGAAATTTCAGTAAGAAAAATTTAGCGACTCTTAAAAAATTCTCAATCCTTATATTGCAGATATAAACTTACATGCACCAGTTTGCTTAAAAAATTCTTCACAAGTTTTATTTGAAATCTTCTTTCAAATTTCATCCTTCTGAATAGCTGCGAATAATATTATTCAATCGAACTAAAATTTGCTAAATGAAATTTTTGCTCAAAATTTCCATTTATTAAAATCCAGCTAAATATGATTTCGATTTCGTAATGAGCTCTTTTTAAGAACATGTACATGTCATTTCATAAGCAGTTTCTCGCCATGTGGGAACTTTTATATGGTTCATTAGAGAAAGGAAATTGTATAAGAGATTATTTAGGCTTGCTTCCAAGACATACGAATGTAGAAAGTATGCCATTTCCTTAATACTTTTCCTTTGCCTTAATCGATTCCATAATTTTGAACTGAGTCTTTTAAGTGTGCAGTGAAATATTTGAAACAAAATACATCTCAAACTATAAATTTATTCATAGAAGTAAAATAAAATAATACTCCAAAAGTATATATATTTATAACATGAAAAACTCAATTAATGAACCTAATGTTTTTCCGTTTGATAGGATATATGTATTGATGGTTTTACCCATATTCTGTTTTAATATAGTTATTTAGCATGAATGCAAACTTACTAGTTTTCAAAGTTTCATGATATTGAACAGCATCTTTTGACTTGCCTAAGAAACAAAACCCATAATATCGATAAATGTATCTATTGTTATCCTGAAATACTAAAGAATTATAAGGCAATTCATTTGGTGGTTTAATAAAGTACTGTTGGCATGGCTATCCCATTATTAATTTGTTTTCTTTTTACTGGCTTCTTAAGGGAGTTTTCTTGAATAAAATATAAAATTAGATGTTTTTACACCATTGGTTGCTTGATTTGATGAATTAGTAGAATCATAAAGAAGACACTTCCATCAAAATAAGGAAAACGAATATATTTTCAAATTCTTTATCAGTTCTAAAAACGAATGAAACAAGAAGTCTTTATTAATCTAGTACTTTTAATTCAGATTTCCATCCCCAGATATACCGCATCTGGTGTTTTGAGTTTTGGATTATTGACAAGAGAAGTGAACAATGACTGTCATGGGAAGCTTTTGAAGAGGAATGAGAAAGCTATTTGCAATGGTTTTATTATCATGGAAATTAAGATACAGAATGATAGTTATGTGCGAGAACAACCTAACAGATTATTTAGAACGCAATCTTTTGCTTAGAAAATGGATATTATATCATGTTAAAATCATTAAAAAAATGCTGGAATAGCTTCTGAATTGAGCAGGTAAAATTTCTGATAATATAAATGATAACTTATTGTTGTATTTGAAGTTTTTCTTCGGTAAGTAGGATGATGTTTTAACTTGATTTAAAGATAAAAATTTTGTAATATGATAATATTTTCAAGTTCGATAGGATATGTGTATTTGCGTTTTTGCACACATTTTGCTTTAAATTCAAATTAATCTTGCTAGTTATGGATTTTGCTAAAGATACCAAAACCCTATTCCCTTTTTATACAATTCTTATAAGTACAAAATACTCAAAAATATTGTTGCAATATTTCCATGATATTCAACAATTAGAATATCAATCCATATGATGGAGATTTTATACAATATATAAGGTAATTACATATTATTATAATAGATAATAATTATTAATAATAAAAGGATACTAATATATAAGTTGTATATAAGGTAAGGATTATAGGGTAGTTGTTGAAAATAATTTGAACTTATTTTTAACCATGAGACTGAAGTTGTTAGAAGAACAAATGCTTTTTAGCCTTCACTCACAATAATTTTTATGCTCTTTATGAATGATCCCAGAAATTTGTAATATATTTTATGTATTTCAGCTGTCCGTGTTCACTTATTTATCCATAAATAACTTCATGGACAGGTTAAGATGGGAAGCCTTTGACGTATCATCTTGTTTCACGAGTGAGCAAAAAAAGAGATTTCGTTTAAAGGTGAACGGTAAGGACATTAATTTAATTGTAAAAGATTGTTGAAAGATTTTATATTTTCAGTTATTACTGCTGCAAAGAAAAAGTGGGTTGTAAATATTCCATGAACCACCAGCTTGATAGGCAATATATATTTCATACCTTTCGAAGAAATCTTTTCTTATTATAATGACATTCACTTCTCTTGTAATCTGCTGAGCATGGATTCATTAATATATTTCAAATTAATTCATTTAAAAATTATTTTCAAAAACATTTTTAATAGCTAGCAGCAAATAGTAATTTTTTCGATGTGATTTATTTAAAAGAAACTCAATTTTCACTTAAACTTGCTTCCGATATGATTCCATTATGATCATAAACTCTCTCTATATGAATCTATATAATGAATTTATTTTTGACTTCTTTTAAATAAAATCAATATACTAAACTCTAAATTGTTAAATATGTTACAATTACAAGAATATCATGATATGCAATAAACATAGATATTGATAATAACGTAAAATTATTAAACGAATTCTAATTACAAAAAAAAGTAGCATATTTGAAAAGTCTAGTCTTATTTATCCTGTTACCAATTGTAAATTTATGGCTGTAATTTATTGCATCGTTAATATGGAATTTAAAGTTCTGTAATGAATATTTTTTAAAAAAATTGAGCTAATTGAGCAATTACTTGAAGGAGAAAGAAAGATACATAACAATTATAACCAAATTGAATTTTTCCTCTATATTAAAAGGTTAAAAAAATTTCTCTTTTGAATATTTGGATATTTTTATTAACATCCATCAATAGTTTATATAGCTATGCAGTTTCAAAACTTCTTCATAACAGATTAGCTATCTAACTATGACTGTGAAATACTGATGTTGTTGTTCTGCAAATAATAAGAATAGCAATAATAATAAATAAATAAATAAATATTAGTTGCAGGTATTAGTGAAAAGTACTCTTAGAAATATATTAATTTTCATTTCAAGATAATTGATATGCAGAAAATGCTGTTAAGAAGACTTCATAATATACAACTATATATTTTCCGCACTAAAATAACCAGCATAATTTCTTGGATTTTCTTTAATCTATTCTAAGGTCATTATGTTAATTTTTGTAATTTTTAACAAATAGACCAGAACACAAGTCAGGTTATGAAGAATTTCTATTTCATATACAAATATGCAAAAATATCTGATTGTATGTTACTGTGTATTAGTTATATTCAATATCAGATTATAAAATGAAATTTATAGACATAAAAACCAGAGAGATTAAGAGTGAGTTCAATTTCTTTTAATTGTCTGATGTAGACTAAGATAAGAGCAGAAGTTATAGATGAGGAAGATTATTTTCTTAGGAAATTAATGATTTCTTTTAGTTCTTTGAAAAATGTGGATAATTTAAAAAACATTTATAGGATATAAAAATTATTGTCTAATTAAACATTTTACATAATTTCAGGGCCTCCTATTGTGAAGGGCAGCAAGACGTATCAAGAAGTATTAAAGCGCCTGTATGTGCATTTGATTCAAGCGACCAAAATATCGGTGATAAGACTGAGTGAACTCTCTGTAAGTAATTTTAAAATGCATTCATACACGAATAATGTAATGATAAATGCTTCAAGAATATGTAAAAAATATACACTTAATTTTTAAATATAATAATTAATGTACATACTTGTATTTATTCATTATATATGCATATTATATTTATTCATTATACTGTATCATTCATATAAAATAAAATTTGAATTCAATCGGAAAATGGGTGTAGTTAATGCAAAACGTTTCAATTTTTTTTAATTTAAGAAAACTATATTGATGTATTTCTACATCAACATGAACAATTACTCCATGAGTTCTACAAATCTACTGCGTAATAATAATATAATATTTCAAACATAAATAATACTTTTCATTACATTACAGAAGAAGAAAACCATTAAACGATTATTTTTAGCATTTAAAAATAAAGGAATATTACATTTGCTAGATGACCATTGTGTGGTATCCTGACATAGTGGAATTATATACCTCAATCTGTTTAAAAATATAGGCCAGTGACCAACGCCTTCTTTTCGTACATCCATAGACGGCAAAGAATAAGATGATTCTCTAGGTATAGTGAATTTATATAGAACCGTGTATGCATATTGATGTATTTTTACATCACATAAAAGGCTACTTTTTTCTTGCATAAATTAATTTATGCAAGAAATACATGTAAAAATATGTAAGAATAAGTATGAGCAAAAACATAACTATTATCCCTTTTATTTTTTCCATTATATAAATATTATCCAAATATTTCCAACCATAAATATTATCCATTTTATCCATTAGTATTTTTTATTACTTTTTATATAAATAATCATAATTCGTTACCCCTGAAGAAATGAAATTGTACTCAGATAGCGCACCAACAATGAAAATTACCACGGATAAAGAAATAAACTGTTAAAGATTCTAGTTGAGTTCGAAAACAATTTAACAGTTTTGGTAAAATTAAAGTTAAAAAAAACACTATGCAAGGATTAATACATAAATAGGTATGAGGTTTTAAAAATTCGATTCAGATCTACTCACTACGAATTTTAGTTAATTTTTGATGTAATTGCAAATTCTGAATTGACAACCAAGTCTCTATCACTAGCTTTTTAATGATTTTTTTTATCTACAATTAATATTATTTTATTTATCCGTGTTAAAAGCTGTATTATATCTTATAGTGTGTATTCGATGGTGTAAAAATTGTTGAATTCAGAGGCTGGATATTGGAGAAGCCTAAGGTTGCAGGTAAGTAACAAAGAGATCTTTAGATATAAGTAACTTGATTAAGAATACAATTAAATTATAAATAGCTAAAGTTATATCTTTAATTGGGTTTTGCTGAAAATAGCCCAGAATATATATATATATATATATATATATATATATATATATATATATATATATATATAAATATCTCGTGATTTTTTGTTTGTTTGTAATTGCTATCGGACATTTTAGAAAGATCAGTATAAAGTACACCTCTGCCAGCTTTATTGTATAAGAAATTTGAATGATAAAGTATACTTAAATGTTCGGCATCTACGAAAAATATAAAGGTAATAAATGTTATTAAATTAAAATTTCAGTAATTAAAAAAAATTGGGTATTTTTGAATTAGTATTAAAATTACCATGTATGGTGTACAAATAAAGGATTGTGACGTATATATAGGATGCATTGTGAGAGTAAATACTTTATCAATGAAATTTACACTATGAGTTATAAATTTTCTTAATATTCATTATATCTTCTGGAAGAATAATTTATAGAACGCAACGAGAATATCGTAATAATAAGTTCTCTAGCATTAAGAAAACTGTTGAACTGAAAAATAATAGATTTTTAATAAGAAAACTGCTAAATTTTGCTTTACACTTTTAATTAGGTTCTGAGGCAGGAAAAAAGGAGCCAGACATGAATGAAGCGTATAGAATTATCGAAAAATTAGCAAAAGCTGGAAAATTATCTTTGAAGTTGAATAAAGATGGAGAGGTAATATTCTTAGAATCAATATTATTATTACTTTTTATTTTGGACACAAACGTGATCTTTTATATTACTTTGAAGTTGAATAAAGATGGAGAGGTAATATTCTTAGAATCAATATTATTATTACTTTTTATTTTGGACACAAACGTGATCTTTTATATTAGAGCTTAAAAGAATTAGCATTATATATTCGGAAATGGTTTATCTTGAAATGATTTATGTTTCGCGTATGCAGATGTGTTTCATATAGAAACTGGGTTTCTAATTACAAAATATTAAAGCGAATAGGAAAGAGGATCATATTGTTACAAACCTGCAATTCGGCTTCCCAGCATAGTTTGTTCCACTATCAGAAAGACTGTTTTAAAGTCATCATTATTGGACGGACTCCGTGTGTCACGTCGGAGGTCCCAGAGCTTGGCGACAAACTTGGCGACCATTTGGCGACTTTGACGCCAAAATATATTATACCCGAAACTTCGAGAATTTTCCCGATCCGTTCAGTAGGAACCGAGATACCCCTCGAACGTTCCTGATTGGTTGAGAGGCTTCTAGCCCCGCCTCCTGAGACCTATAAAAGGAGCTGCAACTGCCAGAGTAGTCCGAGTCCGAGTTCGAGAGCAGCGAAGTCGAAGACAGAGTGGACGGAGTCAGCCGAGGAGGAGGAGTCGGAATCAACGGAGCGGAGTAGTCGGAAGCGACAGAGTCGAGCTAGTGCTGAACTAAGCTGTGCGCTACTGTCTGCAGTAGAATCTTGTTGTATGCTACACATCTCGGCTGAAGATAGTCGTCTCTGTTCTGTATATAGCTGTCGCTTTTGTGCTGTCCTGTGTGTCTTCGTGTAAATAAGCGTCGTTGTTTTATTTTCTACTGCCGTCTGCTGATTGAGCGTTCCACACACCATGTCACTCCCACTATCCAAACGAACCCCGGAAGAAAATTCGTAACAATATAAACAGATACATATATACTCTTTTAAGACTTAAAATTTTCACTGAGTTAAAAATAATCCTTCAATAAATAACCATTTTAAAAAATCAGAATATCTTTTGTTTCCCTTTGAATGCCTTGGAGAGTCATCATTCCAGTTCATAAAGAAATAGAGAATTTATTTTAAAAAAAGCATTATTAACTTTATTTTTGCATCTGTTTGGGCTGATTTACAATGCACTTCTACAAATTACTGAAGTTAATTTTTCATCAAATCATAATGCTCCCTCTTCTTAACCTCACACCACAAAATTTTCTGTTTCAAATCCGTTATTTTCGAATATTGAGTCACATTAACTCTGAATAAATAATGTATCTGAATAATATATCTAACATCCTATTTAAGGTAATTAAAATATGATCTAAATGGTGAATATGATGGTGAATGGTGAATTTTTAGATAGTCATCCACGACAGTTGTTACCATGAATAAAAAGCTCATAAAGCGTTGTTAGAATACATTTCCTTGAATTTCTTCTTTTAAAATTAAAGCAACTTTATAACGTAGAAAAAAAAGCAACTCCTTTTGTAACACGAATATAAAATTTTATTTAATGGAACAGACAGTAATTTATGAATACATTTTCCTCATGCAGTCACCTCATCTATTTGCGGCTACATAATTCTTTATGCTTTATTTAAATTTCTCAGAATTATTGACGTGTCGCTGATATTCGTCCTTTCTGATAGAAATACACCCGTATCTATTCATTGGGGAAATTATCGAAAAGATTAAATGAATTGGACAAACTAGAAAAGCATCATCGTTACAGAAAATATTTAAAAAATTACTCAAGTTTATTGGAAAGAAAGTCAACTTTAGTCCATCTAAAATAACAATAGAAATATCTGCATAATTTACAAATGTTAACTGGCTTCGGGTTCAAATCGAAGCTTAATCTCCGTCTAGATTCTGTAAGCATGTAAATAAACTTAGTAGAGATGGACATTGATATATGGACAAGATGGATTTTTTTTTCAATTATACCAGTTATTGAGATCATTTTAAGAGGAGAAAATGGATTTAACAAACAGTTAATACATAATTATGGGAAAAATATAAAGAAAATCTAATTTTTGACTGAGAAAAAATATCACTTTGAAAGGCAATTTAACTATCTTATTAATTATATTTATTGTCTTTAATTAGAAGGCCTGCTTGTTCTCCCGAATCTCTTGTCCTTTCCTCGAATGAAAGTAAACATTCATTAGTCAACACCCTTGTTTTAGTTGTCGATGTTAACCTTATTTAGATTTGTTCAGAGAATGATCGAACCGAACTGCCATGGCCCTTAAGCTATGCCTTAAATATTATAAAATATTCGAATTCTGAAATATGTAATTGCATTAATTTTGTTTTCATTATAGTTAGGACGCAGGTGAACACAATTATCTTATTTATTTTTAAGCAGATATTTTTCGAAGGAAACAAGTATTAATACGAATTTTGGGCTCATTTAATACATTTCAACAGTATACATTTATACGAATATCAGTCAGTTAGCTTTAACAAAGGTTAGGATTCGAATTAGGAAGTTGAGAAATAACTACTAGTTTTCAACGGTTCCTAACAGATGCAGAGACGGCTAAGACGGTTAAGTTCTTAACAGATGCAGAGACAACATAAGACGGTTCCATTTCAACGTAATTCCTAACAGATGCAGATGATATTCTGTTTTGAGATCAGTGCATCATTATTTTCAATACACTTAACAAAGAAAAGAAATCCTAAGACTTAATAAACGCATAAATAGCTGTCCCCTAGTTAGCTTTTAGCTACCCTACCATATTTGACAACAATAGGATAGGCGGAATTGACTTTTGCTTCATTTTTGTTATTTATTGAGTAAAATGCATGGAATATTTTGAGATATTTCATAATACGAATCATTCAATATAATTTTAGATTTGGCCTGGCTACTAATTAACAATAAATTACATCGCCATTAATTTTTACAGACGCAGCATAAGAAGATATCAATATTAATAAAAGTTTACAAAATCTGAAAAAAATATATATAAGTAGGCAAATATGATATAGAAAATATTTTATCAGTGAATATTGACTTTATTTTAAATCGTATACAGAGTTGATTATATATATATTTGCTTGAATATTCACAGAGACAAAATATGATGATTATAACAGCACATACCATTTGAAGTTTAGAGTGTTTTAATTCTCGAACATTAAGATCGAATTATCGTTTGATCAAATTATAAAATTAACTATTGATTATAAGGTTTTGTCCAGAAATTGTACGTTGAAATGAAATTTCAATTTCTGCTAAACATCCGTTACAGATGGTAATTTGATTTGATATGTCATTATTTGATGGTAATTTGGTGTGATAAATATTTTTAATTAATTTAATTAGCATTTCATTTAAATTAAAAATGCTTAAATTACCTCTTTCACAGGAGGCTGAATACAAAATAACTGCAATATCAGATATTGAACCTGAAGGTACGTTTACTTGAATTTTAATTAGTTGCTTCCATTATTCTACCAATTATTTTTTAATCTAATTTGATATTAGTGCATGTTTAACGTTTCGTATTTTTATATTCATTAAAAAAATATAGTTATTATTTACTTAATATGGAATTTTTTATCTGTATGACTTATTTTGACATTAAAGTTTCTTAAATATGACTTTCATTTAATAGTAATAGTATACCTAATTAGTAATAGTACACCTTGATTAACTTTTTCTCTTCAAAAGAAAGAGGGAGAAAAGAAACAGAACAATGATATGTAAAGGATAAAAAAAGTTATTATATTAAAGATGAATATTGATCCCATTCACCTAAAATGCTTCGCAAACTATCTCTATATTAATTTCTCACACACACATATATAATATATCTGTTCTTCTTAGACCCATTTTGGGATCTTTAAGCAATATTGGACTCATGAATGTTATACTTTGCCCAATTTCTTATCCATTATGATTTATTCTTATGTGTAGCAGAAAAAAAAATTGATTTAGGGTTTAATTAATGCTCTAGTATTTTTTAAAATTGAACCACTGAAAAATACCTTTTCTAAATTCCATGAAAGATTTCTACAATTTTCTTCTGAATATAAATACAAAAACCTCTTCATTTATGATTCCAAAGGCATGACAAGAGAAAATTTTATTCTACCATAGTTTAAATTTCATGCATTGAAACTTTCGTGTTCAATTTCATGCCAATCGATCCGTTTGTTGAAGTTAATTACATGATTCATCTCTACTCTGCCCAGAAAAATATGATCTGGGGATAGTTATTATCTTGAGAGATTGATAGGAGGAGTTTTAATTGCATACTAATTCAGGTGGGTCTTAAGTTCGGCTCACTATCGCTTTACGCAGAAGAGGGAAAATTGAAGGAATTTTCATTCTGAGCGGTTAATTAAAGATTTGCGAACTCCACTATATTTTAATTCGACGAACTCAAAATTATGAATAAAATTTCATGCTTTTAACCTCTCTTGTTATAAGACTTGTCTTGAGTTTCATTCCATCCTACTCAGTTTAGTTATATTAACGTCCCGTTGTAAAGCAACACTAGGGCTATTTTGGGACGGACCTCGTAATTTTGAAACGCGGTCAGATGGCAAGGACGACAACTGAGCTGGCACCTCCACTCCACGCCACACCAGCGGGAGGACGTTTGGCATGACGGATTTAACGTGCAACAGATCCCCTTACACGACGGTTCTTCGGTGAAATCGGGTCTCGAACCTGAAACAATATGGCTCACAAGCCGAGACCTTACCGCCAGGCCACCGCGGCCTCTCCATCCTACTCAGAGTCTGAGTAGGAATGATTAATTTCCAAGTGTATTTGTAGCCGATTTATGAGAAATATTTGTACCAAATTTCATTGAAATCAGCCAGTCGTATGAAACTGATGTTGGAACAAGCGCTACTCAGTTTGCTTTTTGTAATAAGGTTGTTTTTGTTCTTAATTTTTTGTCTCTTTTATAAATAAAATATCTGAGGATATTACGGTCACTTGTTGGCTTGAACATCTGTTTAAATTTTTGCTTAAAAAGGACTCTTCTATCTTGAAAAGAAAGAAGCCAAGAATGTGTTATTAAGCGAGCTGATATTGGTTGATTCTGTCATTTGAGAAGAATCATCTCTTTTCCAGAAAACTGAAATCAGTATTTTTTTTTGACCTTTTAAGGGGATTTTACGTGATATAAAAATGCTTAATATTTATTTATGATCAAACAGAATGTCAATTAAAAAAGATTTTCTTATGAGAAGCTGACGCTTTTCAAAATGTATCTGGATTTGTGAAAGATCAAGTTACAAGGAATACAAATAATGTATTTTATGAAATATTTATCACTGTAAAATCTTCCTGGATTAAGATAAAGTGAGGGAGAGAATGCTATAGCTGTTCAGGCGCTTCGACCGTTGTGGGTATGACTCATATTTATTTTTAAGTATGAGTATTTTAAGTATGTATGTCTTAGCAATTATCTCCCGTGTACTGATAGAACTTGTAAATTCTCCTAATATTGATAGGAAGAAATTCTTAACAGTATTTTTTTTATTTGTAATAAACAGCGGTAAACCATTTTGCTCTTGCCGCTTCAGCAATAGAATTCTTTCTTCAAAGAAGCTATTAATTTAAAGTTAGACTATAAAAATTTCAGATTCTTCCTCCTCATTAACATATAACCTTAGCATGCAAAACTTAAGAAAATTTTCTCATTTTGTTGTATTTCGTAAAAAATAAACTGAAAAACGCGAAATTCACACCACAAAGCACAGTGTAGTACTTAAAAGATCAACAAAGTTTAATAAGAAAAAAAAATGAGTGGAACTCATACATCAGAGACTTTACATCTCACGCATCAGGGCAAATATATCAAAGATTCTATTCATAGAATGAGAATGGTACAAATGGCTGTGTCGTCATGAAAAGAAGAAAGACAAAACAGATGTCCCTAAGCAAGAGATATGATCTCCTCTGAATAGAATGGCTCAGAGGGAATGTTTGCACATACTCGGAACAATACTATTCAGAAATTCTTGAGGCAACAATATACTTTCTTTAATGAACATATTTATCAGTTATCTAGTGATCTTCGGTGGATAAAATCATATCATGCAACGTTCGCATAGAGTATCTCAAGCATGTTCAGTCGGATTTAAATCTCAAAAGAAAGCTGGTCAATATATTCGATTTATATTTTCACTTTCTGAAAGCTCCTGAACATCAAAAGAACTGTGTTATTGTGCCTTATTATCCATAAATACAAAATCTGAACCAATGTTCCTCGGAACAAGTAGGGAAGAATAACTTGGGTAGGAAAGAAACCATTGGTTAGAGTTTGGAAATTCTTCTGATTCTATATTTGCTGAAGACGTTTTATGGAATAAATCAGTCCAACTATATTTTAGACTGCAGACTTTTACAATGAATTACGATTAACTTAACTGATAATAATGCTGAAAGAATTTTGCAGTAAAAAAAAAGAGCTTTTAAATAGGACCAGAGCAATCTAAGTTGATTTGCAATAATTCATATTAGTTTTGGCGGATAATTTCAAGCAAATTTCAACAAGTAATGACGGCCCAAATTTAAGTGTAGCTGAGAAACCTTCCATAATTTTGTATTGCAATAAACTTTGCAAATCCATTACAATATGAACTGTTTATAAAACTTTCTCACGTCAGAACTCTTTGGCATGATAATAATTAGCCCTTCTTCTTGCGCACAGCCGACCACCCCGCCACCACTGAACGTAGCAGTATCGACAGGATTTATAGTGGCCGACTGCTATCTTAAGCATTGTCCATCCTTGCATTGACCGGTTTGTCAAACTGTCATTCTCTTCGAGGTAATTGGCCACAAATTGGTCAATTACTGTCCTATTTCCTTATTTACAAACTCTCAAATAGTTGGTAAAAAATTGACAATTTTTGACATCATGTCCTTCAGAATTTTAAGATTATCTGGTACCATCAGTACTGTGCTTAAGTCATTATTTATAATTTTCAGATTTTTTCTTAACTCCGAGATTTCAATACATTCCTTTAAATAGTGGTAAACATTACCGATTCCTCCACAAATGCATTTAGTGTCCTGCATTCTTCCAAATCTTTGGAAATATGCAGGAAATCTCCCATGTCCAGATATAATTTGAATTATTAGTGGATGGTATCTTCTAATAATTAGCCCTATGGGAGAAATTAGAAATTAAAATAGCTTGTTATTGACAGTTTGACATTTTTATTATATTATAATTATTTTTTAAGTAATTTGTAAGTTCGTGATAATTTTATTTTGAAATGCCCAATCTTTTATATTTTGCGTAAAAACACTATTCTCACAATATTTTCTATTGATTTAGACGATTCGTAATTGATGGAGAATATAATAAAAAGTTAATTGTAATTAAATATATACTACTCGCGTACAACTTTGATCGCTGGATGCGGATTTTTTATTTCTGAATTTTAACAAGACTAGAAAATTCTAGTTTAAACAATTGATAATGAATATTTATACGTTTCTGTGAACAATTTTTCTAATAGGAAATATGAAATTATGGTGACATATTCGAGTTTGTTTCTTCATATCTTGAGCATGTTTATTTAGTGATATGGAAAGTTTAAACAAACGAAAAAAGACTGCGTATTTGTTAATTCTAAAAATTAATTTTAATAATGAATTCTAATAATTAATTTTTAACTAATTCTTATAATTAATTTTTACCGAGAAATATCAAATTTAGGTATTTTTCTACCTCTAAGGGTGATTAATGAGACCACCCTTTTTATAAACTGCGTAATTTAGCTACACATTTCAACTCATTTCAAATTTAATCAGAGTTATTTATTTAAGCTTCATCTTTCATTTTCTAAACTTTGTAAAAATTTATATTACTTTGATTTATAATTGCTGCTTACATACGTTTATGCACAATATTTGTGTGTATAAATATAGTAATAACAAAGCGAACGTGCCGAAAAAGTGAAGAACCTGACGAATTGTTAATAATATCCCATTATTAAATAATTCGTAGAAATTGTATTCTTTAAAAATTCATTTATTCATCGATAGACTATGAACGTTTTTGTAATCTTGCTCTGCCTAATGACCCTAGGGAGTTGTCTAGTTTGCCAAGTTGAAATCCCTTATAATTATTAAATGATTATAATTGGTTATATTTTAGGATTCATTTTCCAAAAGTCTTATGCTGCTTTTTTGACTGTAATTTATAATTACAACCGCCTGAAAGATGAGAACTGGAAAGTGAGACCTCATCTTTCCTATTCATGAAGAAAGAAAAAATAAATGAAAAACAATACCATTCTATAATGTAAAACACATTTTATTTCTTTAAAATAATGCTTAACTTCCTGCTCTAAAGTTTTCGGAGATGCCTTTCGATGCAATGAATTCCTCAGATTTTTCACTTGTAGAATAAAATTGTTATGTTTACTTTCTTGCCTGATGACTTTTTTTCTGAATAGTTTTGCTTCGATTATGACTGGCTGTAATGTTTCCATTATGATGTTGGAAAGCTACTTTCGTAAGATGGTTGATATCTTACACCTTTTCAAATGTTAGAGGACATGGATCTGGAGAATTTTTCCATTGATTATTTCTTATTCTTAGAAGAATTTGAGTTTATTGGATATGCAATCACATTTATATTTCAAATATTATATAGGAAGCTTGTTTATTGAGGAACTAAGAAAATAAAAGTTTTTGTTTTGAAATAGTAATTTGTATTGCTTTGAGTGCTTCGTATAAACAGAACACGTAAATTAATTGAAGATAAAACCCACATATTATTGAAATTTTATATACGTATAAAAGTATAAGAGAAAAGTTTTAATGGAAATTTTCTTTTATTTTCTATTATAATACTATTTATTCAAAGAATTCCTAGATAAAAAAAAGTTTAAAGGAACGCTGATGAAATATTATTTTAGTCAAAATAGCATTTTCCTAAATAAATTATACATAATTAATATCATAATATTAATAATTTATAACATTAATTTTATTATATTTCATAATTAATATAATGAATTATCTTTCCGTCAGCTACCTGAAATATCCTATGATAAAGTAAAACCGAATTAGTCTATTGTATGTTATTTTTCTCCATAATTATTATTTCTTCCTTCTATTAATAATTCAATTTGTTATTTATTAAATTTCATTATTTTAAACACACATTGTCAATAAGTTAAAAGAAACTTTGCGAGATATAAACTAAAAAAAAATTTATTATTACATTTTCGGAATGCTGATAAATTAGTTCAAATAATTGAAAGCGATTATGGTGTTTTAATTTGTTGCACTAAATCCGGAGATATAGCAATTGAACATATTAAAAAAAATGTATGACCAATTACCTAAACCAACATTTTCTAAAGGTTAGCTAAAGATTTCCCTAATTTGGGAAGAAATGGCATATAGACAACTAAATTTCTACAGAGAAAGTATTTGAACTGAAACAACGTCTTTTTTTTTTTCATCTGTTCAGACAATTGCACCCTCTTTTAATAAATATGCTTATATTTAGGTTATTTTAAAAGTTTTTCTTTTGTAAATAGTTGAAAGAATTTGTATAGGTTTCAAAATTAGATAAGTGTTATTCTGAATTAATAATAATTTTAAAAAAATCTCAAATTTAGAAAGTGAAACATGACAAGCTATTTTTATTCTATCTACATGAATTTTATACAAGCCTCCCCCCCCAAAAAAAAAAGACAAATCAGAAAAAAGGAACTAAAAAAGAGATATTAATAAAGGGAGAAAAATTCAAAAAAAAAGAATAAATTATTTTTTGGAAAAAAAATATTCAATAATACTTCTCTTAATAGGAGTGAATCTACTGAAGGGATTTTGAAAACTTTACTACAAACTATCATGAGAATTATATTTATGAGTAATATTAAATGGTATAATGTAGGAAAAATTAAAATTAATTTCAGGAAGTAAACTTTTATTAATGTATTGAGATATAGAAAATAATTTTTTTAATCAAAATGTTAGATGTCAACGCAAAATATTCATTCATATGATGCATTTACAAAGATACAGTGGAAAATTTAGACTATAATGAATAACAATGAAGCTACATTATAAATAATTCATGAAAAAATAATGTATGTAATGAATACATTATTCTCCTATTTAATTTATAATATTTCTTATAGAAATGCTATAAATAATGCTAAATAACATTTTTATGGTTTCTTCGATCTCCAAATTTTTATAAGAAATTAATTTTTTCAATTTTAGTGCAATAGTAAAATCGGAGAGGAAAATGAGAATCTTCCGCAGCTTTAGGCAGTGATATTTTATTAATAAGACCTTTCAGTTAAAAAAAAACAAATTTAATTTTACGTTCCAACATGTTTTTAACTTAATCAGTATTTAAATTATCCATTTTAGGTTAGTTTTTTATTTTAATGACTTTATGAATATATATATTTTTAGTTAAGACTGGTGATTTTGCAGTAACTACTTTTATAATAAAATATTATTTTAGAAGATTCTTGGTATTCATAAATATTGAAATAATTAAATGTAACGAATCTCATCGTTTATATTTGACTAATTATTAATACTATTATCATTCATATTTTTTAATTCATAAAATTTGTATTTTTTAGCTATTTACTTAGTTGGCAAATTGGATATTAACACCTTTTTAATTTACTTGCCTGCGGTCTTAGATAGCTGACTTGGCAGAAATCCGGCACTGAATAAAATCGTATTTTTAAAAAAATTAACATTTATTAAATAAATCGTGTTTTAGTAAAAATTCAAAAGATTTTTTATTTTATTGCAAATTTAGTTACAAATACCAGTTTAAGATTAATTTTACATTAATTAAGTTTTACACGATATAAATACACAAATTTAATAAAGTCATTCGAAGAGAGCATTCTGATATCCTTTTTGCAATCAACTTTTTCAAGAGTTCTGAAGATAGTTAATTTTCTTTTTTATGGGAAAGTATGAAATATTATTCAACTTTTGGTGTAGATTTTTGATTTTCTTCGTAGAAGCTAACACAATCGAAATACTCCTAATTAATTATGTAATTACATTAATAATTGCATTTCATTTTACATCAATAGATAATTTTTAAAAATTTAATTGGCTGACAGATACATAGCGAGACAATTATTTTTTTTATTTAGCATATTAGTAGTACTGTATAAAAAAAAAATGGAAAAATGAAAAAATTGGCAGTTGCCCCTGTAAAATTTTATATTCTTCCATAAAGTCTCAAAATTTCAATTGTTGTTTATTAAAACACGTATATAACTTGTATCTATTTTTTTATAAACCTGCTTCTTCTCAACTTAATTGTAAATATTGCCGCATTGAAAACAAGCAGTCGACTCTCCATGGCCGAATGGTCATAGCACTGGTCTCATAATCAAGAGATCGTGAGTTCGAATCCCGCTAGCGACAATGCAATGCACAGTTTGTGTAAATATGTAATTCCTTGATTTTATGTTTTTATGTTTTCCTTTATTTCGTGTTCCAGAGGATTATGGGTCTTTCTTTAGTTTACCAGATAATTGTTCGGGACTTTTCTTACCGTCTCCAGAAAAGTATTCTGGAACTTTCCCTGCTAGTATAAAAGCAGAAGATCTGTCAGTTACTGTCTTCTCAGTTCAGAGTTGAGTTAATAAATTGATTTAGCTCTACTTCTTGTTTGTGTCATTGAGTTCCACACTAAAGTACCTACGTGACAATATATTTCTAGTTTATTAACATTAAAAGGTATTAAAAGGCTAAAACCAAACATGTAAGTTAAACAAATATTATATAAAATAAGACTTCTAGCAGTTATTTTGGAAGAAAGTTCATAATTTTGAATTTTGAACAAATTAAACTTATAAGTCTTCACTTAACTTTACAAGAAAAAAAGAGTGAAATAAAATAAAAAAAGTTTTAATCATTTGAACTCATAAATGTAATTAGTTGTTCAATTGATGTAGTGACGGAAATCTCACAGGTGTACATTCCTGATTTTCCTCAGAGATAATTATAAGAAGTCCGGTTTCTATTACAGCATGTTACTATCATAATAAAGTAGAAATGGGTGACCTGAAAAATCATTTTGAATCTTATATAACTGCTTATTTTTTTTGAGCAATGTTTTAAATTTGGAAGATAATTAATCAGATCTATGTTTTGGAAACATTATGAAGTTTTATGAACCAAAAGGCATGGAACAAAAATACATAAAATTTATTGCTATGTGGAACACTATAAGCATTTAGGTATTCATTTTATTTATAAATGAAGAACTTTATAATCTAAATTGTTGGTCTGTCATTGCATGAATGAGATATCGATAGGTAATGCAGTCATGCCACAAGATACAATTTCTAAAACACATTTTGGATTTACGACCTTTCGAGTGGATACACGCTTACATATCAAACTGTATCCACTTAGAAAACGATATGTGATGTCTATAAAATGATAGTTTTCTTTTAGCTTGAATAATTGCATTAAATTGATAATCTTATTCAAATAAGGGGATTTTGCAAGATGGAATGGGAATTTCAGGATGCATTCCACTTTCATTTTCTTTACACCTTTACTTATCAATTTATGTAATCTTCTAAATAGTTGCCACATCTTATTTGAGTTATCTTTCGTTATTTTTATCCCTTGGTGAACATAAAAAAAATCTCGAATTTTTAAGTATTTATGTTTATAAAGTAAGGTATTAATTATTTTTAAATTTTTTTAAATTGATTGATATTGTCATTTGACAATGCATATATATATCCGGAATTCTGTAATTCAATGAATGAATTAAATACGCCAGCCAGCGAAGGCGAAGGAATTAAATCAAAACTTTTGTCAGATTGATATTAATACAAAGATTTCACTGAAGTGTACAAGTGAAGTTATCAGTTGCTATGCGATAAGCCCCATTGTCTATTATTACATAAAAATACCTTGATAATTGATTCGTATGATCGGTGGTAGGTGTGAGTTTATTTCTTCGACTTATAGCAACCAGTGTTCGTCATGCAGTACTACTAATAAAAAAAGTATGCAAGTTTTGTTTTGTTAGGGGCCCTCCTAAATTCAAAATGCTTGAAATTAGAACATTTTCTCTGTTGGTTGCATATTTATTATCATGTGTTGTGTACACTTTTGGTCAAGGTAAGCAATTCCTTTATTTTGCATTTGAATATAATTTTCAATATCTTTCTTGCTATTTGCAATTTGACTACATAATAATAGCCTAAAGCTTTCTTATGTGCGAAGGGGAATGCTGATCCACACGAGAATGCTTTCGTTGAATTTCACAGATGTGCTACGCAGTTCATCATAACGACGCCTATTTTATTTTGTTTGCAATATGTTGTAAACTTATTGAAGTTTTTATACTTCTTCGGAATTTCTTATTAGATTTTTTTATATAAATGCATGTTGATGCCTTAATAACGTAGAGCAGAACAACATATAACGATGTATTGAGCTCAAGTTGTTCTCCTCTGAAAAAGATTAAAATCTGTGTTTTCTCTTTAATTGAGTTGTGTCTATATTTCAAAAATATGTGGTAATAATTCCAGTTTCGTTGCTCTATACCAATGTGTAATTTTTAATCTTATGTTTTATGAAATCATTCTATTCGTCTTTTGAGGATTGTGAACTATGATCGGCAATTAAAAGTTTACACAAATCGTCGATTTCTTTTGGAAAAAAAATCGCCTTTGACTGTTTTTTTTTTTTCTCTATTAAGCCCACTCTTTCAAACATGTTGTTTGACCAACCGCCTCAAAACTTCTGATTCTGCTTTTTGAAAAATCGGAAGTGAATTATCGATGCTGAGTCTGCTTGTTAACTAGGAAAAGCAATTAGGTAGATGAGCTTTAATTTCTTTAAAACTAACATTAAAATTTTAAATGGTTGAAAATAACCAATTGGCCTTTGTTATTTGTTTATTTCGGTGCTGCCGTGCTTTCTAATGGCACGCACAATGCCATGTACACCCATCAAGTCAAATCCTGTCGTATTTTAGTGCTCTCCTGGATATTCACCATAAACACTCTCTTTTTTATTATTGTATGGTGTATAGTTGTTGTGTTGTTATTGTGTGTAATGCATGTAAATTTTAAATTTTTCTTAATAAATCTTTCAATGTCTATCCTTTCAATTGACATGGAATCCTGAAGATTCCAAATTCAGGAATATTCTGTGACGAAAAGAAAAGAAGGAAAAGTGCTTTCCTGAACTTTAAATTCAACTATCTAGTTGATTTCGTACTTGGTTTTTTTTCTTTTTCTTTTGCCACTTCACCTAATGCAAAGTTCTTTCATTTGTTATAGTCTGGCAGTCATTAAATTTTCTCAATTAACGGTACCCCTTCCATGTGTATTTAAACAATCTGCTTTCTTGACCCTTTTTACTACTAATAATTTTTTATTTGCTTTTTTTTCTCTTTACCTATTTATTTCACAAATATAACAGTTTTTCATATGTTTTCTTAATTTTCAGCATCATAACTTCTATCAGTGATAGAAAAAAAACATTCTATCTATTAGAATTCATGATTTTAACTGTTAGCACTAATACACTTTTGATTGGAAGTAATAATTTTGATCATATCACTGCTAATCAGTTTATTATATGAATAGCGGAATGATTATCTGTTTTAGTACGGACGTTGTCAACTTTCTCGATTTAAGAGTGAAGAGTGAAGCCACACTGAAATTCCACGTTCTCTTATTCCATAAAACAATTGTTTCGTTTAACAGTATTGGAATCTAACTTTAAACAGTTGTATTCATAAAAAAGTCAAACATGAAAAATTTGAATATCCGAAATGAAACAATAATTGGTAAATATGTTTCGTAAGATGTACTTTTTTTCCTGTGACTGAAAACAATGTGAAGAACAGATCTTTTTCGGAAAGGCATGTCGGAATCATTTTTTAACAAAGGAATTTAAAATGAATCGAAAATCAAACATTAAATATTAATTTTTATCTTATAGTCAATAGTATAAGGCATCTGGACATATTAAAACCATTCTTATTTCCACAATATTGTCATAAATTTGTTAATATTGAAAAATGAAAGAAAAAAGAAGAAAAGAAAAGAGAAACGCTTATTATTATTAACTGTTCTCATTAAGTTTTCAAAAGAATTTTCGTGTTGAATTTTTATTTTTCAGTTTTAAAAATTTTGTCAAACCCTTTTTATAGAACTTTTTATAGAATCAATCTGAAAGGCATCCTTTCAGATTGATAATCAGTTTATTAAGTGGTTTAGGTTCAACAATTAATTTATATGGTGGATTATTTAAGATTTTTCTTGCTTTTATATTTGTCATAACATGTTTTAATAATAAAGCATGCAGTTTTGTCTTAAAGTAAGAAAAACAGTCTCATTCGACATCCATCACTAAAGCATGCTGAATGTCATCCTTTGTTGGTGCAAGTGAGAAATAACGATATTCGGAAAATACTTCGAATTCCCCACAATTGATTATGACATGCCTCAGAGAATATAGAAAATTTCCAGATATCGAATTTTCACAATGGCATTCACCTTCGTTCCTCACTTAAAATTCCTTAGAATTGTTTGCTATGGTAATACGATCCCTATATAATTACTTTCTTAAGGGATATTAATGTTTTTTCTTGTACGTTCCAAATTAACTGAATTCGCAGTTAAGCAAATAAAATAACATATAGGTTTGGGACCAGAAAGCGTTTTAATGATAGATTATTATAAATAAAATATGAAATTTAAAAGTAAACCTAAAAATAGGAATAAAGATAACATTTTAAACAAGACTAAATTCAGAACAATTAAAAATTGATTTTTATGTTTCAAATCTTTTAAAAATTCAAATTCATCATTTTCAGATTATTTAAAGAATTTTTTATTAAACATTTTGGTAAATTAATCTAAAATGGTTCTTGTTAAACTCTTCGTAGATAAAACAGAATTCACCAATGATTACATATTTCTCAAATATCCACGAAAAATGACTTGTCTTCCTGGCCTATATTTGCAATGAGGAAAAATTTCAAGCTGCAAGGGAAATAGTACAGGATATTGAGCTGACACTAATTGAACAGGCTAATTTTCTGGAAGAAAAATTTGATATAACCGAATTATATAATAACAATGAAGATACTACTCAAGTTATAAAAATCCTTATTGATTTTATATTTCTATTAAATGTTTCAGCTTTAAACTCAAAGAAAAAAAACTATGCACTGATAAGTTCATTAATATTTACATATTGGATTACTTGCTATAAAATAATTTTGAGTGAAATGTTAATGAAATACTTTTTTTTTGATTAAATGAAATAGAAATTTTATAAATATCTGTGGACTAATGTAAATCAAAGAATTCATATCATGTGTCTAAATTTATTCTTTCTTTTGGGTGTATTTAGAATAATATAGAATATTCTGACACAGTTTTAAAACTTATGAATGAGAAATATTTTTGTACAATATATATATATATATAATATAAATTTATTAAAAAACGAAATCCATGAATTCTTTTTTTTCTCTAAGGTTATTTCAAACACAAGTTATTGTTTTATTGATAAAATTTTAGGATAAACGCTAGAAAGAAACATAACTATGAATCCACAATGGAAAGCTCATTCTTTCAATGAAACAAATTCGAAGCCAAACATATCTTTGACAAATAAATAAAATTAGAAGTAATTTGTAATTTTAAATAAAAAAAAGCATTTTAAATTATTAATGAATATGAAATTGATTATTCTTTGATTAATGATTATAGTATTTGCTCGTCCGATTCCTTTTTATATACAACTATTATTTATTCCAAAATATTCGCCATCAAAGTCAGTGACTTACTTTTTAAGTGAAAACACAAACTAATAGCAGCAATATGAAGATATTCATTATGAATGAAGAATTATAGAAATGAAGGAATTTCATTAATGTTGTGGAACTTCTGTGAATCATTTTCTTTTTTACTAAGAATAATTACATCTCCACACAGAAGGCGGAATTTTCTTTCGGTGACTGGAGAATGATGTCACCTGTTTTCCTTTAAACAAAAAACAAAAAAACTTTGCAATTCAGATGAGCGAAAATTCATTTAGATTCATAGAAAATAAGACGAAACAGCGATAAGAGGTGTTACTGGAACACTCATCCCCGAACCTAAGATCTACTGACAAGGAGTAATGTCAGTAGTTCGCATGTCAGAGCAAAAAATAGAGATTTTACTTCATTGCCATCTGTTCTGAATACATAAAATTAAAACTCGGAGATATGAAGAGAAGAAATAACAACTTTTATTACCTTTTTATTGAAAATTTATGACACATAATAGAATCATTAAAATTGGTATTTTGATTCAGAAATTGCAATTATTTTATACATATATTTTTAAATGATATTAATAAAAATAATAATTAATCCAAAAACTGTGGATTTATTTTGTTAATGAATTTGAAAATTTGCGCATCCCCCCCCCCCCAGTTATATCATTTAAGAATGATTGACTTAATTCAGGGTTGAAAAGATAATGCACACAACTTCGTAGATGCATCTCTATTCTTTTTTTTTGCGTAATTAATTCCGTAAAAAGTAATTATTTTTGCTTTGTTTTTTCAGATGAGAAACCAAAAATTCCTGATGTTTTCCAAGTGGAGGTGCAGGGAATCTTCAGGTACGAAAATGCAGAGATAGATGGTAGTTTATACTACGATAGGAGAAACAACAAAGCGGCGGTGTCTTTCACTTACCAGGGAGATACCACGAAAAAAATTTACAGATTCGATGATAATGAAGGGCTTGCTATTAGTGGTGAGATTATTTTCCGATATTTTATAAAAGTTTTTTTTGTTCATGCACTTAAAGTGCATTAGAATTACAATCAACTTAAAAAATTTTAGCGCTTTGAATGGTGAACTTTTCGGTTTATTAGAGAGTTCATGTTAATTTCAAGTGCATGAACTCTCTCTGATGATATAGTATCTAGAATCACTTGCGTTTATACTCAACTGAAAAAAAGAATGTTGTGAAAATAAGAAAAGGATGCATTGCTCAGAGTATGAATCCATCAGTAGTGGCTAAATTTTTTTATTTACTTTTTATGATGTGTATACACACTGCTAAAAAAGACAACCGAAATATTACTTCCTGATTTACAGCATAAAATTTATATACAATTTATTGAATACCCATGAAAGGTGTCAAAGATATAAGAAGAAGATTCTTTATACAAAACAGAAGAATGACGTCAAAATCCACAGTTTCCAAAATTAAATAAAACTGGCGATAGAATGAGAATCTCAAATAATGTTACTTGCGCTGTAGATCATGTTTTTGTTGGGGTATTTTCAGCCAAATGATTTGAAGCACTGTTTAAGTTTAATGATTTAATAGAATGAATAACATGGGGAATTATAGATCAAATTCTGTTATTCTCTCAAATACTTTTATGCTGTTGTTAAAGTAAATAAAAGGATAAGTGTCAAATAATTTCTATATTCTCAAGGAGACTTTATAACGTATGTCGCACTAATATTTAAAATTTGTGCTGTTAGAGTGTAAGGATAATTTCATTTATGTGTATAACGATGGCGAAATACCTTGACTTGTCAACAATAGTTTTCTGTGCCAAAAGGAAAACTTTAAAGTAGTAATTTTTTCCGTCTACAGAATAAAAAATATAGCTTACCGAAACTGTACTTAAATGTCAAATTTAGTATGATTTTCATTCATGTAAATCTTCTATCTGCATTCTCTTACTCGTAAGATGTTAGAAAGCATGGGAAAACTGAGAAGAGGTCATTGAACTATAGCAGACTGGTTTCAAGTCCTCCATGCAGGTTCTATTCTATAGTCGTCATATTTTCAAATGGAGGGAATACGATAAGGAGAATAATCCAAATGTTTTTCTCGGAGGATCACAACGTCAGGTTGTGGGTGATTGGACTGAGTTAATAAGTTTTAGAACGATATAGAGATCTATATATTTTTTAAAGTCGCTAGATTGGATGCACAGAAATTGCTAATTATTTCATTTTATCTTATGTTGGAGCTATTGACATTAGGTTCCGTTTAATGGAATTGTAGTATAGAGTGCATAATGGAGCCAGAATGATAGTTTTAATCCCTGCATGGGACGCTTTAAGAATGCTATTGGATGAATTCATGTTTACTTTGGGAATTCGAAAGTGTTGGACGAGTGGGAAATTATTATGAATTGTTTGGATTTTTTTATAAAAACATCAATGCTAGGTTTATTTTCGCCTTCTTATTTGTAATTGGTAATCAGAAGTAAATTTTGATCAAATGTCATTTCAAGAAAATCAATTTATTTGAATTTTTATACCTAAATACTGAATCTGTTGAAATCTACACAAATACTGGAGACAGCATTTTGTCTGCTAAACTGAATAAAATAATCATTATTCGTTATCATATGTTTGTATAATTGTTTAGAAGCATGCCTTCTAATTTTCCTCAAAAATAATGATTAGAAAGTGTATATTTCTTCGAAAAAGTAAGTGGAGTTTTATTTTTTGAATAGTATACTTGAAATAAATAATAATTTGTTTCTTCGGAAACGCCTTATTAATTTGCCGTATATAGATATATAGAAAATATACTAGAGAAAATACTAGGGAGTGTTGATCCTTCATCTTTCTTGTTTATTTAGACTATTAGACTTAGACTTTGCGAGTTTTATATTTCACTTCCTACAGTACCGTTGAGAATTGAGTGTATATTTTGGTTTGATGTTCGTTGACAAATTGGATTACTGGAATGAATATTTGATAATTTTAAAGTCTCCAAAGAAGTTTCATTCACCCAGCTTGTGAAGTGGATGTGTAGTTATGATAAAAGAAAACATTTCATACATTTTTATACAGTAATAAATGTTTGTGTTTTCACAAGATTTTTTTATTATTTTCATTCAAATGGAGCTAATTCATTAATTTTCATTTATAGGTACAGAATGCACTGTTGATAAAATCGACGACAATCCTTCTAACTCATTTTTTTCTTTTACTGTTGATGAAAAAGGAAGGAAGGTTTTGGCAGAACCGGAAAAAGTGTTCTACTTTACAAATTCGGTAAGGAATTATAAAACTTCAGTCATTTCTAGATAAATATCTTCAACTTTTAGGAACAAGGTTTACTTTATTTATAGAAGGAAATTTCGCTCATTTAAATTAAATTTCGCAGATTCGAAAATTTTCTAAATGATTGAAAAAAGCAATTTGAAAGTACACCTGATTTAAATCTTGAGCAAATTCAGAGTTTAATAGATTTTTATGATTTTTTTTAATTCTTTGGAAGTAGATAGTTGTTATGTTTCATTCTGAAATTTGTAGTGCAAGAATTTTGCAAAATGGACATCGGAATTAAGCTCATTTTATTCTAAAAGAATATTAGCATGAAAATAAATAAATCCTACATAAAGAAAAACATTCAGGTTCTTTTGTTTTTTTTAACTATTACTTAAAATACTTTCTATGCATTTTTGTTATAAGATAAAACGTTCAAATTTGGTGCAGTATATCATTGCTATGAGATTTCATTCCTTTTTGAAAGCACATGGAGTACAATTTCAAACTTTATAGGGATTTCATAATGTTTTAGATAGTTCGAACAGCCAGGTCGTAACGAATATAAAATATTGATTTATTTGAATTTGTGTAAAAATAGTCTTTAAATATTTCCATTGCATTCTAAGAATCGCTTGGTCTTCCAAATCTCTCTCTCTATCTCTCTCTCTTTTTTTTTTTTTTTTTGTATGAACATGTTCTTGAAAGGCCGAAAGCAGAGAAGAATCTGTTCCATACTGGGAGATGAAGGAATTTTTTCGGATTGCTCGCCGATCCATATTGTTTAGGAAGGAATGCGTGAAATGAAGACTATTCGTTATATGCATTATATTATGGAATGTTTTAAATAAACTTCTTTCTTCTTATTGATAATCGCTGAGTTTGTCGAAATGTGGTATGAACGTGGAAATTTGAAAGCATGGGGGGAAAAAACCAAACATTAATTCCTTCATCCTCCAATTTGCATTGAGGAATATGATTTGTAATTTCAAAGTAAAATTTTATTTTCATTATGATTGAATATGATTTGTATTTTTATTAGCTCTAATCCTAATGATTATTTTGTCATTATTCTAACTTTTAATAATAGAAAGAAAAGAGGTATTAAAAGTTGTATTATTATCTTTGATTTGGAATATTTACTTTTAAAACGATTAAGCCATCTCAAATATCTCAATATAACACATTGATCTCATTTGTTTTAAAGTTCTTAAAACATGAAGTATATCTTAGTTTAAAAAGAAATTTTTGGAAAGAAATTACTTTATTTAAAAATACAAGATGTCTAAAAATGTTTCAATTGTATTTTCAGACATTAGACAAAGAACAGATGTTTGTTTTTCCAGCGTATATATATAAAGGGAAGATCGACATCCCACAGTATGGGGTAACTGATTGCGAAATTGTTCATATCTTTACAAGTAAGTTGAAATATTTTTTCGAAACTTTTTCACTTTATTGATGGAGTTATTAATTTCATGCTGTTACACGAAGAGAGCTTTAAAGGCATCTCAACTGGAGATTCATGGCGGATATTTTTGTTTTGCATTTATATATGGATAATATTATAAATAAAAAGAAAAATTATGTGTCTTGAAAATTGTGTGTTAGAAACTGATGTAGGTTGAAAATTTCATTATCGATATAGGATTTTCGATTTTTTTTTCAATCACTCTTTATAGAATTGTAGTCGATTTCTTCTGATAACTTCTAACTTTCTGCCATATAATATAATATTTTGCTTTACTAAAAATGAATGACTGACTTACCAACTGAAAAAAGGGCGTAAATAATGCATTTTCATTTATTCAGAATTGTGTCAAAATTACATTTATTGGTGCGCAATTTTTATTAATATATTTAACAAAAATAGACAGTTGAAAGTTCTTTAATGTCTTATTTTTCCTACTTACCTTTCAAATTATCTTTCTTCTTTAATTAAAGATCGAAATAAAATTTAAAAAATATGGAAAGGGACTCTTATTTATTTCTCGTATATTTGTATTGAAAAATTTTGCTTATATCTTGAGGTTAAGAAAATAAACTGACCTAGGCGATTTTTGCTACTTTTAAGATTGATGTTCTAAAGTTTTGGAAAATAATGGAAATCTCCATGAAAGTTCTCTATTTAATGAAATTGAATGACATTTGTCTGTTATACAATTTCATTCAAGTTTAACAACATGTCGTTACTACATTGATTATACTGAATTGTTTTTTCAAGTCGTTTCCGATGATAATAATTGTGTTAAAATAGTACAGCAGGCTTATTTTCCTCGATTCGTTGGTTATTTTAATTATTCAATATCCTATAGTGTGTGGCGCGCTACAAACGAATTATTTAAATTTCATTTAACTGCAATGAATTAACTACAGTGACAAGAAGGCACAAGATTTGGGAAAGAAGATTTAGCACAACCTCAGAAATTGTGAGATATTTCCGAGATTCTACGTAGATGTTTGGCTCGAAAAAGACTTATAAAATGTATTATTATCTTATATAATTAATGTATTATAATCTTATTAATTGCTCTCCATGTGCTGATAAATGTACTAAATATACAAGTTGTTTCAAAACTCTTGATGCAAATTTTGAAGAATAATATAATACATGCATGCGCAATCATAAAATGCATGGTCTTAGAACAAGCAATGAAGTGAAGAAACACAAACATAATAAATAGGATAAGAAAGATCAGATTTTACAAAAGAAAAATATAAAAACTACCCAAAATGTGAATTCCGGAATTGATGAAGACCTCACAAATCAATGCAGTAAAATATGTACTATAGCGAAATTATCACATAATTGTCTAACAACAGACATATTTACAAGAAGATCTTCTCAGAATCGATTAAATTGTCATCAAAAATGAATGAGCCTCTTCATAGTAATGCAAAGAAAGAAATTCAAGGCTGCGAGACGAGATACAGAGACAGTCACCCGTCATAAATCGATACGACTTTTATAGCTCGAATTCCGACTATGCATTGTGAACTGGTTATTTTTTATATTCTATTCGATTTTTAAAATTTACGTCAGGAGTTTTGAATCACAGGGAATAAAATCGAAAAATGGTATTCACAACTCTTATAACAACAGTTATTTTTTTTAGTTCAAAAATTTATTATAAATCTTATTTTTGATTATTTATTTATATGGATAACTCTTTTTAATTCAAGGACCAGAAGAGAGGATACCGAATTGTGAAAGCAATTCCTGCCAGCCCACAATTGCAACCATATCAGTAAAATGCAAAACAGGGAACAGAGAAATGGATCACACATACAATTTCTTCCGATTCAAATCCAGCATCGAAGACACAAATGTATTCCTACCACCGTCTGGCGTTTTCTGCAAAGTCACGAATAAGAAGGAGTTTCCAGGTCTGCCGGCTTATTTCAGCTTCTCCTACGATTTGATTGATGAGCAGGAAGGAACGGGTGATAACCCAGGTGTTTTTGCTGTGCACAAAAAGGTTTGAATAATCCAAATATTTTATTTATTGAAATTTTGCCACCATTTTTGAAAATTATTATTTGTCTAGAATAAATATATCTATAAGTTTTAATGGCAGTAGTTAGGAAAAGAATATCAATTTTAGTAATTTATTCTATGTAATTATTGAGAGAAAAAAGAATGCATAAAAGTATGATTTTCCTAATTCTTTCATTAACTTTATAGTAAACCTCTTTGATATTTTACTTTCAATTAACATATACCTTTAACCTATTTAACACTCTTATTGGATTGCAAAATGACTCAGAATTATGTGATATTTGCAAAAAAATATCGTTATGGCGGAATATATATATATATATATATATATATATATATATATATATATATATAAAATACAGTTCAACGGTTTTAAGGGATTTCAATATTCTTAACTTCCTTGGGTGCTCTTTTTTGTAATTTATCTATTTGACAATGAATACAGTTTAAATCACACTACAATTGTTTTGAAATAAATCTTAAACTTTATGATGGCCTTTCAACAAAAAGATAAGAAGCATTTCTGATGCTTCTTTCTTTCTGTTCATTGTGACTAATTCAAATGAAAACATGGAAAGTTGTAATAGTCCCATTTAATGATTAATTTATTGTTATAGTTTATTAGCATTTAGCTTTTATATAAATTATTTAGTTTCTTTTGAATTACAGGTCTGGTACGATTCTAAGCTTAATATTATTCGAATGGATGAATACGACGATGACCAAATATTAATCGCATCTAGAATTTTCGACTTTTACGGAGGTGAAGTATATTATGTTTTGTAGTGAATTTAAAATATTTGTTTAGAATGATAATTTTTTTTGTTTTTTTTTAAATATTTATTTATCGAGATCTGCATTCCTTTATGAGAAGCAGTTGCCTCAGAAATTTACTTGAGAGTATTATTTACCTTAGAGTATAAATTTTTCTATCCTGTTCTTTCTAAGTCTTTCCATAAAACTGCTGTATATCTAAATGCAAACCTCATTTTCTTGAATTCTCAAGTACAACCTCCTTTTTTTCTGACACTTTTACGCTTTTAATTTTCCCTCTGTTCTTTGCCATATAACTAATTGTTTGTTTCAATTGTTTTATAGCTTTTGGTTCATATAGAAAAAAGAATCTGGCTGAATAAGTATCAATTTCCCATATACAGATACATATACATAAACGCGCATATACATATACACTTGCAGGATATCGTAATAAAAATAATCAAGAATTTTATTATTCGAAGCATCAGCTCACAGACACTCTATTTAGTATGTACCTTTCCATTAAACGCACACATTCATTTATAACTGTATAATCCCCTTCTAGTGTGGATGAATGTTGAATTTTAATTAAAAAGAAAAATATATATATAATAGAGGGAAAATATTGTAATGAAAATTCTAATGACTATAAATATGAATGTAAAATAGGAACACAAAACAAGTAAAAGTATAAAAATGTCTTAGAAACCAAAAAAAATAATAATGAAGGAACATTTTTAAATTGCTAGAATCAGTAGCTCTTGTCAGAAAATCTCAAATGACATTTTCGATTTTTTTTTACAAATAGCTAATAATGAAACATATGCTGCTAACAGTTACATATATTTCTTTTATCTTTTATTCTATAAACTAGTATATGCCGATAATAAAATTCTATAAAGTAGTATATGCCGATAATAACATTGTACACAAGATTATAAAACATCCTACACACACACACTAAAATGATTGTATCTTCCCATTTAGAACATTCCAGATACTCATATTTTTTAATATTACTTGTCTGAATATAACATTTTCAGTGTTTACTTCATTTAGGAGTCGCATATACATCGGTAGCTAGTTTATCTACCTGTGAAATAGGCCCCTTCAACAGCAAAGAAGTGTCTCTGGATGAAATGACAAGGTTACCAAAAGTATTTTTTCAAGGAAAGGAAGCTCTTAAAGAGTCT
>JAPMOR010089814.1:288659-337000 GCA_026543865.1 Argiope aurantia
AAATGAAAACATGGAAAGTTGTAATAGTCCCATTTAATGATTAATTTATTGTTATAGTTTATTAGCATTTAGCTTTTATATAAATTATTTAGTTTCTTTTGAATTACAGGTCTGGTACGATTCTAAGCTTAATATTATTCGAATGGATGAATACGACGATGACCAAATATTAATCGCATCTAGAATTTTCGACTTTTACGGAGGTGAAGTATATTATGTTTTGTAGTGAATTTAAAATATTTGTTTAGAATGATAATTTTTTTTTGTTTTTTTTTAAATATTTATTTATCGAGATCTGCATTCCTTTATGAGAAGCAGTTGCCTCAGAAATTTACTTGAGAGTATTATTTACCTTAGAGTATAAATTTTTCTATCCTGTTCTTTCTAAGTCTTTCCATAAAACTGCTGCATATCTAAATGCAAACCCCATTTTCTTGAATTCTCAAGTACAACCTCCTTTTTTTCTGACACTTTTACGCTTTTAATTTTCCCTCTGTTCTTTGCCATATAACTAATTGTTTGTTTCAATTGTTTTATAGCTTTTGGTTCATATAGAAAAAAGAATCTGGCTGAATAAGTATCAATTTCCCATATACAGATACATATACATAAACGCGCATATACACATACACTTGCAGGATATCGTAATAAAAATAATCAAGAATTTTATTATTCGAAGCATCAGCTCACAGACACTCTATTTAGTATGTACCTTTCCATTACACGCACACATTCATTTATAACTGTATAATCCCCTTCTAGTGTGGATGAATGTTGAATTTTAATTAAAAAGAAAAATATATATATAATAGAGGGAAAATATTGTAATGAAAATTCTAATGACTATAAATATGAATGTAAAATACGAACACAAAACAAGTAAAAGTATAAAAATGTCTTAGAAACCAAAAAAATAATAATAATAAAGGAACATTTTTAAATTGCTAGAATCAGTAGCTCTTGTCAGAAAATCTCAAATGACATTTTCGATTTTTTTTTTACAAATAGCTAATAATGAAACATATGCTGCTAACAGTTACATATATTTCTTTTATTTTTTATTCTTTAAACTAGTATATGCCGATAATAAAATTCTATAAACTAGTATATGCCGATAATAAAATTCTATAAACTAGTATATGCCGATAATAAAATTCTATAAACTAGTATATGCCGATAATAACATTGTACACAAGATTATAAAACATCCTACACACACACACTAAAATGATTGTATCTTCCCATTTAGAACATTCCAGATACTCATATTTTTTAATATTACTTGTCTGAATATAACATTTTCAGTGTTTACTTTATTTAGGAGTCGCATATACATCGGTAGCTAGTTTATCTACCTGTGAAATAGGCCCCTTCAACAGCAAAGAAGTGTCTCTGGATGAAATGACAAGGTTACCAAAAGTATTTTTTCAAGGAAAGGAAGCTCTTAAAGAGTCTATTTATGTTGGAACTGTAAGTTTAACATGTATTTGACTGGAATTTTATCAGATTAGGATAGATATATAATATATATAATGTTCAAGTTTAACGTTTTATTTGATTATAATTTTGTACTTCAGATGTGACATCAAAGTTTCCCACACACTTTGCAAATATTTGGTATGAAAGAATGAATACATTTACATTACAACATAACCTAATAGTATACTTAAAGGAATTTTTAATTATACATTACTCGCACATACTTTTTAAATTTAAAGCATTCTGTTTGATAAATTGCAATCGATGGAAGAAAAATGCGAAGAAAATGTAATCAATGACTTTCTTTTGTTCGTTTCCTCCTGAGTAATAAATTTCAAGATTTTATGTGAGATAAACTACATAATTGTGGAAGGTATTTTGTGGATTTGGATCCTCGTAGGGTTTGAGGTTAATCAGTGGTACCTAAAAAATGGACTTTTAGGTACCACTGTGGACTGTAGCACATAGACATAATTCGGCTCGGGGTAATGAATTTCATTTATCCATTTGGCTCATTGCCTAATCGTATCGAACTCAATATTATTGCTTGATAATGTTAACGACTGCCAATGTCTTTCTTGGGATCTTTCAAATCCTTCAGAATACATTATTTAGGTGTGCTGCGACAAGTCGATGCCCATATTAGAAATAAAAATGCTGCAATTTATGGCTAGGTTTCTAAAGTATAGAAAATAAAACACTTTTTGTAGTTAAAACATTTACAAGATATTTAAATTTTGAAACATTTTAGTTTTTGACTAAAAACAGCAAAAGAACAAAGGCGCAATAACAAATAAGTGAAAGTATAATAATAATAAAAAAAAAATTCTGTAGTACAAACATAGCTAATTCCACATAGATTTTATTGATAGATTGCAAGTGCACAACAACACCAGTGCAAGTTGAGTTATTTTTGGATTATTAAAGGTAGAAACTGTAATGCATAGATACAGAAAAAATTATGCATTATAAGTCCCGATATACCAAGGATTGGCAGGATCGCGCCAAGTTCATGAACTCAGATGTGACTCTATCTGTCCTCTGTCGCAACTTGATGTTTTGAGCATTTACCCTTATAATACTGATTTTTGTTTAAAAAATGACTTTAATTTTTACAAAAATTCACTAACTGCAGCTATAGATAGTAAATATATAAATTATGTTAGCAGAGAAAGACTTTTTTTGTTTGTTTTTTACTTCGTAGCATTTATGACACCAGTATAATATTTCATGGTATATACTATTCTTTCTTACTATAAATACGCGAAATTTTCCAAAGTAACTCGAATTTCCTAATCAGGTTAAAATGGCATAATACAGCTAATTGGAAAATTAAAAAGAAATCATTCAAAAATGCAATGCATTGAAAACATACGAGCTAAACTTATTTCATCGAAATGATAAAATAATGTTAATTGATAAACTTCAACTCAGTACAATTTATATTGAAAAAGTGTTTCTTTCTTTGTAGAGACGAATCCATGCTTTGGATTATGAAGTGTGGAGTTTGTATTCGTATGACGAAACAAATGAAGCTAAAATTGTTCAAGATTTCTATTTTACAAAAGTAAGAACTTATAAGAATTTTTTTAAAAACTTGTTTTGATATATTTCGTCTACAGCGAATGAAAAAAAAATCAATTCTACGTTGATTAAATAAAATAAAATTGGATCATACAGTATTCGATAAAGTATATTGGAATATAAAATTAAAGAAATAAATTATGTGATTTAATAAAGTTTATTATCAAAATATTTATAAATAATATTATATTAATCCATATGATACAATATATAATAAATTATTAAATAGCTGACTACTATTGGATGAAATTTCTATTTAGTTTCATTGAAATTACCGACGACTTGTTAATTCAAATGCTCAAATTGCACTGACGCATGTAATTTGTTAAAAATATAAAAATATATTTGAATATAAAAATACAAGTAATTATCAGATTCACAATTTCAAGAAGAGAGATAAGCAGAAAGGAGAAAGATTTCTCAAGGAGAAATTTGAAATTATATTAATACTTATTTTTCACTTTTTTCATGTTCATTTCAAATTAGCATTAGATGAAGTTTCCGAAAGTATAAAGATTCAAATTATGTTGCCTTTGAAACAAACTCTTTCATATTCCATTCTTTCTGAATCATTATCTTATGAAGTTCATATATTTTTCATCTACATACAAAATATAATTTTTAGAGGAGTTTTGTCATGCACAGAAAATCTCATTCATCGTGTATCATTTAAATATTGAACCTTATCTTTTAAGATAAAAAATACACTCAAAATAGGCCAGAAAGAATTTTTCAAATGCAGCTTGAATTTCAGAATCCTGACATAAATACATTAAAATATCTTCCTTATCAGAATTTAGTGAAAACTAAATACCAGTTTGAATGATCAACTGCTTATTTAAAAGGGCCAGTTTGGAATTATATTCAAAATAAAATCTTAATTGATAATATATTTTTAATTCTTAATTTAACATAATTTTTGGCCGCTTTTTTTAGAAATATGAATAAAATTTTCATTATCTTTTCATGGGGAGAGGAAATCGGTAAATATAAAATCGGAAATCGGTTCGGTTGGTGTAGGACGGGAAAAATCCATCAAACTGAATACTGGAAAACGAAGCTTTATTCCACAAGAAAGTTCAAAATACAGGCAGGAAAAAGATAACTTTGGAAAAAGATATATACAAAGTACAGTATTTATAGCAAGATGTTAGAAACCAAGAAAATGTAATAGCACTCAAAGCACAGCTAGAGAATTCATCCTGCGATCAACATTCCAATCGACTCATTCGACAGAATATGGAATTTTCTTGATAAATCTCCGGATCTCCTATCCAAATAGAGGTGTCATCATAATTCTTATATTTTCGAAAATAATTTACTATTTTTTGTTAAATTCATTGCCAAATTTATTAGCAATATCAGAAGTGATCATGTTTGTAATCCATTAATAACCATTACGAATCTCTCTTTTCAGCTATGGTACTAACATTGCAATCAAATAAATTTTATGAGTTCGCAACAATATATTTAAAGGGGCCCATGATTTTGAAACGAAGTGGATAATTTGACAAAAATGTGTCACTGTCTATATTGAACCAATTATTTGACAGAAAAGCACATATGTTGAAATTTGTTTACGAATAATTTAATTTTGAAATATCCATACACTTATAAAATATGCTGCTCATGCCTTTGGACAGCATCAGCTAAATCTCCGAATTTCAGTATCTTTAATATACCTAAATAAAGAAAGTAAACAAAATAAGCTCTCAAAGATATTGGAAAAGTATTTTTAAATCCAGTTTTAATTTTTCGCAGAGTGCACAAAAGCCTACAGGATCAGGAAAACTGAAACTTTCACATGCAGAAGTATACAAATACCAAAAGAATGATACAACAGACAAGTATGAAGTAAGTAAAAATATTCCTGAACCAAATGTTTGATTTTAAAAAAAATCTGAATAAATATATCTTGGCGAAAAACTATTTGAACTCTTTATAAGGAAATTAATCGTAACCACCTACGTAATCCTAGATTGCATCTCATAGAAAGTTATTCAAATTATATTTTCTGAATTTTTGGATGGGGAGACTGTATTTTATATCAGTAAACCGTATTTATTTCTTAGATTATAAGAATATTGTAATACCGATATAGCTAAATTTAGAAAAAAACATAAAATGCATAGGCATGTTTCCTATAGGGAGTAGTTATACATTTATCCGTATGGAAAGGTTATTCTTAAAACTACAAGCATTTTATAATTTATGAAATAGTATAACTTACGGTATGCCGCCTGAAAACATAGTTGGAAATTTTGCCAACAGGTGACGCTATAACGAAATAAAAAAGATATACTCTTTCTTTTTCAAAACCAAAGTATAACAGAATATTTTAATTATTTACACATCTGTCTACTTTATGTGCAGAATTTGTTGGTCAACAATATGCTGAAAGCGTATTAGTGGCGCCTGGATGTTTGAGTAGTAATGAAGGGGGCATTTAGAGTGATGCTGGCTTTTGTTTCAGTAGATACACTTCCTTGAAAAATGTGATCTTTGAGAAAATCTCCCATCCAGAAGTCGCAAGGGTTCTGATCTGGTAACCATGCAGCTAAGAAAGTGGGAAGGTACGAGAAAGGTATATTAATGATAGAAGTGAGCTTGAATAACTTTTGTACAGTATTAATTGGACCATCTTCCGTTAACACTGTAGTGGTCAAGAGGGCTCTTTGCCTTAACGACGAGAGAACATGACCATCCAGAACTTTGTTATATTGGTCACTGGTGACTGGTGAACTAAATCACAGTGAGTAAACGTTCACTGTGAACCCATCCACTGTCATTTTCTCGAAGAAGAACAACAATGAAATTAGCCGTGAATCCACACTAGACCATGGCATATGGAGAATGTAGAAGCTGCACGTTGCACGGCATGAGGATTGGTGAAACCTCATATACTGCAGTTCTGTATGTTTACTGCACTATCTCGTGTGTCCATAAAGTATGTGATGACCAGTACTCGTTCACTTACAATTCTCGCCAGAAAACACAAAGTAAAAGAAAGACATTCGAAGTAATCTTACAGTTTTAGTAGTTTTTAATAATACATATTTGTTAATAATCAGCAATTGAAATACATAATGAAACTACCTTTCTATGCCCTACTGTTTTTAAGTATGCAATATTCAAATTCTATGAAATACAAATGCAAATGCTAATAATGTATTTATTTTTTTAACAGATTTTGTGTTTCCTTATCAGAACATAAATTTTAATTTCTTATTGAGAAAAGAGATATTTCTCTTGCATTCCAAATTTTTTGGATATATTTGTCCGGATTTTCCACATAATCACAAAAATTCGAAATTGATTTTTTTCAGCTGGCATTGTTTACTTACTTATCCATAAATAGCTTCATTGCCAGATTAAGATGGGAAGCTTTTGACATATCACCATGCTTCACGAGTCAACAGAAGAAGGGCTTCCGATTAAAGGTGGAAGGTAATAATACTATTATCATTTGCTTAAAACTGTTTCTTTTTAATAATTGCATTTCAAAAATATTGGACTTTTCAGATCCCGAGTTTTTTAAGCTTCCATTTCACTTTGCTTATTTTATGTTTCTAAAGATGAACTTGTGTAATCGAGTTTTTTTCACTCACTTCCTGAAGCGGTAGAGTCCTGACATTCTGTATATATTTAATATACCGACGGCAATATATTATTTTAATATTTTTTAGAAATCAATGATTATTCGACCGATGCGTACGATTAAAACTTAAATCCATACCAGTCTTATCACCTGTATTTCAGAGAAATTGGCCTTAAGTTTCACTGAATTATTTATAATAATGGATTACAAATAAAAAAAAGATGTATGTCGTTTCTATTTAATCTTTTCTTTTAGTATAAAATAAAATAAAATTCATTTTTATTTTTAGGTCCTCCTACAGTAAAAGACAGCAAAACATATCAAGAAGTTTTGAAACGTCTTTATTTAAATTTGATTATAGCTACAAATGTGTCTGTGATTAGATTGAGCGAACTGGCTGTAAGTATTTTTTTGCAACTATATTAATACTATAAATAGTTCAGACCTCCATTTTCATTTGAATACTCCGTACATTTGAATGCAAGACCTTAATCACTAAAAATTAAAAGTGATATCGTTGGTCTTCGGAAATTAGAAAAAAATTGTCTTAATAAGATTTTCTGCTTTAACATTTTCAATTATCAGCAAATTCTAAATCCTTATTTTGAACGAGCATCATGTAGTTCGATTTTTTAGTGAAAATAACAGTTTATTGTCACAATTAGAATTAAGTTATCATTAACATACATTTGTATACAATTGTTTCTTTAATTATTGAACTGATAAGAAAACAATTACATATTGTAAAGAATTTGTAACATCATTTCCCTATGCGATAAGTCTCCTGGGAAAGAAAATAGTTTTACGGATATAGCAATGATTGTTGAATGGGTGTTGAATCAATGACTCCCGTTATTGCCGACCATTTAGTGATTTGGCAATAAAAATATATGGATCAGAATGTTCGAGAATCTTGATGATATCCCTATTAGAGTTTCAAAGTTTCTGCTTGAGTATTGAATGTCTTATCAGAGAAGTTATACAAATCCGAGAATAGAATGCAGGGTGTTTCAATGAACCGTTTCAGAACTTCTAAGAGGGGTAGGGTACATCTTGACAACTCGAAATCATAGAGCAATGTGGGGTTGGAAATGCTTTCCTGAAGCGGTGTTGTACACAGAAGCCCCATAAACAAAAGAGACCGTTAAATGAGAAATCGTTTTAATAATACATGAAAAGAAACAAAAGGTACATGGATTAAAGTAAGTGTTCGAAGTTTCTTCCACGGGCTACAATGCATGCATCACATCTCCGATACACGGACATCCGAACATTCTGGAATACTCCAGGCATATCTCGAATCTCTTGTAACGAGCTCCTCAGCAGTGTCAACAGGGATGTCATAAACTAGCGATTTTTTATGACCCCAGAAATAAAAATCAAGGCATGATAAGTCGGGTGACCGAGCAGGCCAACGCACGGGACCCCCATGTCCGATCCACCGTTGACCAAATGTGACATCTAGGTAATTACGAACATCTCCGCTATAATGGGCAGGGGCTCCATCGTGTTGGAATCATATTGTCTGTTGCATCGATGCAGAAATCTGTTCATCTCTGAAAAGTAGTGGCAATACTTGCTTCAGAAAGAGCAAGTACGTAGGTCCGGTTAGACGACCCGGTAACAGGTAAGGTCCGATGAGGTGATCTCCCACAATACCGGCCCATACATTGACCGAAAATCGATTCTGTTCTGCACGACGTCGTATTGCATGCGGGTTCTCGACCGCCCAAATATGGTCGTTATGCGTGTTGAAAATTCCTTCCCTTGTGAAGGATGCCTCATCGGAAAACCACACTTCAGCAGGAAAAAAGGGGATTTGTAGCACATTTTCCCAGGTACCACTGTGCGAAAGCAATACGAGGTACATAATCCTTCGATTTCTGTGTCTAGACACGCTGTACGTGAAACGGATGCGTCTTCTGCTCGGAAAATCCTCCAGACGCTGCAATGGGAAACCCCGACTGCGTTTGCTACACTTCCTGTACTCGTTCTTGGACTCCCCTGTACATGCTGAAGCACATTCTGTTCAGCGTCTGCAGTCCGTGTTGTTCTTACCCTGTCCCTGTGAGCTCTTTCTAATGAACCTGTCTCAGCTAACCTCTGGTGCAGTCTTGCAAAGAAATTATGACTGGGAATACGTCTAGTCAAATATCGTTCCGCGTGCAAACGCTGTGCGGCTGGCCTACTATTATTTGCAGCCCCGTACGCCACATGCATATCGGCTAACTCTGCGATCGTGTAATCATCCATCCTACTAAATTGGCGTTCTTGTGCGAAATGAAGATTCCCTGCACGAAAGCTCGGACTTTTCGCACAACGCCATCTACCGCGTCAGGAAAGCATTTCTGACTGTCCATGGGTATATAATTTTGGTTCGTTAGGATGTACCCTACCCCTCGTAGAAGTTCTGAAACGGTTCACTGAAACACCCTGTATTTGAGTCGAGAAAGAGTAGTTGAGCGAGTTCTCTCTGAGTGCTTTGTGCTGTTACCACTGTTTAATAGCAATTTGCTGCTTTCTGTAGTTGTTCTCTGCGAGTGCTGTTTTTGTGTGAGCTTCGGTTCTGTTGTTTGCTATTGTATATTACCCGTGTAGAATAAAGTGTTGCTATTTGTTATTGAGCCTGTTGGGCTTTTCCCCATACAATACCTATAGCATATTTGGAGTTTTCATAACAATATTAACCACAGAAAGATTTAACTTCTGTATAATAGAAACTTGTGTTTTTATTTTTTTTAAAAAAACTATTCACTCACTGATTGCTTGAGTGCGTAACATTATGTATTTATTTATTAGTGCATATATGATGGTGTAAAAATTGTTGAATTCACTGGTTGGATCTTGGATAAACCAAAAGTTACAGGTAAGTAAAAATATAATAATTAAGTTAAAAAAGTTCTTAAATAATACTTTTAATAGTGTATTAAACAGCAAATATATTTTAATTTTAATTTTAAATAGTGAGTTCTATTGTCTCCTAAATTCTCAACGAAGTGGAAGGGCTCTTATGGAATTAAAATTTAATTTATTCTTTGGTTAATTGTTCTTGATGACTCATAAATGAACAAAATTTAAAAACCACTAGCACATTAAAAAGTGAGTGAAATGCATCTGTTGTAATAATGAAAAGAATAAAATTAAATACAAGTATTTTTTAAAGACTTAAAAATAAATTTTTAAAATACTCTTCATTAAATATTTCGTTGTTTTTATTAAAAACTTTTATATTCAAATTATAAAGTCAATAAACAATTACTTTTTTTTCAAGCCTGGAAAGGACATGAGGATTACTTTTTCCCTACACATAAAAAATTAATTTAAAGTTTCACCTCTTTTAAATTCGATTTTTAATATTTCTATAGCATGCACTCTATTTATTTTTCGAATTTGTAATCTGTCTACTCTTACTTTTGTCACATGTATCAAATATTGGAACGATGTGATTGATTGAGGGCTTTTATAGCGTGATATTACCAAATTACCACTTTATTTCACAATTACCAACTTTATAGCAAAATCAGTGATATGTTGTATTTCCATCTCACTCAGAAATTTTCAAACAAACCTTTTTCTGGAATGATAAATAATTTTCGTCTTTTGTTTCGTAATAATTAATGCATTAATAATTTTTATTCTTTCATTTCTCGTATACGTAGTATAGGGAAAATATAATAATCGTCCAAAAATTTAAACTCGAGATTTTTTTAATGCGATTAAAAAAAAAAAAAAAAACCAGATCTCCCTGAGTTCGAAAAACACATTTTTTGGAAAACATTTGTCGTCTGTGGCAAAGAAAACTGAAAAGCGCTTTGAGCTAGATGGTTGAAAATTGGTGCCAGGTCTTTATACCAAATTCGCAGATATCTATCAAATTTTGTGTAAATCTGTTCAGGGGAACTCTGTTTGTCGGACTTTCGAATATAAGTTAAGGCGATAACTACAAATTGAAGATAGACATGCTGATAAAATTTCGTACACAAATTCAACATCAACACTGTAGTCTACTTTCAGAAACATATAAATAATTCAAAAACTCAATAACTTGAATATATCAAATTTGTTATGCAATTTTATGGCCATAAATTTAGTTTTGAGTCAAATTTTTGTTTCAATCGATGTGGAAAAATACTTTTAAAAATCAAATTCGATTTTTGGATACTATTAACGCATACCAGAAATGAATCGCCAAATAACTCGCCACGGATGAAACAATAAATTCAGTAAAAATGCTAATTTCACGCCAAAAAGTACTTCCTAACTATCGTACGCCAATGCCATATAAGGTTTTCTCTGGCACGACAAATTGATTAGAGAGTATGCAAGAAAGTTTTGGCGCAGCACTCTTACTAGTTATTTATTTTACAAATTAACAAAGTAACTTTTCAGATGATATTTCTCAATAATTAAAAGCCATAAAATAACAATTTTAAGATGATTTTACTTTTAAACTGTTTTTTATTTCTTATCTATTTAGGAACTGAGTCGGGGAAGAAGGAACCAGATATGCACACAGCCTATAGAATAATTGAAGAATCGGCAAAGGCTGGGAACTTGTCTCTGAAAATTAAAAGGGATGGGCAGGTAATATTCATTCAAAACGAAATATTTCGAGTTTATTTCTAATTGAAGTTGAGATTATTATTCAGATGAGCATTTATGAATAGTATATATACTTGAAATCCTATACTTAACTTGAATTTTACAACATAATGTATAAAATTGCTTTTTAAAAATAGTTTCGAAATTTTTTTTTATTATTTTTTTTTATTTTAGTTGTTTCCCACATCTCTAAAACCAATACAGAAGAGAAGTGAGATCACTTTCACGATATATAATGCCAAACAAATCATACAAGTTTAAGTTTGGAGTCTGTTGAAAAAAACACACAGACAGAATGTGGCGTAATACTCCAGAATAAAATAAAACTTAAAGAAGCGAGAATCTAATACCCTAAATTTATTATTAGATGTGATCCCTTTAATATGGAATCGTTCTCAATATCTGTAACAATTGATCAACATACGATTGAGGAGTATATTATTCCATTCTTTCGAGACCTGTCGCTTCGTCGGGATTAATGGGTGATAAAAAGTTCAATAAAATATTTTGAATTATTCGGTTTCATCGGCATTTATATCATTTAGGAGCCTTCCACCGTTTTATTCATTGTTCTAAACATTTCATTATTTCCTGACTCTTATTTTTATGCATGTAATAATATCGTAGGAAAGGATATTAATGTTTAAAAATGAACGCCTTTAAAAATTTTTCACCATTCCCTAATTCTAAAATTCAGCATTAATTGTTAGTACAGCAAAATCTCAAAATTTTATTAAAAGCATGCCTGATATTACCAATACGGGAAATTTAGTCAAATAAAAATTCCTTGATCATTATCCACCTTTCTCATTTGCTTTGTCGTGTATCTTTATCTTGAATTTCTTGATCAGTAAAAAAGAGTGAAAAAAGCTAGGTGAAATAAGAGTAGCAAGAGGGAAAACATTTCTAATTTCATTTCAAAATAATAAAAAATATACATATTTAAAACAAATATATATATATATTTATTTGGAAATATTTTTTCGAATTTTAAGATAATGTAGAAATCAGTTTTGTATTGAAATATTTTATACATTGTTAAATGTCGAAATTAAAAATGTCAAACTTCAAATCTATAACAGAAAAATCTCTGGTGTTTTTACAGGCAATGATACAAACCTTTTTTATTGAAACGAACATAGAAAACGTATTTAAAAGATAACATTTTAATGCTAGCGCCTTCAAAGATAACACAATAGTAGTTTTGATGGAAAGAACCGAAGTTTCTTCGGTTATTTCTTAGGCCTTCCATAATATTTCTGCGTTAAAAATCACTTAGATTAATATCTGACGATATAGACAACTAATGAATATATCAATATTTTATTTCATAATCAAACATTCAGATTTTATGATAAGAACTTTTATCATTACTCTAGAAGTCAAGTTTACTTTTCGAAAGGTATTCCAATTTAGAGTGACAAATGATTCTTGAACCTTTGACTTATTAATCAGGAAATTTCAAAACAATCGGACAAGTATTTAGTGAGAAATGGAATTGTTTTGTCTAGCGCGATATCAGGGGCCAATCCCACTTTACAGCAAAGATAACTCATATTCAAGTAGCCAAGCAGCTTAATTTTTCACATGAAATAAAAAGCAGGACAGTTGTTTTATTCTGTAACGGTTAAATCATTGTTTATTTATACTTTTACTTTTGCTTTCCATTTCGATTGAATTTCCCACTAATTATAATCATCTTCAAAATGACTAATTTCATTTGAATTTGAATCAAATGGTCTAGAAATTTCTCAGTGTATTAATAGATATTTTATAAACAGAACTGCTGATCATTTAATAAATATTTTGAAGAAAAAAAGTTTATCGAATAAAAGAAGTAAAAAATTTCTAATTTTTTCTAATAATCCCTATATATGATAATGGTTATTAAAAATATGATAATAATATATATTAATAAAATTAATATCTTAAAATTTAAAAATGCCACATTATTGCTCTGTGAAAAGACCAGCTTGCTATGAGCTGTGTTTATGACAATTTTATTTTGTTGAAAACTTTAAAGCTGTTTATCTCAGTTTGCTTTTTTCCAAAATTTTGTCAACTGCAAAATGTTAAAAGTCTATCACATTTTATTGTAAATGCATGAAAGTTTTTCTGCTCACTCTTTAATGCATGCTTAATAGATTTGTAAAACCTTTGATTAGAATTTTTTCTAAAATTGTTCAAAGTGAAAAATTTTTATATTTCCCTAAGAAATTTCACAAAATTTCGACCAACTTTTTTTTTATCTCAGAAACTAATATAGATACCAAAAATCCGCTTTGAAAAATAATTTGGCGAAAAATATTGAAAATTGTACAAGAGGAATCATTTTAAAAAAAGGATTAATATTTTTTAAAATTAAAATATTAAAATTTGTAATTTTTGAATCTAAAAAGTATTTTAGAAATTTAAGTTTCTGTACTGTTAACATCTATTTATTACAGAATTTAAAAATTTTTGGAAATTGTGGAAAAATGTTTTTGGATACCAAGTCTTTCTATCTCATTTATATACCAATAAGCAATTAAAAATCTATAAATGAACATAAAGACTCAATGCATAAATATCTGTTTTTAACAATACAAATATAATTTTTGGTCAAATATAGTTGAATGATATATCGAAAAAAGTGTAGAAATGAACTTTTTATGCATGACTCATTGCATACCTTCGTTGTGACAAACAGAGTTATTTCATTTTAGACTGGAAATTAATTGAAATCTTTACTTAATTTTGACGCACAATATACAATGTTCAAAACTCAAAGCTTTTCTGAATAAAAGAATAAAATATTTAAAATTATATGGCAAACTATTCTAATTATTTATCATAATCATATTACAATATTGATTTTAAAAAATATGAAATATAATATACAGAATATATTTTAAATAAACTTTAGGATTCTTGATAAAAAAAAATCTATTTTTTTGCATTTTTATAAAAAAGTTTATTAATTTCTAAAATATTTCTATGTCGCAACTTCTTCAGATGAATCCCTGAAAATCTGAAGATAGAGCCTCGAAGGATATAAAAATACTGGAAATTCAAAAATACTTATATTTAAAACCAAAAATAAGGAAATAAATATTATATTCATACAAAGGAAAGTAATAATCTTAAAATTAGACAAATAAGTTTGAAATATTATTATCATTTATAATCTAAACGTTAAATTTATTCTTTTATTTAACTTATGATCTATCATATTTGATTCCTTCAATATTTTCTGCTCAAATATATATTAACCATGTAATCTGATAGAAATTGATTTTTTATAAATGAAAAATAATGAATTTTCCTTAAATTTAATGTTGCCCGCTTTATAGAGTAATAGACATTGCATCTAAACTTTTGATCTTTCTGCTTATCTTTTATATGTATATAATTAATATAACGTATATGAAATTATCTAAATGAGAAAAAGAAGTATATAGAACTGCAAATACGAATGTGAAGTAGGGAGCAGGCAATAATAATGCCATAAATAATGCCTTAATACAAGTAAAGAAAAAAAAAACTTGTCATTAAAAAAAAAGAAGAAAAACTAAACAAAATAACATGGAACATTATTCATAAGAACGTAAAAGCTTCAAAATTTACAATGAACGATATGCAAAGAGATATTAACTGATTTTTCTAACTAATATTAACTGCAACTTTGACCGCATTATTTCCTCCATCAAAGCTCTATATTCAAATTCTGCTGCTAGTTTTCAAGGCAGAGCGTTAAGATGTTAATTTTATTTTATAGCAAAGATCAAAATAATGTAAAAGCAAAAAATTTTTTTTTAACTAAATACATATGAAAATTTTCTATTAAAAACTTTAGACAATTTTTTAAAGTTTAAAAAATTTATTTTAAAATTTAAATTTAAAAATGTATTATTTTTCTTTACAGGATGTCGAATATAAAATAACTGCAATTGAAAATATAGTGCACCCGGAAAGTAAGTTTACTCCAGTTTTACACCTTTCTTTCATTTTTACGTAATTTTTGAATTACTTTTAAATTCATTTATTGTTATTTCTTTCTTCTAGCTATAATGAAGAATTCATTCTCTGGAGGTAAATATTCTCTTTTTTCCCCATTATTTTCTAAAGCAGATTTATTGTAACTATAGCGTTAAGCTTGTTATTCAGATATCTGCCATAAAACGCTTTGCTAAGGTATATTCAAATGAAACTTCATGTGGGCGTTGAATCTCTCATAGCATTGAAAGCACTAGAAAAATAGAAAAATATTGGCGGATTATTTTAAAACCTCACATTTTTTTTATATTATTATTTAATACTCAGATACAAACCATTATTTTTTAGCTCAAAGTTTTCCTTAGTAAATATTTAAGATGTAGCCTTAAAATTTTTATATTACTCCACTGAAAGAAATAAGTATTTAATAAAAAAATGTTTCTTATTCAAGCTGAAGGGATCACAATAAAAATCCGTATCATCCAAACGCTTGGATTAAGAAAAAACTGGACATGAAAATGAACGCAATTTCATTTTAATGCGGTTAACAAAGCTTTACTTAAAATACTTATATATCATGTATTAAAATTAAATTTTTAAATTTTGTCAAAATAATAAATTAGTCATAAATAAACGAAAATTTAGGAAATTATTGGAATTATAGCAAATGAGTGATAAAAACTATAACTGAAAATATAATAATTTTAATAAATAAGAAAGTTATTTTTAAAGATACAAACAGTTTGCAGTGCTTTGAAAGTAAAAATTGCTTTGAAAAATTTGAAAATAGGCAACGTAATTCGTATCTTTAACAACGAGAAGTTTTAATTGTTTCCCCGATATACTAAATGAAGTGCAGCAAGGTAAAGAGCAGATTAAGCTCCATAAAAATCACTCAGTTGTGATAATTGAGAACGCGAAGCAAGGGCACTAAATTCATGAAAACAATTAAAACATTAAATTTTTTTAAATATAATTTTTAGTTTTGTGTTCAAATTTGCTACAACAGATTCGAATTATATATGATGTTGGAACAGTATGTTTTCCTGAATATGAAATCCCCTTTTTTTCTCTCCAAAAGATACATTATGGCTTACTTTCAGGGATATATTGTTCTTAGAAACCCAATTTGCCTTTACTTCCGACATATTCACCCTCAAATATTACTTGTGTTGACATAATGCAATGCTTAAATGGTTCATGAATGAATTGTTTATTACAGTATCAAAAATTTGGAGATATGTAATCATTTCTACAGGAATTATTATTTAATTTATCCTTTCTGCAACGAACTTCTTTATTAGTTGAATACTCAACCGATGAAATCCAACCTATTTCGGTTTCAGATTGACCCTAAGGAGTAATTTTTATATGTCTTTGAAAACGCTGACTGAATTTCTTTATGTACTTTTATGGAATTCGTAAAACATGCGGTATAAAAATCAAGCCATTATCTTATAGTTATCAGTCTACACCAAGTTTTTATTTTTATTTCCAAAACTAACCATAAATGCCTGTATTAGACAAAAAAAAATTTTTTTCATTCAGTTTGATTCGAGACTTGAATGTTGGAACACTCCAATTTTAACCTTGTCGAACTCGGGAGGATTACATTGAAAATATTAGAAAAAATAAACAATTCGCATGCCAAGGCGTAGAGTTTTTTAAAAATATGATTACTGTTTTTTGCTTTTTTTATTAATCTATGAAATTGAAGATTTTGACATTGGAAACTCGTAAATCAAAGTCGGATTATACAATGCTATTAAACGTTCGATGCTGTTTGTTGGACAGTGCAGTGCTAGCTTATATCAGTGGTTCAATTAAATAGTAGTTGGTTCGTTGATTGGTTGGTTAATTTGGGTCTTTTGTTATATGTAAACTAATATAAAATAGCTAAAACAGATTAAGACGAAATATAACATCTTTGTTTTGAAAAATAATAAAAATAGAAATTGTTGAATATATGGTAAATATTTGGATAAATTTGTAAATATTTGGATGATAATTCTCTCCCAGCAATTCTGGGTGGATGAACAAAATGGTGGCGATGAGATTCAAAAGCTGGGCATTCTATCACAATATGACCAACTGTCAATTCGTTGTAGCCATTGAGCTATTCAATGTAAAAAAATCTAATTGACCGTTATATATCAGATTTATATATAAGTTATCATTGGATTCCGCCTGATTTTTCAGTAATAAGATTAAATTTTGTCTGGTTGACGAGCTTCGCCAAACATTCTGAAAAATTATCCAGAATTTGTTCTTCAGTTAGGTGATATTTTCGGGGAATAATGTAGAACATTCAATGTATCAGCGAAAGATTTGAATTACAGAATGCGTATTTTAGCTTAGTTACAAAAACATTTTAGTGGCATACACACAGAGAACCATTGCCATTGATTTAAACCTAATTTTTTTCAATTTTGAAATTTTTTTAAATATCTTTTTATAATAATTTTTTTTCCACAGCAACTCTTGCTGGCACTGCCTTGGGACTCTTTGTTGTTGGACTAATTATGGGAATAGCGGGCTATTATGTCTTCCTGAGAAAAAGAAATACTTTACCTGATTACACGTTGCACTTGAAGACAATGAAAGGCTGAAGAAAATGTGAAATAGAAACTTTTATTGACTTTCTTTTACTGTACCATTTGTTTTACAAAAACTTATTTTAGGAATTGAACCTGATGTAAATGTAGTTCCGTTTCTTTTTATTTTATTTAGAAGCTTTCTTATTTTCTATAATATGTTTCTATTACCTTATGCTTTACCTTTCAATCAACATTGTATTCAATGTTTACTATTTTGGTTTTTGACGATGAAGTAATTACAGGTAATTCTCACACACATTACAAAATTATCCAAAACAATAATTATGAATGATCGGGATTCTTTTATGCTGTATATTATTTCCATTGTTCATAAAGTTTAATTTCGCAGCATTGTACTTTGCAGCTTCCGATAGATGGCGCTATGTATGGTTTGACGGTGATTTAAAGAGAAAATTTCACTTCATAGTCATATCATGCATTGTTTTCAAGGTAAAGTTCCTCGAAATTCTTTTATGTGGAGTTATAGAAAGATTATATGCATCAGATGCTTTGCAGTATTTTCTTGGGTTTAAAACAGTGCACCGCACTTGCTGAAGCGCTTGCAAATGCAAGGCATGAAATATAGCTTGAAAAATGCTATGCGCAATCAAAGTATTTCTTATTAAAGCTATCAATATTAGAAGTCCTATTTGAATAATTAAAGGCATTTTGTTTCTATAATTTAAAGGGATTTTTAATATAATTTTGCAATTTGTCCATGATTTCTCAAATACTTTCAACTAAATAACTTTCATTAATAATGTGCTTGAATTTTAATTTGATCCAAAGAAACGAGTGAAAGAATGGAAATTCACCATCTTTCAGAACTGGAGATTTACCTTAATTTCCTTCCCTTGTTTAATTTCTAATATACAAGATATGTTTCAAGATATAAATGCGTAGTTAAGGAAGATTTTAATTAAATCTGCATGTTGAATCTGCAAAAAGGATACATAGAATAAAGTGTTGACGCATAGAAAGAATAGAAAGGAACGCATTTTGACAAAGAAATAATAATAAAAAAAATTGCTCCGTCTAAATAACTGATCTTAATTTGTTGAAAACTTTTCTTTTAAGCTATGTACGTTAAAATGAAGACTATTTTGAAGTGACTGGTCTTTTAAAGATTGTGTCACCTTTTTGATGTATTTTTTAATGCATGCTGTCCTTTCTAACCGTAATTTAAGAAGTAATTTTTAAATTCTCAGATAAAGGCATACGCTTCCATTTGAAAAAAAATATTTTTTACCAGATATAAAGTTATTTTTATGTCGTTTTAGTTTTAAAAAATTAGGAAATATGAAATTTCATACATTCACTACACTTTCTAATATTGATTTCCATTAAAATTGTTTCATACCCCAATTTTTAAAATAGAAGTTTTACAATTCTATGGTTCAAGCTGACCGAATAATGAAACTTTGAATCTTTTTTTATTTTGTGGTTCCTAATTTTATTGTGTCGGGAAAGTCCCTTAAAAATCTTATCAAGCTGGATTTAATGATAAACAAGTTAAGAGATCTCTTTTAATTATATGACGTGAGAACGAATGTGGGCGTTTAAAAAAACCCCATTAATACTTGAGTATTTGCTTAGAAAATAAATAAATATTTATTTATTTGTAGATTTGTCTTATTTAATGTGCTAAGGTCAATAAAACGACGTTTCTTTAAGCTTATGAATCGCAATAATGGAGGGCCTACAGAGCAATTTGCGTAGAAATTTAATATTTTAAAGACAACCCCTGTCATACCGATCGACAGTCTTGCCTAAAGCTTTGGTATTGTAAAAAATTTCCTTTTTAGATGTTCCTTTTAATGAACAACGCTTAGTTTCTGAAGTTGTTGTACAGTATGCTGTCGTTTATTATACAAGTACTATATGAAATCAGCTGCATTGCTCACTTTAAAACTTTCTCACGTTTACTAATAAAGTTTATCATCATCTTCTCTCCAAGATAAAGCTGTGGATCTTGGGAAGGCCGTGAATCCATTCAACGGCATTGTTGAATGACGGTTATGAAATGTAAATTTTAGAAATGAATCTAACATTTTATTGTATCTCTCGTGCGATTTTTTTGTGATTAACACTTTATCAGCTAATACGCAAGTATCCGAAAATCGAATGTGCATTTTGGACGCTTTTCTTTCTACTAACCGATTGAAGCTGAAATTTGATACAAAACTATAATTGTGTTCACAAGATCACATAGCGATTTTCATTTGTCTAAATCATTGCATTTTTTGAACTATTGCTTTTATATACCTGCAAAAGTACCGACCCGAATACGGTCAACCCTTTGAAGGATTTAAAACCAACTTTGATATGGATCTGCATTTTAGATGATAAAATGTTGTACCAAATATTTTCTATCTTGCTCTTTAAATTTTGTAGTTATCATGTTCATATTCACTCGGACTGCCGGACAGACTTCTTCTAAGTGAATTTCATTTAAAGTTTGACCGAAATACCCAAATTTAATTTTTAGTTAATGTACGAATTTTCGTGAGTCTAACTCAAAGCACTTTGGTTTATTGTGACAGATAGACTAATTCAAAGTGCTTATGATTATTAGACAGATGGACATAATTCTAAAAATGCGTTTTTCGAATTCAAGAGGATCTGAAATGTGGAGATAAGCAGATATCTCGAGTTAGAATTTTTTGACAATTCCAGTGCTTTCTCCAGTATTTCACATACAAGAAAACAAGAATAAATATCTGCGTTTTCAGTATATCAAGTAAGGGAAATTTTAAACAATTATTGAGAATATCTTGCTTATCTATATTGCTTGATACTGAAACAAGAGCGTTTGAGACAAAGTACATTTTGAGTTTTACAATTTTAATTTAAACTTCTTCTTAATTTAATGAAATATTTTTGGAGATCGTTTAAAGATTGAGATAATAATGTCTTATGATGGTCATAATTCTTATAATATACGATTAAATTGGGCAGCAACTTATTTGACTGTGAATAATTAGAAATTTAAGACTTCTTCCTTAATTTGGTCCTTATTTTTTCGTTAATGCTTAATTTATACTCAGGTATTTTAAAAAGACTATTATTTATATTTTTGGAAGAATCCATTCCCCCTATGGGTGTAATCAAGAATGTGATTTCAATTATGATACAGCATAAGCACTCTTTAACCCTGCACTTCCCTTATTAGGCTTGGAAAAAATATCATTATGGTGTCCCATTAGTTTCTTTCCTATTTCTTATATGAAATGAATACAGAATATTTATTGTTTAAGATATTATTTTTATATAAGAAACCTTTTTATCTATTACCTTTTACCATCTCTCAGGAAGCCTCGTTATACCTTTTTTCCAAAATTGTGTTTTGGACAAGAAATAATCCTCGAGATGCGCTTTTATTTCGCTGACGGATTTAAAGCGTTTATCGCGAAGAGAAGAAATAGGTAATAATTAGATGGAGCGAGATCTGGAGAGTATGCAGAATGTGGTAAAACACCCCTATCAAACTGCAAGAGCTTTTCTCTTGAAACTAATGCAATATATGGTCTCACGTTGTTATGATGGAAACAACGTCTTGTCGGGTCATTAATTCTGGCCGTTTATTTGCCATGGCAATTTTCAGTTGATCCGGTTGATGACAGTATTTCATTGTTTCACCTTGAGGGAGGAGCTCGTAGAAAATGACACCTTTCCAATCCCCCAAAATGGACAAAAGAACTTTTTTGGGGTGTAGTCCCGGCTTATGGTGTATTAGGGCACTGGCACGACTGAAACCGATGACATAGAAGTTAACAGATACGCCTGCAAGTTTGCACAAGCAGATCCAGATGAGACCATTCATAACGCGATGAGAAAGAAACCTTTTGGACATCTAATACAAGAAAGGAAATTGTTGTGAAACTGCTCCTCCCTCCCTCCGGAATTGTTGTATTTCGGATAGCCTTCATTGCTTCTCGAGATAACTTCCTTTGAGTTTTTTTTGGAAAAAAAAATAAAGAAGAAATTTATGAATGCAGCAATATAGTAAATCGTATTCTCATGACATGAAATGTTTTATATCATACAAGTCATGATTCTCGAGAAAAAATTGTTTGGGATGCGTACCTTAATCTTTCGACCAAAGGAAGTCACTTCAATCAAAAATTGAGATAAAGTAAATTAACATTTGTCAAATTCTTGAAAATAACCAAACATTTTTAAACTAATATTCAATCAATAAAATAATATCAATGAAATAAATATTATTTTATCTATTCCTTTTGGGCAAGTCCTTTACCGCATAATCTACTCGATTAAGTTATTTCTTGCTATACAAGCTAAATATCTGTTTTTCCCTTGTATGTTGAATGCTTAAACAAGTAAAAAAATATTGCAGTGACAATTTTAGTTTACTTAAAACAATTTTTAAATTATTCCTTGGTATAAGTTTATATAAAATTCCATTTGCCTCAAGCAATTATCACTCGGTCAGTTTTAATCTTATAACTCTTATATATAGCGGGTTATTATATATCTTAGGATGTTAAGATTTTTTTATTATATATAACTAACATAACCTTAACATCAACGCTACACCATATCTCTGTTTATATACTTGAATGGCCCTCTATCTGATTTTGTATAGATGTATGTGGGCGTTATTTTTAAAAAAGAAGAAAAATTACGTTTCAAATAATTGCAAATGACGAAAATATGATTATATATAAGATTGATAACAATGATGAAAACTGAAAAGAATAATGTATGAAGTATAGGAATGTTGCATGAATGAATATGGTGTCAAAATAATAAAAAAAACCCTGTGAATAAAAGCGACATTTAAAAATGCACTTCATAAACCTTAAAATATTATCGTAATTACCAGTTTTTTTAAATATGAAAAGTATGTATTATGGTAGTATGAGATAAATTTAGCAAAATTGTATGCGTCTTGGATTTTTATCGAAAGTGTAAAATATCGGAATTCACAGACTTTCGAAGAGAGCAAAATTTTAGTAGCCCGACTCAGTGAAGCAACTAGGACGAAAACATCCCAACCTTTAGGCGTTTCTAGAGATATGGTGTCACGAGGCAACAAGCACTACAAAGGGTATTTTTGCAACATTTTAAAATGCAAAAAATTATCTTTTCGATGATGGAAAGTTTTTAAACATACAAATAAATTTTGTGTTTTTTAATAGATATTAAAAATATTTTAAGCATATTTTCTAACAATGTATTTTATATAAAATAAAAATAAAATTTATCATGTTAGCACGTTACTAATTCATGAGAAAAATTAGTTTTATCAACGTATTACATCATATTAGCGAGAGCTCAAATTAAAAAGTTAAATGAATTCTACTAAAGATAGGAAAACGTGATTTGCAGCCCGTGTCTGTAAGAAGAACAATAAACATGGAACATGATATTTTGTAGATAGATAAGTGTAAGAAAAAAAGTACAGGGACACCTGCATGAAAGGAAAAGAATCTTTATTATTAATATAATGTAAAATATCTTTATTATCAATTAAATAATTTTGTAGACTTTAAGACAATTATAGTTTATATTATATAATGTTTAAAATATTTTACTCCGTGTTCAAATTTAAAGCAAACTTTTTAAATAAAAATTTTCTTCATTTTTGGCTGTCACTTTATTTTGTCAGAGAGTGATAATTATGATATAATTTGTTTTCAAATGTTCACCATTGCTTCAGGGTTTTAGAAATATGAATAGAAAAAATTTGGAGGTAGGGTTATGGATTATGTTCTTTTAGATGTCGTTAGTTTTCATACTAGCTTACATATTTATTTACTAGCAAATAAAAAAAGGAAAGAATGATGCAATAAACAATTTAAATAAAGTAATATGCTTTGAAAGAATTCAAAATCTTCAATTTATACAAACTCTAATAATATTAAAAAATACATATGTTATTAATGTAAAATTAAAATGATAGTAAATAATGCTGAAAAAAACAAGAGCAAATATAAATATACGGTAACTTACTTAACCTTTTCTAAAAGTGTTAACTAGAGTCACTTTAAAAAAATACAGTGTAAAACAAAAACAAATTAATAGGAATAGAATTATTCTTAAAGTTGTAGTATAATATCTAGCTAAAATTATATTAACTAAGAAAATATAAAACACTAAATACATAATTATTTTCAGTAGAAAAATAAACACTCTTGAAGTATCGAAAAAAAATATCTAAAATGGAAAACATTCCTACAAAACGAAAATGCATGATACACACTTGACGCAATCATTTAAAAATTTTTTATTTGCCTTCCATGCAGATTTCTTTAATAAATAATAGAAATATGCAGAAGAACAATGCTTTTTTAAACATTTTTATATTCCATTTTAGCTTATCATATTGATGCCAATTAATAAAAAGACGCATTGAAAAATTAAAAAAAAAGAAACAATTTTTGCCAAACCTTGCCAACTCTGGAGGATGTCCTAAAAATTTCGAAATTCTGCGGTTCCGCTAGTAGCATCCTATTTACTAACAAAATAACTGATATTTTTATTTTTTCAGTAGACTTTTTCGATACTTACCTTTTCACATTTGTGATCAACAGTTTTTATTTTCTTTTAATCTTTTCCATCTTGGTTATTTCAAACATTGTTTGCTTTCAAAATATATGTCACCACTATATAGAAAAAGCTGACGTACGTGGTTCAGAAATCGTTCTTACTAAATTTTGTGTTCTCCTATTATATAATTCTGTGTGGGCGAATAAACTAGATGCCAAAAGCGGCAAGTTTTGGGTAAAACATTAATATCATTGTCAAATAATGAAACATTAATTTTTCCATACTCTAATATTGTTCTTATGGGAATCTCTCTCTGTAAATAAATATAACGTTTGTAAGGACACAAAATCGCACTGTATTTGTCTATTGTCATTTGGCAATGTTCTCGCACGTTCGAATTATTTGCATAATTGCAATGGCGGGAAAATATGAAACACACACACACACACACACACACACACACACACACATATATATATATATATAAGAGTTGTAAACTGAGCAGTCTTAGTGAAAAATCAAGATCGTTGAGCCCAAATAGTTAGAATTTAAATTGTGTGAAAATAATTACATAGTTATTAAAGGCAAACTTATGGGATCAACAAAGAAGCTTTCTTACTAAAATGGAGTTCAGATACATTTTTAATGAATTAAAAATTTTTCACCATCTCTAAAAATGATTCATACTCTAAATGATATTAAACGTTTTAAGTTAAAATGTCAAATTGCAGTTGCAGTAAATTAGTTTTAATATAAAAAATTAACATTACAATAACTTTTGATAACTGAATAAAATGTTGCAGAAAAGAAATAAAACAAATTTTTAAAAAAATGGATCAATATACTTCGAAATCATACATAATATCAATTCGAATTCTATGTATCCAATATCAATGTGGGAGAGAAAAAATGAAATTTTTAAATTGAACAGTTTGAGCTTTAATACCACTTAATATATTAGGGTGTCCCATAAGTTTCTTACTTTCTTCTGAAACTAAATCAATACAAGATATTTATTATTTAAAGTTGATTTACTGCATTACTAATTTTACTTAACAGTGTGTCTTAAGTAATAAAAGTCTCAAGAATAATTGTTACATTTATTGTCATTTTATTCAAGAGGTTCAAATAGAAACTGCTCACGTATGAATAATATCTGCCTTAAAAAGTACAGAAATTAAATAGGTATCGTTAAAAGGAAAATGTTTGAATTTTAAATAGGTGCAAAACTTCATTTTCTGTTGGTAAGAACGCCACCTTTGGTAGCTCTAAGTCAAATGATCTACAATCCCATAATGATAGGTAATGATGGCTATTATTATGGTCTGACATACGATTTATCCCACCAGATCCACAGTATGCTGTTCAAACAATGTTAATATTGCGGAATGAATTAAATTCTAATAAGAGAAACAAAAATTTCCTCACGCATTAAGGGTAATTAGAACACACGATAATGCGTTAAAGGACTATCAAATCAAATGAAAAGTTATGATTTAGACTTCGAATCAGCGGTATATGTTCTCAACATTAGGAGGTTGACAGAAAGAGCTACATCTGCTAAAAAGGGTACCTGCTTCAAGAAATTTGAAAAACTATTTAATATTTGATTCAACTTTCGAATCGCAAGCATTTTATAATCTGTATTCAGTTTAGTTTAGTTATATTAACGTCCCGTTTGAAGCAACACTAGGGCTATTTTGGGACGGGCCTCGTAATTTTGAATCGCGGTCAGATGACGAGGACGACACCTGAGCTGGCACCCCCCTCTCCACACCACACCACACCAGCGGGAGGACGTTTGGTCAGGACGGATTTAACGTGCAACAGACCCCCTTACACGACGGTTCTTCGGTGGTATCGGGTCTCGAACCTGAAACCCTCCGATTCTGAAGCCGAGACCTTACCACCAGGCCACCGCGGCCTACATTGAGGATGATAGGGATGATCACATACATTAGAGTCGAATATAAGAGCTCATCCCTGCTTGAAAATGGAAAACTTTCACTGTGCCAACGTATTCCTCAAATAAGCAGATTAGAATTAATTTTATGCAAATGCATTCCAAAAGATAATAGTGGGAAAAAATCGATTATGGCTATTTTGATTGGTTGGTTTATATTCAAGATACTTTATAACAGATTCATCGTTGTATGTTTTAGCTTTATGCGTTATTAGAAAGAGATATCGTATAATTTAAAATGTTTGTGGGGGGATATGATATTTCTGTGTTCTGAAGTGTTATGCAGTAGAAGCTTGTTGCAGTGATTTTTACTTAGCGTAAATGCTTATTCCATTCATTGGTAAGTTATTTTTCAAGTTTTTATTTGAATAAGACCTTTAAAACTTCGGGAAAATTACTTTCAAATTTGTATGCGTGAGGATTCTTCATTATGTTTTTCTATGTAATGGTTATCTATCGCTAGTTGATACTCCATAAATATCGAATGTTATAATTTAGGAATTAAGCTTGCTTAAAGGCCTTCATTCACGCTAATTGGTACTCCATAAATATCGAATGTTATAATTTAGGAATTAAGCTTGCTTAAAGGCGTTCATTCACTTGTGAAATCTGGACTCGTAAAACTTGCAAAGATTTTGCATAGCTATATAAACTAATTAAATGGTAAAAGTAATATTGTATAAAAGGACTCGTTTATTTCCTTCTCTGTATACTACTTCCTCCTGTATCCTAATTTCGAATAATATTGAGTTCTTTGGGCTAAATCTATTCAAACCATGAAATTACCTTCAAACTGAAGTTTCAATGTGTTTGCATTTAATGCTGAGAATATCACTTAAATTTTTATTCTAAATACTTCAACGAGCCTGTACATCCTTATCCATTATAAAATTTTAAAACTGAGAAATCGTAAAATTTAGTTTAAACGTGCTTAGCTGCGATTGAATTTCAATTTGAATATCATCATACCTCGAGAATCTCTTGAATTTCTATTTAGATGCAATGTAATCTAGAAATAGATGCTGTAACAGCAAGAAAAACGGCTACTATTTCTTCAATAGTAGGCAAATTAAATAAGTTACAAGGCAAATACAGAGATAGTTTACCTTTTTAAGACAAATACATTATAATGTCTGAAATAACGATCAATTTTGACTATTTGTTTATGATACAAGAATAATTTTATCTAATATGCGCAAAAGCGAATATTAAACGAATAGAATGAACTAATCTCTATTAATTTCAAACATAAATAAACCAATCTGCATGTTTAATTGCAAGTGCACAACTTAATGTGGGATCATACTTTTTCTATATTAATTGTATCCCCCAGATCATTCTAGATAGCGCTTTTTTATGGCTAACTGAACTATTTAAACCATTAACCTTTCAGATAAATTCATATGCAGTTGTATAATTTTGTAATAACTGAATATTTATGCATCGAAATACTTTTAAGTACACAAGATTGAAAGTTGCCAGCTGTTTATCGGCTTTATAATTCTACACGCGCATTCATGTAACTTAAGAAATTGGATTTGAAAAATTAAGGGAAGTACCTGTTGATTTGACACCATAAACTGGAGATTTTTCTGAACACCAAACAAAATAAAGAGTTCGATTCTATTTCTCACCTCATCAAACAAAAAGGTTTCAATTTAAAGGGTGTAAATATCCAAATTATTCTAGAAATTAACATGATTTAAATGACTGGAGTGAGCTTCATAAACTTTAATAATGTAAAAAGCTGCATATGGAGCAATTTATCAAATTTTATATTAAAGGCATTTGAGAAAATTAGATGTTGAGCTTTAAAAATTGGCGTTTCATTTTGACGTTTCGTATATGAAAATTGTATGGCCTAGTACTGTTTGCTTCCTTTGAAACAAGTGAAGATGCTCAAATATGGTATATTCTATGGGCAATGGAGCTAAACTGCTCTCCTGTTCAGTTTTGGTGGCGCTTTGCTATTAAAGGCTATTTAGACCAAAGTCGTATTTGGTCATGGTGTAGCAATCGAAATGGTGGTGCAAATCTATGCAAAATTTGTAAATTCTTCGAATTGGAAGTCAAATTTTGGAAGCAAGGAGGTGTATAAAAATCGTAACTGCACATGAAATACAAAACTGATAAAACGAAAAAACCACGGAGTGGCTTTGTTAAAATGATAAAGCTGCGAGAGTTTGAGTGAAAATCCCCGTCCATGGATAATGAATTTAATAAAACGGAAAACCTTTTACAAACAAGGCACTCAACCAAAACGCGTTGCGCTGTTAAATTATGTTGCATGTTGGGCGTTTAAGAAATGGTGTTTGTGGCCGAGTCGGGTATCGTTCAATTATTTAACATCAAAATGGCTCACTGGTATAAAAAGGCATGCATATAGCTTACTTAAATTCTGCTGTTTTAGGACTACTGCAACAATGCGAGAACATGACGATTAAAATATTTATTGGTATGGGGGAGATCACGCTACAGGTAAGAATTGCTGTATTCGACAAAACATCCGCCATATCGTATTCCGGTATTAACGGTAATAGAAAGACGAGGATTTTCAAAATTAGCGGAGGCATCCGTTTGTTAAAACTGGAAAAGTACTCAAGTTGTCAGTATAAAAGCAGAAAGTGTATTTAAAAGGCGAAATCGCCTGAAGAGCTCGCATTACTGCGATAATTTCAGCAAATAAAACCTATAATCATATAGGCAGGCAACGGTGATTTTCAGAAGGAAGTTCAGTAAGACTACCAATATGTCCAATGAATATTGATCTAGTGCAAGAATGTGCTAATTGCAAATGAGTTAAAAAGATGCTGAAAAAGAATCGATGCTGCAAGTTCTATCAAAGCCATAGAAAGGTTTTATCATAGCCAGCTCAAAGGCTATTTCGGAATGGTTGTTTGAATGAGACCAGAATCCAGTTTCTTAGAATCGAAACTCTCCCACTGAAGAGAAATGAAAGGAACGGGCGTCATAAAATCTTTAGAAACAAATGGGAGGAGATAAGTGACTAATGGGGTGCTTCGGAATGAACAGCATTCTGAATTAATATTGTAGAATTAACTTCGCAGATTTAATGGCAATTGATTGTGAATAGCACATTTCTTTCGCATATCATTTGTGGAAAGATGCCAGAGCAAATTCTGAGAGCAGAATGGAGTATCATATCAAGTCTACAGAAAACGGAGGATCGCGCAAATGCTTAGGCCATACACCGATAATCAATACGGGACAAAATACCGGCTTAAATGCGGAAGGATGCGCGATCAGCCCCAAATACTTTAGGGATGTCAAGCAATTTCTCTTTCCTCTTTCGCAGATGTTGGTTAAAAAAAGAGCTTCTTGGTAAATAATACGACATAAAAAATGACATCAGTAAAAATTGGCTTTTCGAATTTTGATCACTAAATCCAAATGCAGTTCCCACTTCCAGCAGAAGTAGAGGCATCGACATTTTTTAGTTTGCAAATTTTTATCGCAACAGGAAACAAATGAACGGCAGTTAATATTTACCATATATAAACATTAAAGTATGTTAGAATCATCAGTGAAGATCTGCATGTTAACACAAAACTTGTCTTGAGCGGCTGAAGTCAACTGTTGAAAATTGAATGGTAAAATGAATGAAAAAATATAACATTAAGCGAGCATCTGTGCAGCACGTTTTCAGTTTGAATAAAGTCTGAATAATAAGCTATAATCGTAAAAAGAGCAGCAACTCCCTCCAATATCAATGTTTATAGCAAAGCGCAACACCAAGTACAGGTTTTTACCATAACAAGGAAAAAAGTTTTTTCCTTCGCAAGAAGACATTTTGAATTTGATTTTTCGGAAGGATGCTGTTCTGAAACGTCGGAAAACCCCGATGGAAATCGCTCGAAAACAATGAGATTTTTTTCATTAAAGCACTTTGCTAGTACTGCTAATACCTTGGAACATTTCTAATATATAGACCATTAAAGCGATTGAGCTGTAGTTCAAAGGATTAGCGTGATTTTCTCCAAGCATAAGAATTGCAATCATAACTTCACACCATTGTGATGGGCATTTTTCTAGGGACAGATTCTATCAAAAAGCTGTGAAAAAACGGAAACTAGGCCTCATCTAAATGAAGAATATCAAAAGGGATTCCATCGAGCCCCCGACTAACACGAGTGCAATATAATGCATTTTCTAACTCGACACGAATAACATTATGACAGTAAAATTGAATTTAGTTCCTGCCGGACGATACTTGGCAGAAATGCCGGATTGTACGAATCTGCAGCGAAAACCTTCAAATGCCAGTCGGAAAATCTTCAAAACTGAAAGAAATGTGGATTGTATAGTATTATCCAATTTCAGTACAGGAATTGAAAATTCAGTATAGATTACATTGGCTTTTTTGGCTCTTAAATTATTTGCAAGTAGAACAATGGTAGAATCGAATTTAACCCAGGATTCCCTTTGATTGAATTGGAGTGTAAAATGCAGCGTGTTAATGAGCAATATTTCCATTGTTGGGATACCTTGGAATATGTTCGAAAGCTACTTTTGCTTCTTGTAATTGTCATGACAACATTTCACCTCGATCTGAAAGTTTTTGCACATGGGGGTATGCTTGGTATTATCGTTACTTGCAGATTTAATAATGTAATAAAGAACAAGCTGTACTAGTGCCCAAATATCTGCAATATTAACCATACCTTGAGAAAGTGTAGCTTCTTGTAGAAAAGCAGCCCATCCCGTCAGCTGAATTGGGAAAGGAGGCGAACTTGCCCTGTCGCTGTCAGCCTAAGACGCTGCAATAAAGAAATCTTAATAGGATCACTTTCAGCTATGAAATGCAGCAAAGACAAGAGTACTATAGAACACATGGCAAGATCCAAACAAATGAAAGTTTAGTGCTTTCGTGGAAGTTACTTCGTCGTTGTTAAGCAGATAAAATTCGAAAGGTTTGACAGTTATTCCGTGTACACTACATTTGCCATGTGGTAAAAAGCGTTTTAAATTGCTTTCATGGAATTTATCGCTTGTAACATTCGCTTTTTATTAATTACCTATAACACATGATATAGTACAAATTCATTAAGGTGTAAATCATTTAAAACTGGAAGATTATAGTAAGGCTAAAGTTGTTTCTTCACTGGCCATAACTTCAAAATGCAAAGCTGCTGGATGCAACTGCTATGTATTGCAAATATTATATTTAGCAATTAAGTATAAAATTATATTCAACAATATTAACTGTTTACCTTTTTAATGATGTAAACCCTCTGAAATTTATATAAATATCTTGCAGGATACTGGAATAATTCCCTACAAGTTAATTTGAACAAGCTTAAAATGGACGTGCGTCAATTGACCACTTCAAATCTTGATTGCACTGTGTACGATCACGGAAATAAATGACTAAAAATGTTGGGTTAACAGCAATACAACCCACGCCGTTATCGGAGTTTTTAAAAAGGTAAGAATTTAAAAATTCCATCTATCGAACCTCACGCTCTTCATTAACTAAGCTTTTGCAGATATTTATTGGTCTTCAAGTACCTACCTCTTCAAATATCTTAACGTCCTTGAAAGGAAACAATTTCACTTTCATGGTGAATGCGAAGCATTTGGATTACGGTGAATACAACTGTTTGAATACGTTACGTTCTGGTTATAAATATTCGGTAGCTTCGCGGTAATCTAGCAAGCTCAAGTCTATAAAGCGAATTAGAAGTGCATTTAACTAAGCTTCATTCTGATAGACTAGTGTAGAAAATTGTGTAATATTTATAGCTCAATAGCATATTTCCATGAATAAAACTTAAAAGCATTATTTGTATTTAAAAAAATCTAGTTTAAATTTCCAATTCATGAATTTATTGACGGAAAGAGACTTGGTGAGGTATCATGCGAATTATTTATTTAATCGGTTTCTACTGAGTATGTGTTTATCCTATTAAATTGACATAAATAAAACGAAATAATACAATGAAATTGAATGCATGTAGCTGTTGTATGCTGTCAATGCTCTATGCTTTCGAAATTAGATAATGTATCCACATTTGTTCTGTAAAAATCAAACGCCTGTCAACGGCACTTCCGCTTAATGTAGTTGACAGTCTAAGTCCGAAGCTCCCTTTTCCAAGGCGTACACTTGAATTTGAACTAGTCTAGTATTAAAATTTGGTGCTTAAGTATTTATATATAGAAATTGTCTGTTTTATCTGTAATTTCCATTTTTATTGAATAAAAATAAAGGGCGTTTTTAATAATTTCATTTGCCTAGTTTTCGACATCGAAATGTTAGAAGTTTTTAATTTTTAATTTAGAGAAAATAAGCATTTGGCTATAAAACTCGTCCCAGCTTGCTTGAAACGTTAAATGTAATAAGAGTTTGTCCAATTATAGATTAAAATTATTACTGATAATGATAAATTATTAGATTTTCAGAACACTGTAAAGTGTATATGCTTACATAAAACTGAATCATAGCAAGTATGCATAAGAAAATTAAGTTGTTGGTTTTTAGAGTTTGGTTATTTTACGGCGCTGTTTCAATGAGCAGTAGTTTAGTAGCTTGTATTGGCTATATTAAAATTCATAAACGATGCGAATTTTGTGAATGTCAAATGTGTTTTAAAACTTCACCCAATTATCAAACAAAGCATAACACAAACTATGCTACTTTCATAAAACATGTGAAGACGCCATGTTATTGTGATGTAAAATGCGATTTGAATATTAAAATAGATTTTGAAAACGCTTATAAAATTTCATTAGATGTTGCAAAGTTATCATCTTTACTAGTTAAAATCGTTCGTATATACACGCCAATCCAAAATTTATTTCGGCTCAGTCGACTTGCATACACGCTTAAAATAAAATTAGATTAGATATAAAATCTAAATTTTAATAAGAATACAAATGACAATTTCTTGAATACAAGTACGCCTGTTATAAATACAGCGATTGAATCAAACTATTCGGTATAGAAGTTATTATCAGTACAATGCACTTTCTTTGCAAAACATTTTTCCTAATGCATCTGGTATTCATCGTTCTTTATTAGTATGTCGAAATTACTCATTAACGATTGCAACAAGATAAAATTCGCGAACTACGAAGACCTTTGGTAATTTCTGGCTCATGGGAACAACGCGATATTTAAGCTCTAAACAGTAATCTTGGGATTTTAGCTGTTATCAAAGCTGGTCGACCATGTATGTACAACTGCAAAACCTACACATCACTTAAGTCGTCTTCCGAATTTTATTCTAATTTCACCATCAATATTGACATGTTCTGCGTTGGCAATATTTTAGCAATTTCAAATGCCTTCAATAATGAACAAATTTTTATTGGGTAAAAATTAACTTTATTTGTCTACGATATTTTGCAAGTTGAATATATACAACCGTCTTTTATTGCGTTCGACGTGTATACTTAAATTATAACCACGATAGAAACTTTCAAAAATAAACCTCGCTTTTAACGGGTAATATGGTTCTTAAATATTTTGCGAAGAATCTAGGTTTTTAATTTACGTAAGTATTCGTTGCAAGTGCATTTACATTAACCATTGTACAATCATTCAGATTGTCAATTTAGTCTTTTGTTTCAACTATCATGACTTCTGGAAATGCTTTCTTGCTGAACTTATTATTGAGACTTTAGACGATTTTACTGTTGAAGTTAATTTAAATTCACCCAGTTTTACTTTCTGTATAGAAATTCTTTCTATTCGATACTTACTAAAGAATTCTCACTTGCAGGTTAACTTCCGACAATTGAAGAAAACAATTGTTGACCAAAACTGCACTAATTTGAATAGAACCTTGATGATCGGCTTCCAGAAGTTTTGTGTCTACTTTCTACAGCTAGGTGCACATTTTCTAATGGTAAGTTCCGCATATTACAAATTAACTTGAGAAAGGGGGTTCATGTTTCGAATCTAACTCAATTTGTTGTGAGGTGTAGTGAATCCAGTACTCTCCTATTAGTCACTTCTCATGTGGCACAATTTTTTCGTCGATCATACTCGTGGGAAAACTCGAGTTGAAAAGCAAATCTTTAATATGAAACTGCGCAATGATAATTCTCTAGTTCAATCTTAAAGGCTACTGTAAAGTAATTGACCACACAGTGGAATTTACAGAGTTGAAAGGATTTCCTCGTAAAAATAAAAATGTTATTGGCACCACGACATACAAAATTAGCTTCTTGTTTAAAAATCTCCAGGAATCGTATGGTTAAATGTGAAGATTATATGTATGTCTATGCAAGACAAAGTGTATGGTAATAAAGACGTCATTTATTATTTTAGTCTCTAAATCCGATTTTTCTTATCTAATAATCACGAGTAAAGTTTGGTTTGATTTGTTTGTAATTTAATCTGTAGCACCAAAAGACTGAGTGATTTTTGTCTAATACATTTAAAACTGAATATTTGTTCCTTATTAAACGGGGTAAGTGTTTAAAAACTTGAAACATTACGAAACGCTTATTTAATTATATTAAGGAAAACACTTATGGATGAGTCGAATTCTTCTAAGCAAATTTCTATTATAACTTCAGCAATCAAAATTAAATTTCCAAAAGTAACGCCTATTCTTGTAGATACATTTTTTTTAATATAACATTTTGGGCTTATTCCATGAGCAAAGTTCATAAAAAAAATTGCCGATATAGACTCGAAATAACAATTCCATTTACTCGAGTATAACAGTATTTAGATTACTTTGAATTGAAATAGTTTCTCTGGTATCTTACAGATTTTATTACGCTCTCTAAAAGTAGAATTAAAATGGCTTTCCATATTTAAATTCCATCTTGGCAATAGTAAGTTCTAAACTGAACTATCGTATAGGATGAATAGTTCAGTTTCTGTACTCTTCGCCTTGCTTCAGTTGGGACATTTTGTACATAATTTCTTTCCTTTAAATTTGAACATGGCTTTCTCTCTAATTTATCAATTTTAATTTTCAGGAAACGAGCAATTTCTTTCTTTCAGTTTGAATGGATCTAGATTGTTAAAGTGGACTGTCCTGAATTTCTATTCATCAGAGCCTCATGAATTTCCGGATCGTTCTGAAATGAATTTGGAATGAATCGTGTACTGAAATTCTACTCTGCATTATCACTTATTGCCTAACTTGTACGGTATAGTGCATTGCTTTTTTAAAGCATGACTTCGTCTAAATGGATCTTGAATGTGATCTAATTATTAATGGTCAGAATTCGAGAGCACTCGAAACTTCGTGTGCGACAGAAATGCAATCTTATTTTTAAATTTAAGGTTAATTTTTGTATAGGGTACTTGACATTTTCCATGAGCAATTTAATAGTTAAATTCTTTAATTTTAACTTGCTTTTTGCTTTCCGTTTCTTACTTCTGTAAAAATGAAACTGACGAAATTAGAAATAAAGGCTTTACGTAAATTTAATTCCAATGTATTCATAGCAAAGATGTTAGATTCCTGGTCCTATTAAAAGGCGTGATGGGGAATTAATAGATCTAAGAGAAAGCGCAGACTTATGAATAATACCAAGAATAGCTCCTTTTTTATAAATCGACTTTTGTAGACTTGCCTCTAGAGAAAATGGATTCTAAAAGATTTCGCCTGCTACGTGTCCTTTTCAAAAGTCGATACTTCTTGCAATCATCTATGTTCGGTGGTAATTTCTTGAATTTGTAATTAACGAAAATCGTGCATAAATTTGAACTCTATAACAATTCACTTTTACCCGACAATAAGCTAATTTCGGTTAAAATAACTTCACAATAACATTGTAGAATTCAAAATTTGAAGGTTAGTTTCAATGTCTTAATTCAATATTTCCCTCGTACCATTGCATGGAAAAATATTTTGACTAGAGAAGTTAATACAGAAAGGTGCTATTCTCCAATCAATGAAATTGGTTATCGCAACAATCGTCAGTTTTATCTTGAGATCCTTGCATTCTAATTAGTCATGAGAATCAAGTCATTAATTTTGACTTTATTTGAATTTCTTGACAATAGTTAAGATGACACAGATGTAGGCTTTTCTAAGAATTCTAATGACCGTTAACTTCGCTGTATGCAAAATACAATTCTAGGTTCAGAGTAGAGCATTCTAGTTGCATTTTGTAAGCAGGATTTTGAGGGATAGTTGCAAATGCCAATGTTGAAAGTAGAAATTGCCTGGTTCTAACGGGAATGACCGGAAAGATCGGAATGGGTTTCGAGAAAAGGTAGGAGGGAGGGGGTTAACACGTTAAGTAATACTGGTCCCTGCAGTCTTTCTGTTGAGGTTGATCGGTACCGACAGCCAAAGCAGAAAACGGCGGTCCCCAGGGAACAGGTACTTAACTACGTTAACTATGTAGGATCATTGATAGGAAAATAAACCGAAATATCGATTAGGATAAATGAAATCGAAACTGCCATAGTTAATGTATCAAATAAGTATATTTGGGCGGGGGAAGGGGAATCGAATCTAAATATATTTAATGCAATTTGTACTAGAAACATTGGTAGCAACTATCTGGAAAATTCAAATATTAAAACTAGCGGAAAAACTTCACGTGCACACTAAACCTCCCCAAACTAGTTTTCATAACATTAAAATTTAAAGTACTTTCCCTTTAGCTACCGTTATCATGGTTGAGATAAAATTAATCGGCAATAAACTCGATTGAGAATGCAATAAACCCCTTGGCATAAAATGAGTTGACTCGCGCACTGAATTGCTGAATTTTCAATTTGTAAGTGAAAGAATGAATTTAAAATGCAAAAATCGCTTAGAAACACTTTAGTATCTCAAATACTCCTTATATTATAGGAATTAAAATGATAGTACATATACCAGTTGTGTCGCCTAATAAGGAAATAAAGTCCATTCGCATGTCAAGGATTAAACGTGGAATAAATTGTATATAAATCCATGCAATTCTTTTTAGCAAGAAAATTAAAATTGGTTCCGTTTTAGATTGAGAAGCATTCAAAACAAACGAAATACGATCAGCTAATTTAAATTCCGTCCCTTAAATTTTAATTTGCTCTTCGAAAATCATGATAGTATCGCATCAATTTTAAATTGAGGTTGATTCTGTGATTTGAGGGAATCTTGGAGTGAAAAAGCAACTAAGGTATTCGCCATTCGAAAGCTTTTTCTGTTTACTACCGGACCTTTTGATTTATCTTCAACCGTCTTCGTATTGGAGATTCCTTTAAATGCAGAGTTTGGATTATTTTTCTAAATTAAATTTAATTATAATTGCAATTTGAGTAACGGAATCAATATTAGCCTTGGAAGTAATTTAAGAAATGTCACTCCAATTTTACATCTTTTACTTTGTACAATATTGTCATAAGTTCAAAGATATTTATAGACGATCCGAAATTAAGTAGGAAATAAAAAAACAATGGCTATTAAATATGATCTAGTCTCTTTTGTGACATTTGCCTGATTTTCTGTACTAGGATCTAATCCAAGAAAATTTGAATCCTTAAACTCCTATAAATTCTAATAAAATAAACTTCATTATAGGTAGACTTGGAATCGAATAAAACTTTCTTAAATGGGACATCCCTGTACTTGCATTCCATAGAAAACTTAAGTTTTAATATATTGTAACTAATTGTTCAGAGGCACGAACACTTTATGAAAGCAGTATAATCCGTTTCATTTGGATCTTTAAAATTTTCTTGGTTTCTGGAGTGAAATATTTTGTTTACATTTGGTGAATTCCAGAATATCTTTATTTAGAATTAAAAATTCTCTTAAATGCATAGCTTTAAATGCTTGTTTAGAGAAGTTCTAATCTCAACTTGGAAAATTTTCTACGATGTAGAATTATCTGTAAAGCTGCATCACATTTTTTAAATCTTCGTAATCAAGATATTTAACTATATATTTTATTTTGTATTTTAGTTGCATTTTAATATTCCCTTACAAATGATGTAGCTGTCTTATACTCGAATTTTTTCTTGAGTTTAGACTTTTCAATAGTGTTTGTTTCGAAGTGTCTTATAGCATGAGTTTTGAAAGAATACGACTCACGATAATTGTCTTGCCAATCTGAATGCGTTTCCAAGATTATTTACTTTCTAAGAGTGAGAAGCTGTAAATCCTTTACTCAACGAAAGGTATTCACCTTTGTCGTATTGTTTGTTTTTGATTGTATATTAATGCATATAAACTTGTAAATATATACCAAGTTAAGTCTCATTTTTTTCATGCTTGTAAAAATGTAGATGTATTAACTGAATTCCCGATGCTCTATTTTATGGATTTTACAATTGTAAATTTTTAATTTTATGCATTTCATCGTGAGTTTTTAAAATAGATTCCTGTACCAGTACAGCCATCTAAAAGTCTTCGGAATATTTATCGGAGTTAAACAAGAGGTAGAAATTATTTAGTTTATGAACTTAAAATTTTCATAGGTTGGACGGTGTATGGATAGGGTTGGCTTAGATCGATCAGTAAACGATCGATCAATCGACGGTTTACTTGTAACAGCAAATTTGTAAATTCTTAATTCGATATTTCAACCGCATTTGTAGAAATTAAGGAGCGAATTTTCTTTTCCCAGTAATAAATTCTGTGCCTTTTTTAATACAAACTTGAATTTAAAGGCTCGAATCATTCCTATATTCAGCACTCTCCTTAAATATGATTTTTAACGCAGTTCATTTGGCCACTAAACCAAGTTCATAGAAAATTTACCTATTAAACAAAGTTCTATTTAATTGTAGATGTTTAAATTATAAATACGGCAGGAAAGTGCCAGCTAAATTTGGGTTAGTTAGAAATTCAAGCTTATTTCAATATTTTTACTGTTGTGTGTTCAACAATTTCTATAGGTGTGAATTATTAGAAATATTCAATACATTAAACCTTAACTTATGCAACAATGCAATTAGAAAGGAAATAAAATTCGCCTTTTTAAATCTCCGTAGAAAATGTGTAACCAGATGAGCCTTTCTAAATAGATAAACTAAAATTTCTTTTGAACTAAATATCAATTTAATAAAATTTCGGCTAAAATCTAAATTCCAACTTCGCGATTATAAGTTTTAACATATCAGAATAAAGCATTTACATAACTTCGGTTCTATTTATGTGAAGGCGGCCATTTGCTCCGTCTACAAGCAAAATGATTCCACCTTCAGTCTGCAACGAAACCAATGGCATTTTGATCGTGGTGCCTGGCCAACATAGAGATCAAAATGTTCCAATAGCTTGTTAAGTTCAGTTAACTGTAAAATTTATTTTCTCAACTAAAATCGCTACTCTTTTTTCGAAGCCGTAATTTTAGATTTCAAAGTTAAAATGCTAGAAATATCTTGAATTGTTATTTCACCTGCAGTAAAGTGTTTATTCTCTCACTCTCGTTAAATTTGGAACAAACTATTTATGAAATTTCGTAGAAAACAAAATATTCCTAAATCGAAATTTTTACATGTGCGTTTTTATCAATAACGTCTAAATTCATCTGGTTCACATTTACTAATTAGAATTTTTTTTAATCTTATGATTTCTCGCTTGCGCTTTAGCAACGGGCTGAATTAAAATAAGTCCCGACTTCGATGCGAAATTTCAGATGCAGCTTTGGACTCACTATGACAAGCATCTTGTACTTCATTCGGGAAAATTCAAAGAGAACTGGCATTTGCACAGATCACTCTCCTCCTCCTCCTCACAGATTAATGCATTCAAGTTCAATGTACAGCAACTGACATAGTAACTAACAATTTTTATCGCTGAACATGATGCATTTAAAATTTGAAGCGTTGTTAAAAGCTAATTTAGACGTCGAAATTGAATGTTGTATTAAATTTGAACAAAGCGATGAAAAACTTTATCTGCTAACTATATTAAATTCTTTGCTAAAATTAAATCTTCAAAGCTCGTCTACGTGACTAAACTTTAGTTAAAAATAAGTTCATGTTTAGTGGAAATGACGACGAATTCTGAAACTTGTTTAAGTTTGTTTAAAAATGTTCTATGAGTTGCGAATGTAAGCTTACAGGATCTCTTGTACTCTAGCAAAACTTGTAGAATAGCAGTAGTTTCTTATTTCTGGTATATGAAGGAACAGCCTTTTCGATTAACTGGGTATTTCGCAATGATATTCTAAACATTTCAGCTTCTTGTTACAGATTAAAAACAGTTTGAATTAGATTGTAAAGTATCGTATCTTTGCTTTTCAAGAAATTTAACTGCATTATCAGATGTTTTGAAGTACAAGTAACGCAGAATGTAGATCGTGTCTCTTGCGATTTCCTGACTCGGCAATTTTAATCTTCGAGGAAAGACTGTCAGTGGCTGTGCTAGCCAGTCAACTGCTAGTCTTCCAATTCCTTACGACATTCTTGAAATCGATGCCTGATCAACATCGATCTCGGAATGTCCTGGAATATTTGAAACCCTTAAATGAATAAGAATGTACTTAAAAATAAAGAACGCGACGTGTTTAGAGATAGTAGACGAATACACTAAGAAAAATTTAATGTCGATGTTTAATGTTCATTAGACCTTTCTGTTCAGCCATTTTAAATTCCGTCCATTAACTTGCCATTACAATATGAATTTGCAAAATTCCATTGGTTTTGCTGGAGTTCAGAAATCTTACACTTTTTTGATTTCCCTTTCTTTAAAAATTACTTTGCAGTAGGGAAGTTTGCGTTGTCTATGTTTAAGTATTCGTGCGAAACCGAATTCATGGAAAGGAAAGGCAGAATAAATTTTGCCCTTGAACCAGAAAAATTCTAAAGCGCAGAAATTTTCTTTTGGTTAAGATTAAATAAAAGGAAAAATCCACCTACCCAAAGTTCCAGAAACTGAAATTTAATGAATAAATGAATCGTATCTCAAAATGCAAGCCGGGTCAAAACTCGGTAGGCAGTCGTATTCCTCCCTAATATATTTTCTCGGCAGTTCCCAGTACAGCTTTTGTGCTGTTTATAGTGATATCATAAGGGATTTCGATTGAGTGAAATACGTTTTAAAGTGTTCTGTAGGCATATTCATGCAATAAGCCGGCATTTTTTTTTTCGCCTTTTGCTAAAATGAATTACTTCATCGGAAGGAAATTAGTTCAATACTTTTAAATGTCAGAAGGTGTATTCAAATTGTTCTCGGATAAGATTTCTTTTCAGAGGGTAAACTTTGCGTTAAAATAATAAATGCATTCAAGGATATTGTGCTTATCTTGACATTCGATGATTCGATAGTTTCAACAATTCAGTTAAATACTTACTTCATGTCTAAGATCTCTAAATATTTATTTCTACTAATTTGTTCATTTGTTTTTTGTTTTTTTTTAGAAACAACTTAGTAACGATTCTAACTTTCGAATAAACTTGTCTTCCGCAGTGGAATGATTAAATAGCGTATCTTTTTCTAAAACTTCAGGGTAGAAACGGATCACGCACGATTATTATTCAAATACATTGTCCAACCTTGCCTAATCAGGTAAAAATTTTATATCCGCCATAAACTCTAGTTCTTAAAGTAGAGCTTTGTATTTATTTAAATGTACTCCTGAAGCTCGATCTAAATTGCTGCTTTTATATTGTGCTTTAACTAGAAATGACTTGTACTTTAAATTATCTGTATCATTTATACGCTATGCAAGAAAATATTCAATTTATTAAAATATAACTTGTTGCCATTTTCTCCTTGTAATACTATGGCTTTATTAAAGCATAGCTGAATTTGTACTGCTTAATTTGTACTGCTTAAACTATGTACTTTTATAAGAACATATTTTATCTCAATAAAATTTGCATTTTTCTATCAATATTGAAAGCATAGGTTTAACAAATGAGTCCCCTCCTTGCTTGCTTTTTTTTTTTTCAGAAAATGTTTTAGATATTTGCAAGGAAATTTAAGATTTTTTCTTTTTTCTCCACCAGTTATAAAATTGAATTGGTTGAAACAGGCAAATAATCGTGGAATTTTAAATCGATTTACAGTGTAAAAGACTAGTCTTGAATAGTTACTCTCGTTTGTGAGCAGAGATCGTGAATTTAACTAAACAAAGTTTTTAACGAAACTTCTAAAATGGCATTGAGTATTTACACAAATTGGTTTGCTAAAGTTTGAATGTTAATTTATTCCAAAATGGGGAGGTTGTATTCTGTAAATATTAACATGTTTTCTTTGTATTAGATTAAAATATTTTTCTACTGTATATTTTTGAATAAAAGGTGACACAAGCAAATCTGCTTTAGTTGCAAAAACACTAAAAATTCGAACTTGTAAATTTTTAAAACAGATTTATGAAGATCTTTCATTTCAACTTTAAGACAATCCTAAATAAATGGAAATAAATGTAGCATAGACTCTACTGTTAGCTGCTGTTATTTATATTGCCCTTGCGATTTGTCTATATGTATTGTGATTTATGTATTTACTTAGTTTTCGGTAAAGTGTTACTTGATTTGCCAAATTTTTACTGCTTTTACTTTAAATTAATCCAGTATAACTTGCATTGATCGTTTCTTGTACTTAAACATTGTATAACAAACTTAGTCTAAATTGATATGTATTCTTATGTTTCAGATTTTTGACTTGATGCTTGTACAAAATTTAATATTGTATCTTATATTCCAGAATTGGTTTTATTCTGCGTGTTAAAATGTGTAATGGGTAAATTGTACTGACATAATGCAAATGTTTCTATGAATAAACTCATTTCCAATTAATCTGAAGTTTTCATTTATTCTCCTTAAAACGCATTTGCTGTGGAGTTTTAATTTTAATCTGTAGATATTGTTTGTACCGCATATATCATTTAAATGCTTAAATTACGATTGCTGAAAGTAATGAATAATCAGAATTTTGTAAGATCCCGACATTAGTTTCGAATTAAGCATTTAAATTCATTTACTGCACCTTCAAGTTCCTGTAAAAATTACAATTGACTGAGAGAACACCAGTTACAGCAGTAGTTTCCGAAACGTTAATGTATCCTGAAGCTTTGTTTCCTTAAATAAACGTATTCCGATATTTATGCGTGTTAAGTCGGTAGAAAGTACCGTGTACTATACATCTTCTCTAGAGATGCTTTTATTATCGCATGAATCGATTTGTAGGAATTAAAATGTGGCCCCATCCTTAAACATGGATATGCTATCTTATCACATGATATTAATGCTTATTTCTTTCTGCTAATGCCAATAAAAAAATCGAAACGGTTAAAGAAATCACAATTTCAAAAGCAAGACTTGGAATAAGGTTAAATTTTCTGCCTCTATTATTCTTCAGAAAGCGTCGTATAATCCATTTCGAAACTTATACTTTGTTCTTTACTATGATTAATATCAAGTGTTAGTAACAAAATAGATTTCTCTATGAAATCGCAAGATATGAAAGAATTTCCTTGCTGGTTAATTCACTTAGTGCAATTTTTTTGAAACGATTAAAAATAAGAATTTTACGCGTTATAATTTTGGAAATGGCCCTCTATTACGAATCTAGTCAATTACACAAGATGGCGTTATATAATAGTGGAAAAACAGGGATATTTAGAAAAGCGATTTATTATCCAAAATTTAAAAAAAAAAACTGAAATATTTGTTTTATAGGTAAACAATGAGCTAATACATTCTATATTAAACATAATGGTAATTTAATATGCAAAGTTTTCTAACTAAACATCTTCAAAATAGAGCAACTAGAATCGAATATTCTTGAAATCCAAGAATTGCCGCTTCCGTTTTAATATTGCCTTAAATCATCACTTTCACTCATAAAGTGAAATTTTCATTTAATAAAATACATTAAAATATTGCTTAATATGAAGATTTCGAGGATATTCTCCTACTGCGATTAATATAAAAAAAACCCTTCGAAAAATGAGTAATTAAGGTAATGTCTTACTAAAATATGAAATGCAGAAGTATGCTTCACTGCTTTTTATTTAGTTGAACTTTTAAATTTTATTTTAAATTGTTTTCGTCAACATTACTTTTCGGATAAAAATCTTTCCAATTGTTTTCAGATCTAAAATTCAAATCGCTTTAACACTAAAGCTACCACGAGCGGGTCATTTGACCCGCTTCCAATGGCAATTCCAATGTATCGGTGAAATGCCGGTAGGTTTAGTGTTAAAGGAGGTTTAGACTCTTTCGAGTCTCTATTTATTGAAAATTTCACAATTTCGATGAAATTTCTGATATAAGCTCTCGTGAACATGATTGCCATTAGTAAATAGAACGAAGTACTGGGCTACGATTACTCACACTTAATGATTCCTTGGAGTTATTTTGAACAAGTTTCTTGAATGTTTTTCTTAGAGTTGCGCAACACATTTCCAGATTCGGTCTTCTCTTTTATCCAAAAGTACGATTCAGATTTCTTGGACAATTTGTAATTAAATTAATCGAGCTACCATGAATTTCAAAGAGCGGTATGTTTATCAAGATTGATTTATAATTAGCCACCTTTGATGACCAGTTGGTTCACGAGGATTAATGGTCACTAAAAATTTCAGTTGAATATTTTGTGTAGCTTGGTCTTAATTCTTTCCTCAATTAAGTTTGAAAGGTGTGTAGAATTTTTGAAGCCTTCCACGGTTTTTTTATTGCATTATGCGTTTTCCGAATTCTTTCCATTCCTCTTGTAGCAGCAGTTTTTAAAAATAAATCTTAGAAATATTTTTAGCGTTGCTCGATTTTCAAATTTTCTCAAGAAATAAATTGCAATTTTAATGCAATTATTTGAAAAGTTTAGCAAGATTCAAAAATTTTATTAAAACCATGCCTTAAATTTTATCGGTTGAAATCAAGAACTTAACATGGAAACAAAAACGAATATTCACCTCTCGTACAACACTAGATAAAAAAAAATTCTACTGTGAATAATAGTAACCACAATAATAAAAAAACCCCCGCTTTAATTGCATTAACCAATTTAATAAATTGAGGTAGAATAAGTTTAAATATTGTTTTAAATTTGAAAATAAAATGACAGAAGAAAAATTAGTATCATTATAAAGATAATTTTAAGAAGATGAAAGTCTTTTCTGCAATATATTATTTCTAGTAATCACAGTGGATAAAATGCCAAAGTTTCGTTTTTATTTAAATATCTTATATAAAAAATAATATCTTCGAAATGCGCATTCCCACTTCTAAAGTAAGTATGTGCAAAATTCGGTAGCTCTAAATTAGACGATTTAATCCGGATTTTGCCAACTCATAACCACATTGAACTTGAGTAACAGAGATAGGATATATATATTTTGATTCTTATGCTTATTTTGAGAGCTTTTGTTTTGACACCAAGGCTTGAATTATTTTTTCTCTGCTCTACAGACTCAGTATGGAAACAATTTTATTCACACAGAATATTTCGAACAGTAAGATAGTTAGAATTAAAAATGTTTATTTTGTAGAATACCGACAAAGACTAACACGCATTCGTCGTTATTATTTGCCAATAAGTAATAATGTAGTAGCAAATAGTAATGTAAAAAAATAATCCTGTTAACAAGGACTAGAAGCCAGTTGAACCTTCAAAGGGTGGTCAAACGTAGCTTAGATTAATCGGATTATGAAAAGAATTTACTTTTGCTGTTTGATTTTTTTTTAGAAAAGGAAATCGTGCAATAATTTATTAACCGCATGTTATAGATATTTAAACTGCACCGCACTTCAAATTGAATTTTATAGATTCAATAAACTAAACGGAGTTTTATAAATACAATAGCAGATAACATTCAGTCCCAATGCTAAAAAAGAATTGCGCCATAAAAGAAATTTGAAAGGCATATCTGAGTATTTAAAAGATGTCTATTGAAATTTTGCTTTGGACGCTTCAAGAATGCCTCTAAAAGCGTTGTTATGTGTGCTTTAAATACGAAATATAAATTTCATGAGTCTAGTTTAATTTCCGGATTTCGAATTATGGACTAACTCTGAATAAAAAAAAATCCTTTAAAGACAGTAAGAAACAATGTCAATAGTTTACTGAAATTAAAGGAAGCCGTATAATAGGGCTACGAAAAAATGGATTTTCTTTTCACGAATTTAAAAAAGTCCCGATAGATGTGTATCCATTGAGCATGGTTGTGGGCAGCATTTATCATACTAAGGTATTTTTGGGCCTCGGTGGCCTGTTGGTAAGGTATCGATTTCGGAACCGGAGGGTTTCAAGTTCGATACTCAATTCCACTGAAGAACCGTCGTATAAGTGGGTTCGGTGCACGTTAAATCCGCCGAGAACAAACGTCCTCTCACTGGTGTAGTGAGAAGTTTGGAGAGGAGGTGACAGCTCAATTGCCTTCCTGCTTCGTCATCTGATCGCAGTTCAAAATTATATGGTCCGTCTCAAAATAGCTCTAGTGTTGCTTTAAAACAATTATTGCGAACTGTTACAAAAGTTATGATAGCGGGTCGGGGAAAAAGTGTATCGGCTTCTATATAAAAAGCGATGTGAAACTGAAAAACAATTCTGCATCATACGTATATACTTCATAATCTACCCACTTCTGGATTTTTTTGCGGAAATTCGTCAATTTGTTCTTCGTCAATCCCGGATTTCGGACTGGTGAATGAATATTATCCCTTCGCTATAAAACTATCCTTTTTCGAATTCTGTTTCTTCGCATTTTGTATGCTTCAGTACTGGGAAAGAAAAAAATATCCAGCTATAAAAATAAAGGAACTTTATTTTTGGACATACTATAGGGACATTTTGGTAAGTAGTGTAAATCATTTCATCAGTGATATTAAAAAAACAAATAAAAAAACCCTCCAAGACTGTATATTTTATTTCTGCCCAAATTTTTGTTGTCTATAAATTGTTTTCTAAGATTAATAGTTGATAATTCAATTTTAATTCTAAAATGCTACCAAAATATCTGTTCAAATTCTAAATTTGTTTATAATTAAGGCATTTTATCATGAAATATTCAAGCATGTAACGCAATAAACTTTTGCTCCTTAAGAAAGTACAGAAATTGACATGAAATTGAAATTATCATTTCCAACTTGCAATTATTAATTGTTTTAACCGGAACATCCTCTGAACACACATTTATTCCACGTATTCAAAAACGTATCCGAACACTTATTATGACAACATTTGTTAATAGCAATAGAAACATATCAATTTATTTGAAAACGTATTTTATTTAAATTCATGTAAGTTGAATTTGTGTCTTCTTATTTATTTTCTTAAGTTCTAAATTCTTCTAGTGACAATCCTTAAATTTTCCTCTGTTAAATAATAATTCTTGTAAAAAATATTCTGGAAGTAAAATTTTATTAATATGAAACGAGACAGCTGAAAATACCTAAAAAGGATATCGGGAGTTGTCACAAATAAACCACTACCACTACAGGAGATATCTAAAAAGGACATCGGGAGTTGTCCCAAATGAACAATTGCAGAAGATGGGGCATTCTTTTTTTATTTAACATTCGATGTGTAAATTGAATTTTTAGCATTGTTTCTTCTAACTAATCTTAAAAGAAGGTCCACGTAAGTCTAAAATTCAAAACTTTTATCTCAGTATGAATCCAGAATTACATATGTTTCATTTTGTTCTTTATTCATGCGAAGAAAATATTCCACCAATAATAATCCATATTTTAAAAAGATATTTATATTCGATTCTTTATTCAAAACTAAATTTAGAATGTATCGTATCGCTTCTTTATTATTGATATATGAAGTCGGATTTATAGACCGGTGAATTGCCATTTTATTATATTGTCTTATCTGTCATTTCTGTCTCTATCAAAAAAATCTGTTTAGAGAACAGTTTGATTAAATCCAGTTCAAATATTCGGATATTCTAGTGTAAATTGTCGGGTATTCATGTATGTCACAAACAAATCTGAAGGACATCAATCCGATAACATACCATTGGTCATTGTTTTCGTACATCAGTGGACTGCCGAGATCTCCCTAAAATTCAGAAGTGGGAATTAAAGTTCAATATACAATGTAATTATAATTAAAGTTTCACTTTGAAATGGTCATAGAAGTTAAACTACTGGAACAAATGCCATCAAACTTGGTAATAATTTAAAGGAGGGCATGGGAATTTCTTTTCT
>JAPMOR010089817.1:0-18055 GCA_026543865.1 Argiope aurantia
ATTTTTACATCTGCATTGAATCAGAAACTTCACTTAACTTATTAATGGAGCTGCAAAATATTATTATGAATTTTTCTAGTGGATATTTACTCATTTAACCAAAATATACATTTAGTCAAAAGAAAAAAGGTGTAAAAGAAATCTATAAACAGATTTAAAACAGAAAGTTTAATCGGGTGCAAAAATAGACTTAATCCTCACTATATGAATAATCTTTTTTTTTATTTGCCTAAGGGAATAGATGTTCAGATCTTTCGAAACAATTATCATACAAAATTAATCTTTACATCGTCTTAAGACCCAAAAATATTCTATTTTATTGATATCAGTTTTATTTTTGTACAGTTTTTCCTCTTAATTTTATAACATTTTAATTCAATTTGTGGCAGCCTTCATCAAAAAATTCAGTCGTTATTTTTATCAATAATTTACTCTGTAGTAGAATTTTCACTTTCACATTTCTTTCTTAATAAATGAGGTTATTAATCTGCATTAAACTCATTTCATTGAATTCATGTTTTCCAGTCTTACTAAATGACAAAGTAAAATGCTTCTTTAAAAAGGATATATTCCATATTAATCCTTCAATATTTTTTTTTTAAATCACCAATCTGGACATGCAAATTGTACGATAAAATTGTCTATAACAAATATGAAATATATAAAAAAAATGATTGCAAATTTCTAAATAAATATTTCACTTGCGCGGCTCCTGAAACAGGTTATTTATTTTTGCTAAGTCTATAGCAATGAAGGATTTGCGTGAGCTCACTTTCAAACTTAAGCAAGCGAAGTTTCAAATAAATATTATTTGGTAAGATAAAATAAATACGATTTGAGTTAAATATGAATGCCAGCCATGCTATAAGTAAAATAAAATCAATCAAAGCGAACGTATTCAGAGAGAAAATAAATCAATTGAAAAAAGCTTTGTGAGGCCCTCAGGAAAAAGGAGAAATAATTTATCTCACTGTTAGCAGGGTGTTTGCACATCTGGAGAACGAAAACAAATCTTCCCGTAAATATTCGAAGCTTTGGCGGCATGACGAACTTCTTTTTCCTACTTTACAATATTCTAATGTTTTTCCTAGATGATGAAAATTTTTATGTTATGCGGGTAACTGTGTTAACGAAAGGCACTGAAAATTAAAATATAACACTTGAGAGATTACTTAGTCGTATATCTACGTATATCTTAGTCGTATCTTAGACCTATATCTTAGTCGTATATCTTAGTCGTATCTTAGACCTATATCTACGAAACACCTCAAAATTTAACACCATATCTATCGAAATAACTATATTCGGCAGGACGAAATATATGAATATGTGCCTATCTATGTCTATTTTTTAAGTTATATCAATGTTTCAAATAATTTTCAGGGGCGTCAATTCATGGATTATTTATATACAAGGAGTGTTCAAATGAAAAGGTAAGAAACTGTGGTATAAATGAAGACTTTATTCAAAGTATACACCATAGGCCTGAGCCCACCGATCCCATTGATTAACGAGTTGAAGATTCCTTGTTCCCTGAATTCCTCTGGCCGTGACGAGACCCAGTCATTCACATAACACCTCTCCATGTCCCTGCGACTATAATCTCTACGATTATTCAAACAGTTGGGTGGACATGGAGAGTAACTAGTCATTCACAGAGTCTTTGAGTTCACCGTCCGAGTTGAAGCGCTTCCCTTTCATATGTTTTTTTCAGGGGACCAAGTGCATGAAAATCGCAGGGCGACATATCCGGGATGTAAGGCGGATGGATTTGCTGCTCCCACTTGAACTTGCCGAAATCCGCGTGTGTGACCCTGGAGACTCTTGGACGTGAGTTATCATGGAGCAGAGCCACACCACACCCTCCGTAAATAGCCCGTTTTTTTTTATTATTCTTAATGAATCTGCGTAATCTTCGGAGTATCTCTGAGTACACATCAGAGTTAATGGTTCTTCTGTGCTCGAGGAATTAAACAAGTAGCGTCAATTGGAGCCGCTCTTTATAAAAGTCTCTGCTCTGTCCTGAGGGCTCCCGCGCATGCTCCGATCTACACCGGAGACTCCAATCACATCCCTGGGTGTCTCGCTACGTTCTCCCACAGCGGCATAGGTAAATATGTTAACGGTTACGTTGTTACGACGTTTCGTACCTTTTTATTTGAGCCCCCCTTGGAATTGCGAGCATATAATTTTTTTTCTGATTTCTTTAGTTGAAAAATTAAAAACAAATCTATAGTTTTAGGGTGAGGAACATATACTGTTATCTAATGTAATGCGTTTTTGAGTTGATAGAAAAAAATCTGACTCTGTATATCCGTTGAGTAATTTGATCCGAACTTTGATTCAGATGAATATTTTTAGTAAAAAAAAGCCAAATACAGCATTTAAACGACTGGATCATTAATGGTTGTGCCTTTTTATTATTTAATTGGATGACACTTCTAGCTAATTGTTTATTGAAAAATTCATAGAACATTTGAAATATATTATTATAATTAATATTATATCTCAAGATATATTATTATAATAAATATTTTTTATAATTTTTGTATCGAATTATAGTGTCTTAGAATGATTTAATTTTAATTTATAAATTTGAGCAGATTGTTCGATGAAGGTTGAAGAGTAAATGTTTGAGTTACTGTACTCACGGGTAAATAATTAATAAACAAATTGACTTCCAGGGCTGGCTATCTTTTGCAATTTGATATATGCCTATCATTTTGGAGTTTAAATCACATGTAAATATTTATTCACCTAGGACTTTCTGCATTTATTTCTATAATTGTGATCTCAAAGAGACGGACAAACAAAAATCTAAAAACATGTTTTCCGAATCAAAGGTTACCTATATATGAAGACACATGAAAATCTTGAAGTAGAATTTTTCAACGATTACAGTCCTATTGCTTTGTATACGTCATTTACGATTTTTTTTAAAAAAAATCTAAGTAAAAAAGCTCAACAGTAAAAAAAAAAAATGAGGAATGCCGTATAAACATATAAAAGTTTTTGCCGTGACTTTTGTTCTGAGACTTTGAAGAATGTAACCTCCTAATGACCGCTTCAATTTATTTAATGGTCCCCCCCCCCACACACACACTTTGTGCGCTTTGGTTTACAAAAACTCCAGAACACTGCCCCAACCCCACCCCATGTGACCTGCATTTAATGATAGGAATAATTAAGCTGCGTGTTTTTCTTTTAACTAATGAGTACAAAGTTCTAACGTTTTCGTTTAAACAAAAGTTACTCCACTGCGGGGAAATATAACGGCATGCTCTTAAATGGGTTTTTATCCCCCTTCATTCTTTTGCTTTTCCATATAAATGTTTTTCCAAATTAAAGAAAAGGGATCCGGGCAAGACCGTCAGATACTTTTTAACTAGTCCATATAGCAGGAAAGCAAAGAATACATTGGGTAGATATTAAAGAAGAGCTTATAATTTCTATTTGTTGTGGTTGGTAAACACAGCTTAAATTTTACTTTTTCTAAATAATTTTGCATTATTAGAAAATAGAAAACAATAAGAAGATTTTGGGGTTAAGTCAAATCAATTTTACCAAAGAAATTGCCTGTTTTTGATTAATATTAATTAAAAATACAACTTTAAAATGTTTTCAGTGTTTTTCTTGCATTCCTTAGTCGTATTAATAATGGCCCTTGCAAATGTGGTTGAACGAAAGAAAAAAGCACGAAACTGTAAAGTTGAAATATTAAATGGACATATAAAAATGTTACTTTTCACATCTTTATGAAAAGATATGGCATAATATTTTAAATTTAAACTATTTGTAATTAATTATCCCTCCTTATTTATTTGTGTTTAGATTTCAGGTTCTCTTTAAAATTTATAAAACGCCCTAAACCTTGCTTCTCTGTCTTACAGAAACACCGCTTTTCTGGCAGAACTCCCCCTCTCCCTACACAAACATTGCAGCAAAATGTATGCGTTTTATATTATTATTACAAATAAATGGTTTAATAATACAGCTCTTGTTTTGTCTGTTTAATTATGCATATTATGTGTAAATAAATGATGTGCCAAAATTGGTACATTTAGATGCAACAGACTATTCTGAAAAGTTTTCTGAGTGCTATTTACATGCCAAAAGATGCATCGCTCAACTTACATATAGTATTCAGCTTATAAACATTATAATCAATGAACTGTTTGATTATTTTACACAGCTTGTTATTTCTCAAATCAATCAATGCACAGTTGTACATTCATTGATGCAGGACAGGCTCTTATCTGACTGCATCAACTGACAGCTGGTACGAAAGCATTGGTTTTATTCCATTGATCAAGGAATTCCGACTACTTTCTCTTCCGCAAGTAACCTTGTAGAGAAATGCCGGCAGAGGTGGAGATAAATAGTAAAAAAAAAGCAAAAACTTTTTTTTTTCATTTCAAACAATTACTAACATCTCTTCGAGGCAAAATAGGAATTAAAAACTTAAATACATCGCTATCGGTCACTTTCTTAAAAATTAAAACTTAACCGAATTTTTAGATTATAAACTGGCCAAAAAATTTCTTTTTAAAACAAGAATTTGGGAAGGAAACAATAAAATGAAATTTCTCTTATCGAATAACTAAGAATATAATGAAAAACCATTCCAGTTCAGTCATTTCCCTCAGAATACTCGTGAACGTACTTTTACCTGTTCTTTAGTAATAAATCTGGTTTTAGGATGATGTGATAAAATGCATTAACATGATAAGATGGCAAACGGAATAATTCTGCAGAGAAAAGAGCAATAAATGAGATTCAAATATACTAATCGTGTTTGGAAAATCTTTACTTCATCAAAACTATTTATTAGTTATCAAAATAATTTTCTAACCAATGGGTTTTAGATATTTGGTTTTAGTATAAGTGCTATCTCTTTGAGTTTCTCATCATTTCCTAAATATGGCATGTTTTGTGCTTAATGTAAACCTATAATGAACAAATGAAGTATGCATTCTATAAAATAATCTATGTTCCTTGCCCGATTCGATAAAAAATTTAATAAATATCTATAAATAAATGAGTTACTAAAAATTGTATTCGAAAATGTACAGATGAAATTCATTCTGAAAGGGAATTATGTTCACAGACTCTCAAATACACGACTGTATGATGGATTTCTTCTAAAATTTGTTCAAACATACAATTCTGGTGAAAAGCTCCATGCCATACTTCATCCATTTAATTCTTTGCATTTCTGAGTTATCATGTTTACGTGTATATGCATGGAAGTACAAACACATGCTTACCATTGATGGATTTCGTTGGATATTTCACAAAATCCTATGGTTTCAATGCCACGAGACAACATACCTTGTATCCTTTTTACATGTTGCACTTTTGAATAAGTTCATGACAGAATGTGAAATTAAAAATTAAATAAAAATAATTAAATTGATATAAATAAAAAAAATTATGTAACACGTTTTTAAAACTGACTAAACAATATGAAAAAATTTCTTCTCTCTATTTGCAGATTGTCCTGAAAATTTGTGATTGCGAATTTTAAAGATTCGGAATTAAAAATAAATTATTGATACTTTTTAATCAGTTTTAAAAAATAATTTCAGTTAAATAATTATTTTCTGCTTTATAGTCTTATAGGTGTAAAATTTTGCCACCTAATATAGTAAAAAATTTGCTTATAATTTTTTTTTTTTTTTTTTTGGTTTTAAGCTAACTTCTATATGAGTTACACCTGATGACAAAATGTGTACTGAATAGATAATAACGCGAATTAATATTGAATTATCATCCAGTTCTTAGTTATCTTTGAATTTTCAAGCCTCAAGCTTTGGGAAAATTTTATTAAAATTAGCAGCAAAATATAAACGGATAGCCAAGCAAGAAAGCACGTCAATAAAAGCTTGTTAAAATGAAAGTGCTTTATTTATTAATTCTGAAAGGATTAAAACATGAAGATTCAGCCAAAATTTTACTGATTTCCTATTTAAAGAGAGTTAAAAAGAGATTGCGACAACAGTCTTTAAAATATGTATCAAATGCGCAACATCTTTTTTAACCGAACTCGGGAAAAAAAGAACTTATCTAATCTGTATCTCCCATAAGATATTCTTTGTATATTTATCGGAGAGTTCTCCACTTCACTTTTACATAAATTTCCGTAGTATAGCTCATTTTGTATTGAACTTCGTCTTTCAATAATAAACTGGGCTCCATTTCTTAAACACTCTTTCCCATCTCCTATCACTATTTCTTTTTTACTTATTCCATTGCCACATATTCAGATTCACTTACCATTTGGTCGTACTGATCAACTGAATAGTCTATTTAGGACAAATGTTGAACCAAATCCTTCAGAGGTCTGCAATAATTCAAAACAGAGGTATACTAGGAATAAGAAATACATATGATAAATATTTCTCAGCCGATTTATAACAAAAGGCCCTAAGAACATAACCATTTTCCTCACTGTTACTTTGTCGAAAAGTCGAAGGTACAAACACTTCCATTCATTTGGGTACCATTTTTCCATCAAATGCTTCTTTTTTCAATCTTATATTATTTGAAAATTCAGAAATTTCTTTTGGATAGGGACTTTTCTTTATTTTCTTTTGACAGTAATTTATTAAGTAAGCAGTAAAAATAATTGATTTCATAAGTCTTAAAATATCTTAATATTATGCCATCCGGTGGCAATATGTTGGTACCGTGCGAAAATTATAGGGCAAATGCCGATGACACCACGTTCGTGTCAAGTGAATTTTTATTTATTTTATGATTTTTTTTATTTTAATTATTTTTTTATTAATTATTATTATTTTAAAAAATTATTTGTTTATGTCATGGATATAAAAATTATGATCTCGGGATGACTTTGGAAAACCACCAGCGACAGAAGTCCTACCGGCGCCAAACAAAAGAATTCCGATTAGATTTGCGGACGACATATTGTTAATGCAGAGCGTAAGATTTAAAATGGGAGTTAGTGACTTAGGGAGATGAGATGAGTGCACTCGTCATTCGGTAATCTCCCTTAGGAGAATAATTAATTACATTACGTGAAGAATAACAACTTCAGTTAAAACTATATCTAAAGGTACACAAAGCTTTTATATTCTATTACTTGTCGCATGACGCACAAATAGAGACTTAAAATATACCATTTTAACTTTTAATTGTATGCATTGCATTTAATTTTTTTTTCTTGTGCTATACACAGGGTGACCATTTTCCTGTTTGAAAGTATCTATAACTGAAACAGGTGAAAGAAAATAGACCAAATTTTATATGCAGATTATAGAAAATCCAGAAACATGAGCCCTTCAAAAATAAGTCTAGAAAAAAAAATTCCCCTCTCAAAGATATGTCGACTTTTCAAAACGAAAATGATTCAATATTTACAATGATGGTACTGAAAGTGGATTGAACAAAATCTCACTAATGTTTTTTATAATAATAATGATAAATATAAAAAATTTAATAAAAATGTCCACATGGAATTGAATGGCATATAATATAAAACTCGCAAAGAATAATTATTATTAATCAATATTATTTAGCAACAATTTTTGTTAATCAACATTGTCAACATTAAAGTCCTTAGACTAAGTAGATGATTTTACTTGTGCTGTACAAGATTCTATTGGGTTGTTCGAAAAGTAATTTCGTTTTTTCCCGACAGAGGATTTAATTGTATTTTTTGCACCCAACTTCACATTTAAGCTGTATAATTTTTATATGCTTTGAGAGCTCATATAGCAAGGCTTGTGTGTGAAAAATTCCAATTAATTCTACGCAATAGTTTTTGGTTGGTGCCCTTTTAAATATGGAGAGCGATAAGCAGCATTTTCGACATATCTTACTGTTTTACTACAGAAAGGGTAAAAATGCTGTTCAAGCCAGAAAGAAATGGACCGATGTGTATGGAGAAGGTGTGTTGACAGTACGCCAGTGCCAGGACTGGTTCGCGCAATTTTTTAGACGGTAAAACCTTCACCTCAAATGAGGAGGTCAAAAACAACCTCGATCCGTTTTTTGGCAGCAAAGACCAAAACTTTTATGAGCGTGGAATGATGCTACTACCAGAAAGATGGCAAAAGGTGTTGGACCAGAACGGCCAATATATAATTTAATAAAGTATTTGTATACTAAAACTGTCTTTCATTTCCACAAAAAAAAAACGAAATTACTTTCCGAACAACCCAATACATCGGAGACTTTTGTACTTCTTTCTTCATTTAAAATTCATTATCCCAATTTGTGTTTGAGATATGGTTTCATTCCTCTCGTCAATCTTCTTTTCAAGAATCTACATTTCCGGAGAATAATATTAAGAATTTTTTTTTTAAAAAATCGTTTCTTTCTTCTAAGTATTAATGAAGTTATGTGAATATAAGGAATTATTTCCTTAAAATATTTACAGTCAAATATGATGCAGATGTATAATGATATATGTTCGAGTTTTTGCGGATGTAGAAAAATATTTCCTCGAAATATTTACTACCAAATAAGATATAAATCTATATTAACTTACGAATTAAAACATATCTTTATGGTTATGTTCCGCAATGAAAGAAGAATTTGTTTTCAAATAATTAATCAAAATTCATCACACTTATTCCGAAGAAATCAGACAAAACGTTACTCAGGATTATTTATCCTTCTTGTGAAGTTTGAATGGAATCTGGATACTTGAAAATGCAAATATTACTCCAATAAGTATAAAACAAAGCAGCAAGGTATTTCAAGCTTTAACGAGATTGCTTTTATTGTGGCACGCCGATTATAATAATAAACCTGTGCTTTACAAAGCTGACAAGTATTCTTATAAGGGGCCTTCCACTAAAGTGTGGAAAGGATTTCGAAAGACCTTCGAAATGTAGGATAAGAATAGACGATGTTAAATGAAATATAATATTAATTAAAAGATTCAAATAGAGGAACACTCGAGAGCTTTTCAACACTGATTTTATTTACGCAATTATTTACTTCTAATGATTAATAGTACATACTATTTACTTACCACTAATAAATAATTGTACATATTGAAAATAAAAGCGAATAGTTTATTTTAATCATTGAAACGACAGCTTCTAAAAAAAATGTACACTGATTAGGTTTCTTTCTATTACGATGAAAAGAGACTATTTAGAATACTAACTGAATTAGACTTTTACATTTGCATAGATCTGGAGTACACGTATAAATTGGGCAGAGAAATCATAAAAATTGGATGCTGCAGAGGTAATTAATAACATTATGTACAATATTAGTTATTGGGTATTGAACATAAACTTTTCACGATGCTGGAAATGTAACGAGCGACCATTTTGTTCAGCATCTTCACTCGTAGACACTGAAGCGATAATTTTACCATATTCTGTTGCTACTACTTTGACTGGTTTGAATAAATAGCTAGAATTGGGCCTTAGATAGGAAGAATCTGTCGTGATATTAAACATTCATCATCATTTCGGGTGAGTCTTTTCAATCATCCGGGACCTCTAGCACGTATTTTATGAGACTAGCGTCTAATCCTCATCTGGTTATTATAATCAAGTAAAAATAAATAATAAAATAATGCGCCGGAATTTTGTTTGATCATTGAAGAGGCTCATTTGACGCGATTTTCACTATCAACTTCGCCAAGATGTAACAAAATGTATTACTAGTACCACTATTGAAGTGAAGCATATTTGTCATGTATTACATCATAGAGATAAATAACACAGACAGAAAGCACATTTATAAATAAATAAATTTTCTCGAAAAGAAATCACCTGACTGTCTGCTCTAAAAATAAGTAATTAAAAAACAATTTCAAATTATTTCTGCTTTGAAATAAGATCTGACTTTTTAAATTAAAATAAAGGACGCAACACTGGACGTGATGTGTATTTGTGTATGATGTAGCTTATATAAGTGTATAAATATCTGTTATTTTTAATAATCGGAAATCTTTGGTTCAAAGTTTTCAAAGCAACATTGTTTCGCTTTAACTGCACACACATGAAATTAAGTAAGAGAGAATATTCAAATATTGTGATATTTATATCATTCCCAATCAGGAATTTATTTTTAAAAAAATACACGAAAAGAAGCTAATTCATTGTAATCCTGATTTCAAAAATATTTTGTAAAATCAAAAGTTCATTTTATTTACTCATTATATTTATAATGGATTTCATCCATCGTTTTTCGTTTCATGTTTTCATAATCATCGAAGCAATCATCGTTTGATTTTTTTTTCATTCAATATCTAGAGTTATCAGCATCTTTTTAAATAGCGAATATTATACTAGTCATAAATTTTTAATTAAGTAATCAACAAATCCTTTATGCCAAAGTCCATGCAAAACAATTAAATATTGACAGAAAATAAGTTACGACACGTTCCAAATTTTATTCAAAATGTGACAGACTGATCAGTTATTTTTGGTCTAATAATGAGGAAATCAATGAGTTGACTCTTTTATATCAAAATCGTCTCTAAAATTTTCATGAATGTTAAATTATTTGATGATTTTTAATGTTGAAAATTATGAATATCAAAAGAACTGTTAATGAAACGACATTTTTATTTTGCACAAAATATAAAAAGAAAAAATAAGAGATAAATGAAACGTTAAAGTTATTCATTTATAAATTTAAATTTAAAACAAAAAAGCGATGCAAAAATGCGGAATGCAATTAAAAAGAAAAAAGGAACGCACATTTTTCATCATTTATAATGTGAAAGAATTTTATTCAATATGCTTCATAATTTATTTTTCCATTCAACTACAGATAGCTAAATTTAAAGTTAAAAATTAATACATTTCAATTTGCCTTTTCCTAACTACTAAAATAAGCAAAATATTAATAGATAATTAAGCATTATGCTTAATCATGATTACGAAATTTAAAAATATATGGTTTTATACATTTTTAAATGCATATTCTTTTTTTTCCCTTCGTGCTATTATAAGGTATCGGAAAAAATTTGCAAAGACGTGGTATCAATCTGTTAAATATCACGAGTATACTGGAATATTTACAGAAATTGAGTTCCCGAATTAGAGACATTTATTCACAGCGAATTAATAGTTGATGTTACTATCGAAAAGTAAATAAATAAAATAATTAGAGATAAAATAAAATTATAAGAGAACTAATCATCTGAATATTATGGAAGTTGATAAATAAATTTATTTCATATTAAAACAATATATTCAAAATTATTTTTTTTATTTAAAATATAAATAGTTGCACTTTATAGATTAATGTAATTAAAAATTTCTGCTTAAAATTTATTTTAAATAGGGATAGTAAAGAGGCGATATTTTACTAAGAAACATGAAAATTTAGTATTTAAATGAAATAACTGGAAATAATTTATTTGTATTAAAGTTGATGGAAAAGGAGGAATAAATTATTGTATATCGTTTTAATCATTTAATTAATTTTAACTATCATTAAATATACTTTAATTTTAAGTAATTAAAAATTAAATCGTTTAATTAAAAAAATTTGGTTCAGAACCCTTTTCTCTTTGAATAATACTGTGAAAGGTATAAAACTTTCCTAATCGTGAGTTAATGATGAAATGTACCCCAAAAACGAAATCTTCACAATGGTATCGGTTTAAATCTCTGTGCAGAATTGGGTTTTTTTCTCAGCTATATAGAAAACCCTTGCATGTAAAGGTAAATATTCACATTGAAAGATTGACATAACATTCATATGACTACCTATAAATTAAAGTCAAGATTCAAAATTACGTTAAGTATTTAAAATGATAAAAATAATGATATGTCATTTTGTTTTCCTTTGGGTCCAGTACTATAAATATACCGATATAATAATCCCAAACAATTGATTATGAGATTCTCAAAGGTTGTAAATAGTAGATAACATTGATAAAGCAATCAATTAAAATATGTTGCTTCATTTGCTTATAAATCGATGCGAAACAAACGAAGAGATATTTAAAATGTGCTATGCGCTCGAAAAGATAAACAATGGCTTTTTTTTATTTAAATATTAATACAGTTTGTTCCTAAAAACTGTTAAATTAGCGTTAGCTAAGCAGCCCTTTGAATACATCTTAAATCAGCAATTAATTTTTAAAGTATTGGGAATCAACCACGTTTATCTTTTGTATTTCAAGAGCATTGTGTTACTAACTAAACAGAAAGTGTGTCGAATAATTTTTCCGATTCGTGTGAACTAAGGCTGTATTCCTAGTATTTGAAGACGGAATCTTCCGCAGTTTTCTTAAAGTAGGAGTCATCATGGATAGCTATTGGAAGCGGGAGTTCACTGACAGTGGATGCGGCAAAGTTGTCTAACGAAACTACAGTCAATCACAATTCCATCCGTTTATCGACTTCATATTAATTTATGGTTAGTTCTGTTTAACGATAGAATCCGATTGGAAAATTTTCCAACTGATCGGAGTGCAAGAAGAGCAATAGTTGTTGTAGAATAACGGATGCCTAATCATCGACTTGAATATTGCTCGTATTTTTTTCTTTCGCACCGTTGATCAGCATTATATGAAAGATAAAGGACTAGAACCAGGACAATCTTGTAGTCAATGCTTTTATTTTCGTTTTGAGCTTTACATCAATAAGTAAGTGATTATTGTAAAGTGAGTTATAATCATTTAGAGCATTACATCATGCAGGCAGCTTTTTTATAGTATTATGTAGATCTTTACTTTAGTCTTTATCTGATCCAAATCTCCAAAAAGTATTTCACGCTGATATTTTTAGTTCCAATTTCTCATATCTCACTTCCATGGGAAACATACAATCTTCAATTACAAGTATTTGATTATCTGATAGCTTCACTTTTCTTTTCAGAATTATCTGACTGTTAAGAAATAGATTCAGTATTTGAATATCTTTTCTTGTAGTATCAGATCGATTATTTGCCTTTTCATATTTATCACATTTCCAAAATATATCCAGCAAATAAAGTTTACATTTGGGTCAGATTTTGATTCATATCGAATGATGCGATTTTTGTCTTTATCTCCATATTGCAGCATAAACCATCAGAAAAGTATAAATTATTTGATAAAACAACTACTTTTTCTTGAAGGTGTTCCACTCTGGATAACCTTCTTTTCGTTTGTATTGACAATATCGAAACTTTATACCACGTTAATAAATGTCATGCATTCGATTCTCATACGTACTCAAATCAAAATTTATATAATTATTTGAATTTTTCTTTCCCCTTTTCTCATCTTGCACCTCTCACTTCAAGTATTTTTGGGAGAAATATTCTGCCTTTCTTGGCAAAAGAATATTCCTTCGGTCAAAAAACTGAAACCGTGTATATCCAAACCCCGATTTAAACTTGCATTCTGTCATGTTTTTTCGAAGAACGAAGAAAGCCGGCCGCTTCAAGGCTGACATTTCGCATTTAAGTAAAAATATTTCCGGACCATCATCATCTGTACTTCTAGAACGAAAAAGCGAAATGTTATTTTTATTTTTGGCTTCAGATTCTTAGTTGCACTGTGGATTCCAGCATTCCCTTCTAAGACGTCGGAAGTAGAATTGGGAGTGATCAATCTTTCTCCAATTTCAAGCCAACAGTAACTACAATTTTCTATGAGCACTTTATTATGTTCCTTGCGTTCGTTATTCACGATGTTTACCGGAGAAGTTGAGTTGAAGCGATAACCAAAATGAAAGAGAAAACAAAGCAGTTTCGACGATGGCTTTCATATATTTAATCCGAGACGCTTCAAAATGCAGTCATTTGTTCAGAAATATTTTAGTTTATTTTTTTGCAAGCAGGATAAAGCATTAAAAGAATTGTGATCTTACTCGTTATCACTTTGAGTTAAATCGTAGTTTGTAAAATTTTGTGTGCTTCCTTCATAAGATTATCTCTCATATATTTTGCATTTTTGCAAGAATTAAATCTTCTCAGATAGATAAAAAGGAAAATATGTTCATGATGAAAAATAATGTATCTAAGCCATTCAGCCATGTTCTACAGCTTCTCAACTTCAATAATCAGCATTTTCTTTCGAAAATAACTTCAGATCCTATCGTGATCAGTTAAATAGATTTTTGAAATTTTCTAATACTTTATATTGAGTGAATTAAAAGTGTGATTATTTCTGTTTCTCTACTAATACCATGTTCTTAGAGATAAATAAGATAGAATTCGATATCTTATCCATCTATGTTTTACAGACTTCTGATATAATGTATAATAAAACACAATGTTTGTTTAAAATTTGAAAAAAATTTAGGACATCCTAGGCTTTTTAGAGAAGTGGCAATCTAGTGAGAAACGAGATTTAAAATAACAGCGCTCATTGCCAAGATGTGCTTTAAGATTGCAATTTAACCTTTTCAGAGACGGATCATTAAAATTTTTGAAATATGATGGGAAAACCTAATCAGTGTGATTAATAGATTGTGTAGACACAGATTTTACAATCAATTTTTTTTAATACCCCTCCTTTCACAGGGGGTAGTGTTCACGTTTGAGGACACCGCTCGTCTAGAGCAATCTCTGTGAAAGAAAATCTTTCAAAACAATTGCGCAAATTTCTTATGATAATAGCAGTAATTATAAATACTTTAGGTTAATAAATATGTTTATTTATATTTTAGGTAATTTGAAACATTTAAAACATTAAAAATACAATTTATGACATATATTTATTATGAAATTTCTACATCATATCTTATATATATAAATAATAAAAAATAGAAAATGTTTTAATTTAATTCGAAATATCAATTAAGAATAAGAACTATCTAACTAAAATGCTAATAATATATATTCCCAATTAAATTTAAATTGATAAATATCAACTAGAAAACAAAACAAAAAAATTAAAAATAACATTATTCTGCATGAAATCTTTCGAAACATGTAGTAGTGTTTTTTTGTGTAGCACATAATGGTGCATTGCAAGTTTTGCACACAGTCCGTATTTTTTGCACATTTTTTTGGAACTGCACAAAGCACATTTTCGATATCCTTGCGGCATTTTTTTCTTGCAGTTACCAAATGTAGAATGCAATAATAATAATTACGAAAAAAATTAAATAAAAAATTAAGGCTATATAAACGTAGAAATTAACAGGATAAAATTGCAAAAATTTAAGCAGAGCATGAGCGCTAAAAATAAAAAAACCGTCTGGAACGGAAGGCAAATATGAAATGTTTTCTGGTTTTAAATATAGATTGTCTTTCTCCGAAGTCAATAAACAACCCCCACCCCATCCCGCAAGCACAAAATCTGCATCGCACCCTTCTCTAAAAAAAATCAAGTTATAGCTTTCCCACAGATACGAGGGGTGGCAAAACAGAAGAAAAGCAAACGAAGAAACAGATTTCCTAGACGGGCTGTCTGTGTCCCCAAATGAGATCACCCAAAAATAAACCACTTTGGTTCGTTCTTAAATTAATTCGAAGCTTCAAAAGAATTATGATTTATAACCTCAAGGTTGTTGTAAGAAAGCGGATGACACATGTTGATAAAATTCGACCAGGCTATACCGGCTCGTTCAAGAATCGGTATAGCCTGGTTGGTAGGGCTTCGGATTCGCCTTCCTTGAGTTACGAGCTCGAGCCTCACGAGCTGAAGACTGCCCGTATTCATAGTGGCTGGTGCACGTATAAATCCGTCGTAACCACAAAATCCTCCAAGTCGAGACAATACCTCTGGAGTACTGGATCAGAAGTGATCGTTCTCTGATTATGATCTAAATTACGATCTGGGGATGAGTGAATGAAATGCATGAATGAAGTCTTCCTCTTGAAAAGGATTGTGATGCATGAATAGCTTGGTTCTAGATAGCGCTACTTAAACAAAAGACGCTAAAACTCCACTTAAAATCGCTGCCTTTGTCAGCAGGCTTGTCTACGACAAGTGCCTTAAGCAACAACAACAGACCTGTCATAGTTCTTTATAAAAAATACAAGCATGTTAGATAACATGTTTAAAGTATTTCATCAGCATCAAGGGTATTTTATTTGATCTCCACTTGAATCAAATTATTGAAAATTCAATATCTGGTTATAAACAACAGCAATGGGTCTGAATTTGGATTTGTCAAATTTTGAATTATGATTATTCAAGAAGTCCAATAGTTTATCGAATATAATTCATATATTTTTATCAAATTCAGCAGTCTGCTCGGTTTGAAATAAAAAATAACTTGCTAAATATTCAGAGTCGAAGTATTAAAATGGAAAATAAATAATTGCCTAGGGGCCGGGGCCTGAACCCACATAATTTTTTGCAGTTTTTTTGAGTTATTTAATTTTTTGTTTTCATTTAATTATAAAGATTATGTACTCGAACATATTAAAATTAAAATTAAGCATTATCTAAATTAATTTTGAAATATTATTTTAATAGCATTCTTAATTAATTACCAACTGCAGGTTTTTTTATTATGGTTTTTTTTAAAATTTGAAAAATTGTATAGTTTTATAATTTTAAATATCACCTATCCTATTTTTAAATATTATTAAGTTTCCATCATTTCATTTAATATTTAGTTACAATTACTCTTAAATTAAAGTTGTAAATTTTTTTATAAACCAAATTTTAGAAAGTGATCTACAATTAAATATTTTATTATATCAATATTACAAAATCTGTTACTTAAAATTACTTATTTAAAGGTTAAAGAAATATTGATAAAAATATTAAGTTTTGAAATTTTAGACAGGAAATGAAGCCTCGCAATTTGCACAACCTAAGGGTTCCTAAAACTTTTAATCCGTCACAAAGAAGTCTTGGTTTCAGAACCAGAGGGTTTCAGGTTTCGGATCCGATTCCACCAAAGAACCGTCGTGTACACGGGTTTCGTGCACGTTAAATCCTCCGAGGATCAATGTCCTCCCGCCCGTGTGGTGTGGAAATTTGGAGAAGGGTACCAACTCAGGTGTCGTTCTCGTCACCTGGCCACGGTTCAAAATTACGAGGTCCATCCCATAATAGCCCTAGTGTTGCTTTAAAAAACAAGACGTTAACATAACTAACCTAACCAAACCGTCACAAAAAAAAAACTGTTTTCGTTTAAAATGTAAGAAAGGGTCTAAAATTAACTTTTAGAATAAATATCTCATTTACTCACATTAAACTGTGAAATTTTAAAACCTTATAGAAATATTTGTGACATATTTTACAAGAAACTGTGAGGATACAATACATTTACAAAATTCTTTTTCTGTTAATCTCTAAATATTAGATTCAAAACCTTCCTCCAATGGGACACGTTATGTTACATATATAGAGGTCTCAATGAAATATTCATGACAAGAAGATGGTATCTGAGAAAGAAACATACTCCATTCCCATCCCACTTGAAATAAATTTTGATCCGTATCGATTTTTTTAGCTTTCATAGGAGGAAATACAGCAGAGGTAAGTCAGAAATGTGTTTTTTTCGAACTCGTGTGGCCTTGGCAGATGATCCAGAAGCAGGTGTCAAGGGTCAGGAAAGAACCACCATGTTATTTATTGTGGCAAAATAAACTTCCAGCTAACTCCTGGCAACTACTGTCGTGTCTCTGACGCTTCGAATAAGCACTTTTGTGATGCTTATTTGTCGGAGGTAAGAAGACCCGAGGCAAAAAATCACTTTCAGAGAAACTTTGAGAGTCAGCCATAAGGGTATTATAGATTTTTGAGAGAAATAAAAGTAAATATGTTGAAATAAGATTGTAGTTATTAAGATAGAATGTTTTTCAAAACTATTACTGCTTTCTTTATGTGTCCACTGAATACTGCAGACACAATTGTGAAAAGTTTATAAACAATTATTTGCCGTAAGTTTCGTTTCGTTTAAATTTTAGATATTATTTGCTTACTATTAATTACTTCCTATTTTTATTGTAAGTTGTATTCCTTTATCATGCATTAATTATCAGACTTCTGAGATAGTTTTTAAGGAAACATTCAAAGATGAATGGCGAGGCGTAGGAGATTGTTTTCTGCATCTTGTTAGTTCATTATTGGCAACTGAAATTCAAAATTCCCAAAAGATATATTAATAATTTTGCTAATTCATTATTGGCAACTGAAATTCAGTATTATCAA
>JAPMOR010089818.1:0-25806 GCA_026543865.1 Argiope aurantia
AATTTTTATATTGATCCTGAATTCTATAAGTCATTTAATAGAATATGCTTGAGACCTTAATATTTAAAGTTCCACTCTTTCGCAATTAAAATGTATCAAGTTATGAAAATTTGAAGACTTATTCTAAAAACCCACTGACTAAGATACACTATTCAGGGCTCGGATTTTCCAAGGCAGATTGTCTAAAATAATGCAATTGATAATCTTAAAATAATGATATTCAAAGCATTATAACTTGTTCAGGCTTGTTCTTTGAAGACAACCGTTAAACGCAAGATAATTTTACTGACCATGATTTACAGGATAGAACTGTATAACATTTAGAATTCATAATTGTTTTCTGAAGAAAATTTATTTATTGAAATAACGCATTTAAATCTTTTTGAAGAAAAAACTGAATTTGACGAATCAGAAGTTCACTGAATTCTTTCAAATACTGAATTATAAAATATTATGCGATGCATGTAAGCTTACAATACTGGAGGATTCGATTTTCTGTAATTAAAAAATGACTGGTTTCAGTGAAAAAAGTTCGCATTTATTGAAGTTCTTTCCTTTCTTATTCAAATTTAAATCTTACGGTGAATTGGAGATGACAGCAAATTAAATATATGTATTACAGTGAATAAAATGTAAGGCTTCTATAATGTAAGCTATGGGACTGTAAATTTGAAGCTTAATATTTTGATTAAGCCATTAAGAGACCAAAGCACAAATATTTAACAGAATTCTGGGAGTTTTGCACCTGGTGACCCATCTGGTCAATAAAGGCGGTCAATATTAAATAAGCTGCATCCATTTTAAAACTCAATTTAAATATGCGTCCAATTGAAGTAGTGGAGTGCATGAGCAGTTTCATCGGCATTTGACTAAGATGGCGTAAATTTACTCCTGAATCCAATCTGTTAAAAACATTCTAGATGGTAACAGATCCATTAACCATTTCGGATTTTAATTAACAGTTGAAACATTTAACTTTAATTTTATGAACAAATTGAAAAATTCTGAAAGGTAGATTTTAAGTAGAGTTTACGACTGAAACAGCCTGCTGCTAATTGGCTAGATTGCTTTAGTTGAGTAAAATTATTGGGAATAGCGGTAAATTTAAATATCTTACTCTACAATTTATAACTTTTATTTCATATATAAAAGTTTAATATATTTTTATAACTTTTTATAAAGAATAAAATATATTTTCAAACATACAAATAAGAACCAGGTGAAGTGGTCACCAAAACTCTAAAAAGGTGTTATTCCAGAGAACATGTTTCATGGCATTGGCGTACAATTATGAAATATTCATTTCAATATGAATTTAGGATTACATGATAAATTCTTTAAAGATGTTACAGAGTCCCCATTAATACATGGCATGCGGTTAATAGTACCCAAAAAACGAATGCGTTTTAGACGCATTTATCCCAACCGATTGAAACAATGACCCAAAACCACATTTTATACATGTTTACATGCTTTTGAAATTACAGACCGACCAACGTGAACCCCTTGAGAGATTTGATTCGAAATTTGACGGACATCTATGCTAGATATTCAGCTTGTACCAAGTTTAGTTTAGATATATTAACGTCCCGTTTAAAAGCAACACTAGTTTATTAAAATTTGTACCAAATTTCATCTGAACTCGCGAAGTTGTAAATTTGTATTTAAACAGCAGGGCAGATTTCTTTAGAACGGATTTTGCTTATAATTGGCAAAAATTTAAAAATCTTATGTAAAAACCGTAGCCCTAATACACCCGCTGTCTCAAAGTATTTTTGAATTGTCTATCCCAGACGAACAAACTTTGTTATTCATAATCGGGGTGATCAAAATCTCGAATTTGAATTTTTCGACGATTACAGTACTTCAGATGTTAGAAAGCAAGAATGAACATGGAGTTGCAATTAAAAAAAATCAACACTTCTGCCAAGCATATGCAGCAAATTCATTCAGTAACATACTTAGTACGATTTTATTGTCAATAAATATCATTAGCAATTGAATATATTGTAATTTTAGAAGAAAATTTTAAGTAAGCTGCTTAAATATAACATTCAGCATTTAGGCTTAAAAGTTGAGAGGAAGTATACTGCAAAGTATAAATTGTAAATTAAGAAAAAATATTTCAGTTTACTTACATTTGTAACCGTCCCGTACAGACGCAACGCCTCTCGTGATCCAGCATTATCCTTGTTGCTACTTGAAACGCACCAGCAGATAATTACGGCAGTCGGCCTCCATTGTGTTTTGACAGTCGATTCTTGCATAGCAAGTCTCCTCAAATCCTGGCATTTTAGTCGGATTTTCTCGACTCGCCAAGTATCCAGGCAATAGCAGATAAGATGACAGATTGAATAACCTGAAAAGAACAGAAATACATCAGTGAAACGTGTTTAAACTGTTCACAATTTAAAGATATAGAAAATTACATGATTCGTAAAGTGATCTCGGTTTATAAAACCATCGACAGTGATTTATTTTGCTAATCAGATGCAACTTATTTGGGGCATTATTTTAATTTCTATGAAAATGGCATTTGGGTAGTGAAGCGTTTTAGTGATTTGCCTTTTTAATTTATATTTTTACTTAATTGCAGATTAAAAATTAAAAATTTAGAAATTCGATGCACGAGTTACTCATCATCGTTTGCAAAACAATAAAGAATTAAAGGACAGCATACTGGGGTTGAGCTGATTCTAAATCAGTTTGAGTTTTTTTGATGTAGAACAAATGCTTGATAAAACTTCAGAAAGCTTCTTCAAGAAATTCCCCAATACAGATGTTATCCTCCTGCCCAAGCATTAAAATTGTGAACCATTGTTAAGGTCATGATAACCACGAATTTTTTATTTGAGATCCGAATATGACCGTTTTGTATTTCATTAGTATAGTGAAACGAGAATGTAAGGCGTTTTCGTTGATTGAAATTAAAATTGATAGAAACTCAATTTTTGTACGAAGATCACATGCGAGATTTCATCTTACTAAAATGTTGCGTTTTTATCATATGCTACCTTTTTATGCTTCATAGCTATTATGTTGCACTTGGACAGATGTTCTATGAATGGTTTTGGTCCAAAATTTAATCGATATCTTAAAATTTTGAGCGACGTTTCATTGTGTAGCTCAACAAGTTTCGATTATGGCCATATACAGACATCTCTAAAGACAGTTACCGAACTCGTACAGCACTGAAACATGACAATTCATGAAAAAATCGAGTTAGAATTTTGGTGATTATAATAAGCTATGAGAAATAGCATGATAAAATAAAACCCATCAATACGCAAAGTATAACTAATTAGATGCGCCATAATCCAGTCATTCAACTGCCGCTAGATGAAACTTCATTTAAAATTAAAAATTTTCAGGAACAAAATGCAATGGATAATTGCAACGTATATAATTTTGAAATGTGAACTCCACAAAATATTTCTACATAAATAATTGAGCAGTCAACAAAGTTAGCGGTATTTTTCCCTTGTAACCATACGTTGCATTTTCGACATTCGAGTGGCTGGTTTTGGTCCGTTTATCTTCAAAGAGTAACACTACGCTTAAATATAAAATCTTTGCATTCAATGCATTAAAGAAGATACTAAGCTCACATGATAGTCTCAAGCGAATTTTTAAAGCTAAAACAATATCTGCAACATTCCAGCTTCAGATCCCAAAGGATCGCGACTTTCAATTCTCAATGACGAATACAGGCGCTTTCAGGTTGGAGAGTATTGCAGACTAACCACCAATTGATTTGCTGGGAATATTGCTTTCGTTTTATGTTGAATCTAATAAATACAACCTAACGCTCATAATTCTCTCCTCAACTGAAACATGTTCTTAATGAAGCATAATTCCATGACATCGTTTAAATGTTTATTAAGTTTCTCAAAATTAAGTTTCCGAGTATTCTATATCAAATTTCAAGTTATCTTTTAAGGTAGTGCAATTACAGTTTGTTTTAGGATGATCAGAAGCTTTGTTTCCTGAAGCTTTCAGAAATGGAAAGAAGTCATGCGATTGCCATTTGATGAAACAATACAAATGGTTTGAATACCATTACAATAATGTAATGTAAAAAACTAAGTTATTTTAAAAATTGTCAAAATTCAGAAAAATTGTATGGCAATAAGATTTTCTTAGACGATTTTTTTTAATTTTAAAAAGACGCAGAAACTAAATTTTTTGCTTCGATGTTTCAGGAAATAATGACCCAGAGAAAATTCAAGTTTCATTTAGTATGCAATTAAAGTTTCATAAAATCGCTTCGAGATAAACATTTTCATCTTTTAAAGTATACCTGTGCCGAATTTGATAGTTTTAATGGCTATCCTGTAAATTTCAGGCGCAAATATATACAATTCCTTTTTAAGTATAAAGTTCAAGAGAAAACCAGCCGAGATGAAAAAAAAGGCACAAATAAACAATTAGAATTGAAATATACTTTGAGAGATTAAAAGTTTTATTAAAAAATTGGTCAGAATATGTTTGAATTCGATTTATCAAATTATCGTAATTCAATAGATTTAGAATTCACAGTGTAGGGATAAAATGCAGTTAGAAAGTTACTGTTTTGCATTTTCGAACTAAATATTGCACATACTGATTTAGTCAAAGTTTTTGAACTTAAAGGTTGTGACCCAAACGGACAAGCAAATTGTTTGTCGGGATATGCCGTTGAAACTTTTAATTGATAAATTTCTTATTCGAATTTCAATTAAAAATTCTTCAACAACAAAACAATTGTTATAAGCCAATCATTGGAGCTTAATCCACATATTTCGCTTAAATAAGAAGAGTAAGTGCTCAAAAGACGTCCAAAAAGTGTCGAAAATGAGATTAAATTAATTTTCAGAACACTGGTTCACAATTACCAATTTGGCATTCAATAAAATTTCGTAACAAAACGTTACAAACGCAGATACATATTATACGCTGGCTGAAAATGAATATTCCACAGATAACCAACTACAGAAACATTAAAAACTAGCATAACACATTATTCACTTTCATTTGCAGCAAAATACTTACAGGGTTATAAAAAAATCAGCTTCTCAGAAAAATTAGGTTGCTAAAAAATGAAAGTTCTCAAAACGGCGATGGTCTATAACTATCAGTTTATAGCCTAAAGCAAAGTACCAGAAAACATTCGCAACATACTAAATATTCACCGAATATAATAACTTGTGAGTGAAGCACAAGAAAAATTACCTTATTCAGATTAACAGGAGTTTGTCTCAATCCTAAAGCAGTTGAGGTCTCCCTTTTCTGATTCAGAATTCAGACGAAGTGAGATATCACTATACCAAAAATCTTTGCAAATTTTAATCCACTTCACTTCAAATCAATGGGCTAGAGCATAACTCCTTAAGCTATAGGTCCAGGTTCTAATCATGATTGTTTGAAAACTTTTTATGCTATAAAAATTTCGCAATGCGGATTTTTTTTTATTATTTATTAAGTTACGATAAATAACTCCATTTAATTCTAAGAATTTCATTCCAGTTTTACAAATAAGCACAATAAACTATATTTCTTCTTAATTCTAAGAATTTTATTCCAGTTTTACAAATAAGCACAATAAACTATGTTTCTTTTTAAATTCTTTCATTGCAGATCAGTTATTTGTTTTTGTTTACAATTTCCTTGATTATGAATACACTTGTGAACGCCAATAATATGAACTCAAATGAGGCTACAGTTGTAAAAAGTATTTGAAGCCCTGATAAAGAGCTCCAGGATAGAATAATATTCTATTAATGTCTATTACTAATATTATGACTTTTTAGAATTTAAGAAAGAATTTGGAAATCATCATCATCTACAAAAAGATGAGTTAAACACTAAATCGTAATAATAAATAAATATTTGATAACACAAATCGCAATCCAGAAGGCAATTCTAAACAACAAAACTTGAGATTATACACTATCTACCGAAACGCATTTGGGCACCCATGTAGAGATGCATAATCCACGATTTTTTGAATAACAAATAATATTGCTATTGTTTTTTTTAAATATGTGTTCCAAATATCTGTTATTTCAATCATATTATAAATTAAAAATTATTACTTAATATTAAATATTAAATTTATTAATTGTAATTAATACTTAATTTACTAATTTAAATAACGTGTGATTGAATTAATTTATCTATTTCAAATTACTTCCTAAATTTTTTTTCTCAAAACTATTTATTTAATTTTTTATTGGAGTGAACCATTTTCTGGAACAGGTGAATTAAAAATATATGTAATTTCTTTAAAATGTTTACTTTAGTTCTATATTCTACCAATAGATGGCGCCAGCAGTAAACAGAATATATGTAATCAAAGTCAATCATGTTACGAGCAATTAAAAATGATCGGTATGGAATAGTGCATCATCATATGTGAATATCGAAAGTCACTCCCGTAAAGTGGAGCGGTGACTTCGCACTTTTCGGTAAAATCACCGCTCCGATAGATTTCAGTGATATGCAATTCAATGATACGATACTTCCAATAACCGGTCCGTTCACTTTTCAATCCATTCACAGGTTTCTCCTTTTCTATTTTGTTCGAGAGCTTCCATTGGACAGATCGTATCGATTGTTACTTTCCAGTGAAGTCACCGCTCCGGCAAATTTCAGTGATATCGTATCGATTGTTACTTTCTATCGTAATCCAAACCTGTAATCGAAATATCACCAGCAAGATCGTATCAAGGATTTGAATCACACTCCTCTTTGAAAAGTATTGATCACTTGTATTTGTGACTTTTTGATATTGGTTACGTAAAATATTCGTCATCCCTACACCCATGTAAATGAGATTATCTGCGGTCATGATCGACGTCACATCTTCTGTACTTAAATATCGTGTAGGATCCAGCAATAACATTAGCCCCGAAATTCCGCTCTGTTTTACTTCGATAAAGGCTTAAATGTCGGATGTCATTGAAATGGTCTATCCTTGAAGGGCATATATAGTTAATTAGTTAAACGTTCCAAAATCGTCAATGGCTTTTATGGTTTAGAAGTGGAAGATGATTGTCAGAATGCATTTCAACCCAACAGACCATGCAACTAAAAGTCAGACTATACCGAACCGAGGGCGTAGAGTCTCAAGATGTTCCAACTAGTATCCGCGACAATTCATTTACTAAACAACAAACGCAAGGAGGCCCACTCACTTGTTTTCCATGGCCTGTTGCCGCTAAGTTTTCGAATACAAAATGCAACGAGCGCTGGTGCAAGGCACGTCAGAATTTATCCTACATTAGTGGAAATGGGTTCTCTTAAATAATGGATCAAGGCTCAGTCGGATGACAGTATGGGTTTGGAATATGTATGGAGAACGCTTTCGACAGAAAATATTGTGCTAGTAGTAAATATTGGAGGATGAATTATGATCTAGGGATATTTCTCTTGGTATAGATTACAACCTTTGATCCCAATTCACGGTAAGCTCAGCGCCGACTCCACTATCCTGAACGACAATGTGCTTCCTCGCAATTTTAAGAGTGGGGTCATTGTTATTTCTAGGATGACAATGTTGTTGTTACTTATGACACTTTACAAAATCTGTAAGCGATTTAAGCTGAGTGAGGGTCTATTGTTTTTTCAGTAGCTCCAACTGGGGTCTAGAGTACGACTTGGCTACTTCATGCGTCACATTCACCTGCACAACCTTTTTACAAGGAGGCACACTCACACACCTCACCGATAGAATATAGAACAGCCATGTTCGAACCGGGAACTCCGGATCTGAAATGAACTGCTTATGGTGATAATTTAAACAATTTGGCGGAACAGAAAGGTGTGATACATCGACATGTGCATAACATTCCTCCTGATGTGCTAAGAGCTACTGTTGAAGATGCAGTAATGCGATTTAACTTGCTTTCAGAAAATAGTAGATGCCACATGGAGCAAGCTTTTTAACGTTTCAGAAACGATTAAACACATTTTAAAACGATGTCTTCATGTCCAAGTTTGCTTAACAATATGACATGCAACGCCATTTCCCCCTGATGGTGGGTTTTTGAACTCTTTTTAGGTGGAAAAGAAATTCCCATGATTTCTTTCAAACTATTACTAAGTTTGATAACATTCGGTGCAGTAGTTTTCCTTTTTTAACCATTTCAAAGTGAAACTTCAATTATAACCACCCTGTACTTTAATATAAAAATACTATTTTTAATGGTTTACTACAGGACAAGGTACATACAAAAAGAATTGACGTAACAAATTTCAGACCTCATTGTGTCCAAAACTATCAGTTTTATTGACTTTTCACTTTCTCGCATACGGAATATTCAAATAGAAAATATTGGAATTGTCAAAAATATCGAACTCGGCGTTTCACAAATCCCCCTGAGTCTGAAAGACACATTTTTGAAATCATGTCTAATTGTTTGTGCACACGATAACTGAAAAGTTTTTTTAACTAGACAGATAAAATTTAGTATATGGCATCGCACCAAATTTGTGAACTTCTATCAAATTCTGAACAAACGTAATTCAGAGAAAGTCTATTTGGGTTTCTGAGTAGATGCATAATCCACGATTTTTTGAATAACAAATAATTTGTCTATTATTTTTAAATATTTGTTCCACATATCTGTTATTTAAATCATATTATTAATTAGTATTAAATATAAAATTTATGAATTGTAATTAATACTTAATTTACTAATTTAAGTAACGTGTGATTGAATTAATTTATCTATTTCAACTTACTTCTTAAATTTGATTTTTTTTTAAACTATTTATTTAAATTTCTTTTGGAGTAAACCATTTTCTGAAAAATTTGAACTACATACGTTATTTCTTTAAAATGTTTACTTTAGTTCTTTATTCTAGGAATAGATGGCGCCAGAAGTAAACAGAATATATGCAACCTTATGATCTTTTTGGAATAGTGGATTGTCAAATGCGAATATCGGAAGTCAAGGTCACTCCCATAAAGTGGAGCGGTGACTTCGCTTTTTCCAATGAAGTCATTGCTCCGATAAATTTCATTGATATGCAATTCAGTGAGACGATAATTCCAAAAATAATCGGTCCGTTCTTTTCAGTGGGTAAGGGACTTTCCCTATGCATGATAGAACTCTTGATAGAGAGCTTCCATTGGACAGATCGTATTACTTTCGATCTATCCAATGGAAGCTCTCGAATCGATATTTACCAGTATCGATTGTTAATTCTTATCGTGAGCCAAGATCTGTATTCGGAATATCACCAGTAAGATCGTATCACGAATTTGAATCACACCCCTCTTTGAAAAGTATTGATCACTGGTATTTGTGACTTTTTGATATTGGTTACGTAATAACCGCTAGTAAAATATTCGCCATCCCTAATTGATACTAGGGATGATGAATATTTTATGAGCGGTTATTACCTAACTAATATCATAAAGTCACAAATACCAGTGATCAATACTTTTCAAACAGGGGTGCAATTCAAATTCTTGATACAATCTTACTCGGGATATTTCTATTACAGATTTTGGATCACGATAGAAAGTAACAATCGATGCGATATTACTGAAATTTACCGGAGCGGGGACTTCACTGGAAAGTAACAATCGATACGATCTGTCCAATGGAAGCTCTCGAAAAAAAAAAACAGAATAGGTAAAATCTGTGTATGGATTGAAAAGTGAACGGACCGGTTATTGGAATTATCGTATCATTGAATTGCTTATCACTGAAATTTATCGGAGCAATGACTTCACTGGAAAAGGAGAAGTCACTGCTCCACTTCATGGGAGTGACCTTGACTTTCCGATATTCGCATTTGATGATGCACTATTCCATACAAACCTTTTTTATTGCTTATGACTTGACTTTGTATATATTCTGTTTACTGCTGGCGCCATCTTTTAGTAGAATATAGAACTAAAGTAAACAATTTAAAGAAATGACATATATATTTAATTCACATTTTTCAGAAAATGGTTTACTCTATTAAAGAAATTAATGTAGATTTTTCTGAAAACTATTTATTTAAGAAGTAAGCTGAAATAGATAAATTAATTCAATCACACGTTACTTAAATTAGTAAATTAAGTATTAATTACAATTAATAAATTTGAAATTTAATATTAAGTAATAATTTTTAATTAATAATATGATTGAAATAACAGATATTTAGAACAAATATTTAAAGATAACAATAGAAAAATTATTTGTTATTCAAAAAAGCGTGGATTATGCATCTCTATTCTAATATCCGAATAACGCATGCTGATTGTTTTGAATCAGCTCAACTCGATTTATTTCGAGTCAAAACAAGCATGTTTATTTCCAAGAGGTGTATGATGTAATCAAGTAGTCGAATTAAAAAGCCCAGAAAATATTTTTTTGAATGATTACTAGTAGAAATATATCGTTGTATTCTAAATTTAAATTACTTTCAAAATCAAATTCAAAGTATAATATTTTTAAATTCGTCTTTTGTTATTCCTTCTTTACATCTTCGATTAGAAGCATGCCTAAAGATAAAGCAAACCCCAAAACTTTTCAAGAAATAAAGAAGAAAAGCAAAATGCATTCCAAAAAATGTAGATTTCCACCGAGTGAAATATATTTAAGTGTTTTAGGTAACGGTTCTAAATCCTCCTCAAGGGCCTTGTATATGTTCACCGATCATGCTAGGTAAATGAATTTTTGTATCTGATAAATATTAATTATGGAGTCATTTTTTTCCTCAACATTTTTATGTTTGTTACAATTTTCAAAATTTATAGATAGCCCAAGGTTTTATTTATTTAAAAAAATGTGATATTCAACGAACAAAACTATCGAAAAATCCATAAATTTCACGAATTTTGTGAAAAATTATGTGCGTTTTTAAGTATGCCAATCGATCTTTCTGTGTTTAACATCCCTTTTTGAGGTAAAATATTTTGTGATTCAACATGACAAATAAATTAGAAAAGGAATTGTTAATTAATTCTGTTAACAGAACTCAGTTCCACTAAGGATAAATATTGATACTATGCCTTTAGCACCTATATTCATTATTATAATTTGATAATTAGTGCTGTTGTTAAGACTCAAAGGGCCTTTGTTCTGAGTATCATTAATGAGTTTTTTTTAAATAAATACTTTTCTTTTATTGTTAACAGCTGCCAATTGATGTAGTGTCAAACTTAATCATAAAATGGGGACTGATTTTGTGATTTAAATATATAACACGACTTGGAAGCATTATGAATAATTTTGCTAATACCTCATTTTGCTTTTGCTATAGTTATGATTAATTTTGCCTCTGTCATTTGACTTTGAATTTCATATTAAAAAAAACATGATTTTTAAACCAAGATATTTATTAGAAAATTATTAAGAAAATGAGGGAAATATCAAAAATTTATTTTGAAGTATACATTTTTTGAAATTTGTGAAATTAAGAGGATTTTCTTACTTAATTTTTCATACATTCTGCTAGAAAAGAAAAAGCTATAAATTAAAATAAAAAAATAACATTCAAATAGCTTGATAGTAGAAATTAAATATCATCAAATGTGCTTCTTAAATGCTTAACAGCTATCAAATGTGTATTAAATTTGTCAGGAAAATACAAGTACTTTATCCTGATTTTAAGACAATAATCAACTTTCTTTTAAGAAAAAAAAAAAGAGACTAATCAAATACATGTTTCAGTTGATTGATTATATTTTAGAAATTTTACTAATTTAATTCATAAAATTTTATTTCGTATAGAGTAATTTTCTATATCGTATATACCTAATTTAATGGCATTTAAATTTTTTTCTGCTTTTTTTTGGAATTATTGTTAAGGACTGATAATGAAATATTTTTCTGGTAATATAAATCAATGATCAAAGGTTGAACATGGCTTATGCTTTGTAGAAACTTACTTTTTTTATGCACCTTTCAATTATTTAATTATATGGTTAAGCAGGGAAAATTTTTTCATATGATATTACAATTATATAAATAATATCAAAATTTATATATATACATATATATGTATATATATAGTACTAGTAAATGTAAACATCTCTTCCTTTCATTCCTATATATATATATACAAAAGTATTAAAATCAAGTTAATAGGAAAATCAAATAGACCAAATAAAAAAAAGAATGTGGCCCGAAAATTGTTTCAAGGGTTGAATTCTTGAAATATATATAATGCTTATGTGAATGCAAAAGCTAATTTGTTAATTGTTTATGGTAATTTATTTATATACCTGGATTATTTGCATGTTTGCCTCCGAGACTGCTAACTTTTTGGAGTTGAAAATTAAATCAATCAGTTTCATTTCTAAATTGAAATTTAGAAATGAAGATTAAATTGATAGGTTAGGGCAAATATAAATATTAAAGAATCATTTGTAAGAAGATTGAGTCAGAATCAATTAAATAAAAATATAAAGCATTTTTGTGTATGAAGTGACATTTTCAGAACTACTGGTACATCACTAATTAATTTCATATCTTTGAAGCAAAGCGAACCACTTAGAATGTTCTATCATTATTGAGTATAACTTAAAATGTTATGATTTTTTGGTGATAAGATGAAATTTCGTCTAAGCTGATATGCATGGCATATCAACTTAGATTATACAATTATAGATATATAATACATTATTAGATTATAGATTATACATATATAGATTATACAACAATTATATCTCATTTACTCACCATTATTAGCAATTATTTCAATGTTATTAATATTTTGTTGATCAACTTTGATAAAATATATCTTATTAAAAAAAAAAAGAAGTGTAATCAATTTTGATTTTTAAACATCTTAGAATTATATGTAAATGATAGTAAGTAAAAATATATATCTTTTTGCTGTTGAAAATTTTAATTTTAGAAATTGACAATTTTGGTTGTTGTAATTAATGAAAAATTAATGTTAGCTGTAAATGTACCTAGGAACACTTTCATGAAAAAATCACAACATGATTCTTGAGGGTTGATAAATGGAGCAAGCAGGGGGTGTAAACCTAGTATAATATAATATGTATTTGTTCATAATTAATTTTTTAGGGAAAACATAACATATGATGTGAGTCATTATTATTATTTCATAATTAGTACCAAAATGCAGTCAAATGAATATATTTGTGTTAAAAAAAAGAAATAAACACATTAAAGCTTGAATTTAATAAATTTCAGTAAAACTGCACAGGCTTACAATGCAATATTATTACATATCCTACACTACTGTAATAATATTATTACATTTCCTATAACAATTCAGTCATATCAACGAAATCTAAAATAGCAAGTTATTTAAATTAGTTATTGTTTTTTTTTTAATTAAAGAGTCTGAAAAAGTGTTTGAATTGACTACTTTGACTCCCGGCTGAAATTTCTGAACATAGTTATTTTTAGAAAAACGGTACATGAAACTAAAGAGTCAAGCAAATGACTATAATAAACTGTAGCAAATAAATTTTTAAATGATTCCTTTGATGAAAAAATAATTCAAAAATTTAAAAAGTGAAATGCAGGTGCATTCAGAATAAAGTGGTTTGTCATAAATTTGAATTTCAAAGTTTGCTGGTTAGTAAATCTATTTCTAATTGTGGACAGAATTTAAATATATTACTTATTTACAATTTCAATGAGTCTAGTGTTTATTTTATTAAGTATTATTTAAAATTACTAAATATTGAATTGAACTTTTTATATTATTGAATTAATTTATTAATTTGCAAGTAAAAATAAATATTGTGTAAAAATAAAAACTAATTTTTGAAATTAAAAAAAAATGCAAAAATTTCTAGAATATGAGCTGAGAGGTATTAAAGAGTATTTAAATATATATAAATTTATATTTATAAATATATATTTATAAATAAATATATATTTATAAATTTATTCATTTATGAAAGTTAGCATTTATATCACAAATTAATAAAAAAAATATTATTTAAATGCTTTTTTTTTTAATCTAATGTCTCATTTACTTTTCCAATCTATTTGTGGCATACTAATTGAGATTGTAGAAAGATTGGTTCAAAAGTTATATTTAACAGAACATAAAAATTTGATAAAATCTCACATGAAGTTGGACAACTTTAAATTTAATCTTGATGGAAAGATTACTTAGTTTGTTCTACAATGCATAATGTACAAATATCATGCATAAAATGAATCTCAAATGTTTGAAAATTGTTTTTTTTTTTAAAGAGGCAACATTTATTGACATTATTTCATTAAAATTAATTTTTTTTAATGATTTAGTCATTAATTTTGATCATCCCTCTTCTACAAATCTCCTTCCTTCATATCAAAGAAAGAACAATATTGCATAATTTAGTTGAGGGATGTTATTGACCTTTGATGAGTTATCAGTAATATATGCAATGCTTTCAAAATATTTTTTAAAATTCAATAAAATACTCTCAATACTTATACTTTAATATCATTTGGAAAATCAAATCTTGTACTTTAATTTTTTTTTTTTTTTTTTTTTTTTTTTTGAATCATCTTTGTATGATAATTTTTTTGGAAGTTATTGGCTAAAAAATTATCAAATAAAATCACTATCCAATTCAATTGTTAAATAGTTAAAACTTCGATTAAAACTAGAAAAGAAGGCCTCTAATGTATACATCTTTATCATGAAAGAAATTGCTGTGCTAATAATATGACAGCACCAAAAATGATCAGTAACAAATAAACATATTTTCATCTTCTTTTCTTTTTTTTTTTTTTTAAATATTAGTGATGTTATATTTATTTAATGTATAATTTAGTGGGAAAAGTAAGTTTTTTCTTTGTTAATGTTCTCATATGTAGCATTTAACTTGGAGCTTCTAAGGAGTGTGATTGTACTTTAAGTTACAAATGTTATTATGCAATTTTTAGATTCACCATCATTTTAAATAAAAGTATTTAAGAAAATCCTGTTTTCAAAAATCAGTAATCATTTGTTAAATAAATATTCTTTGATTTAATTCTTTTTTAATTGTTATTTATCAGTATTTCATTTTTACAATAAATTTTAGTGCTTTAAGGTTATAGAAAAGTTTTATGTTTTGAATGGTAAGAAACCTGACAGTGGTGAATTTCTTAAAAATACTTATTTCAGTATTTCATAATATTTATAAAAATTGATTTTAATTAAATGACTAATTAATTTGAATTAAAAATTTATTTTTAATTCATTTATAAAAGTCTGTTTGTAAAAATTGTTTTAAATTTTATTTTCAGGTATCTTTTTAATTGTGGAGAAGGAACTCAAAGATTGGCTCAAGAACACAAGTATATTAATTTCATATTTATAGTATTTTCTGTTTGTGCAAAATTACTTGCAGTGCTAATTTAATTTCTCTTCCACAGAATGAAACTTTCAAAATTGGATGACATTTTCATTACACATAAATCTTGGGAAAATTTTGGTGGTTTATTAGGTATGATTATTATATGTAAGCTCATTTATTAAAAAAAAAGAAAGAATGGTATAAATTGAATGGTACATTGTTTGAAGATATCTTGATGAAAATTTTAATGAGGTTTATATGCTTTTATTAAATATTAATGATAGTAATATCTAATTTTCTTATAAAGTATTAAAAAAAACAATTAATCATATAGCAGTATGGCAACAAAATCTAATAATCAATAACCAAAGAAACTTTCTAATTGTATGTATTGTGTTTATTTTAGTGCATACTTTTCTTGACTTTATTATTCTTATTCATCTGAATAAAATGGTTTGGTTCTCCTCTTTAAGATTTTTTTTTCATTATTTTTTGTTTTATTTAACTTATTTTTTCATTTGAAAAAGAAAAAAAATCCTTTACTTTAATATAAAAGTTTACTATGATTTTGTATTTTCAAAGATTTTATACAATTTAAAAGGGTTAAGTCCACTTACAATTTAAAAAGTTCCTTTCTCTGTGCAGTTTATAGTTTTTAAAACTATAAACTTGTCACTTATTATCCTTATATATTAATGTTTGCTGATATTTTTTTAATCTATTTATATTTATTCAAATGTTTCACAATCTAGATAAATAGATTTGCATCATTTTAAAAACAGTAGTTAGTATACATAAGCAGTATTTATCCTTCATCATAACAACAGCTAAAATGCATGCCAAATTCGAAAAATGTAACTACCCTATAAAAAGAAGAAAGAAAAAAATGGGGGATCTTTGTTAAAATTTTTGCATATAATTTTCATTTAACTTTGTCCTGGTGCCTTAAAATTAGTAAACACATGTTGCACATATTATTTCTTTTAAATGGCTCATGTAATAGCGATATGAATATGAATGCAATAATTAGCCATAAAATCTCTGATTCTTATATATTCTTTGATGCTCTGTATTTGAATTGTATGAAAGATTCTGATATTTAACTTATTTTTCTGTTATTTTTTTTATAATTACATATCAGTATTATATTTATTTGATATTAATTTGGGCATTTCTTACTCTCTTAGTTGATTGGATCGAAGATTTACTATACGATTTTTATATGCCTAAATGGCAATTCTTAGGGCTGTCTAGTTATTTATATATACTTTAGGGAAATAAAACTTTAAGCTCTTTATTGGTATGATTTTCTGCTAACCACTGCATTAAACTGTTATACATGATAGTTGCAGCTGTGACAATAACAGAAAATTGGTAGTAATATTTGTTCTTGACAACAGTTGTTGTCTGGTTGATCATCGCTTAACAAGCAACATTATCTATCTCAAATTTATGTGAAAAAGTTAGATCTGAATTTTTTGGTACAGATAAAGAATGTATTAATTTTTTTGCACCTATGAAACAATCTTCTATATTCATTATTAATTGAAAAAATTCAGTTTTCTACCCCTTTCCCATTCATGTAAAAGTTCAGAAATCAGGCTAGCTGGTGTTAAGCAATTTTCAGTGTATTGAAAGATATGTAATTTATTTTTTGGTTATACTTATGTAATTGATTCAAGACATTGTGTGAATAATTAACATTTAATAGTTTTTCATCATGCTTTTTATTTATTATTTAAAATTTTTATTTTAGGTTTATCTCTGACAATACAAGACATGGGTGTTTCAGAAGTAACAATTCATGGTCCTCCAAATTTAGTAAGCTTTTTAAAGCACATATTAATTGATATTTATTTTTTATTTATGATTTAATTGTCTCTTTTATAGATCAAATCTGTAATTAAAAGTGAACCAAAAATTTATTTAAAAATCGGATTAACTAATATGAGATTTTTAAAAAATATATAAAATCAAGAATAAGATAAATAGTGCCAATAGTTTAATAAAAAGAAACAGTTAAGGGCGAAATTTTGTCTAAATTTGATCGAACAAGTTGTATAGACAAATAAAAATCAATACTTAAAAAATACAATCAAAGGTAATGAAACATCTTATAAAGACTTTTGTAGAAAAATTAGGAAGAAAGCAGTGCTAAATATTGATGGATACATTAAGAACATTCTTCAATGATGTTGTAATGGTATACTGATAAGCTGGATAGAGAGGAAAGTTTGTTTGAGTGTGTTTTAGTGATTTGTCTGTCAACTGCTCTCGGTTATTTTTGGAACTCAGTTAAAAGGCACAAGAATAAATTAAGCTTGCATGAAAACTGCTGGAACAACTCTCCCCTCTGGTTTCTAATCATTTCAAAACTTTTAACAGCAGAAATTCATGTACAGCATTTGGGAAGACTATTCCATAAAGTACATTTGAATTATGTTGTTTAAAAATACATTAAAGACATGGAAGCAAAGTATTCATATTAATAATTTATGATAAATTAAAAATGTTTTTAATGGTCTGAAAATATTATCTTAAAAAGCCTAAGAAAATAGTTTGAATAATTTATAAACTTGATTTAATTAAATCTGGTGAATCAGATTTCCTGATATCTTTGCTCAAAAAGAAATCCCTCTTGGAAAAAGAAATTGCTGAGATAGAATATAAAGCTAATGCATTTTCTGAACAAGCTGAGACTTTTTTTACAGTAATATTTAATATGTTATGTAAAGCTATTGGTGAAAAAACCAGAATTGTTGAAAGAATAAAATAAAAAATTTTAAAAAAGGGTCTGAAAATTTTCCTTGCAGATTTAATAAAATTTGCTATTTTTAGATTTGTTTATTTTTCCAAGGAAATGATATATTTTAAAGTGATAATGTAATGTTTTTCTTAATACAACTAACTGCTGTACAATAAAATAATTTTTATACATGCATTAAAAATATTTTAATAAGATTTTTCATAATACATTTTCAGAAGGTTTTTTTTTTTTTTTTTTTTTTTTTTTTTCTAAAATAACATCATTTTAATGTTTGTGAAAAATATTCATCAATTTCTAGTGATATTCTATGTGATATATATATATTCTGGTGATATATTTGTATGTTTATGTTTTATACTTTCTTGCCAAACTTTGTAAATTTCATTATAATAAATAGTTCTATAATGAAAATTATAATGGTAATAGTAATTCTTAGTTTTTTTTTCTGAACAAAGGCTTATTCCTTTAAGATAAAATTTAATTACACATCCCTGATGTATTTTTCAGCCTTTATGATGATATTTTGATATGGTTCAATAGATAAATAATTTATCTTGGATATATGTGAGAAAAAATGTTTCAAATTTCTGGATTCCATAGCTGCTATTTACATTTTCTAGTAAACTTAAATAAGAATCAAACAATTGTTGATAATGTAGTAACCAATGTTCTGAATATTCATCCACTAAAATTCATGTTGACTCGTGGTAAACCAAAAATTGTATTATTTAAAAAATTTCAGGGTTTATATATATATATATATCTGCATAAAAAATTTTGTTTAATATCTGTGCATTTTCTTTCTGCATAGAATCTTCTTTATGAACAAGCAGAATCATTTGTTGGCTTGAAAGACTTAAAAATCGGTAAGAAAATTATTAGAATTTCTAAGCAAAGAATATTGTTTAATTTTTTTTAAATTCATTTCATTGTTTATATTATCATATTATAGCAATATTAAAATTTATAACATTTAGGTAATATCTAAAAATAAATATATATACATTTTTACAAGTCTCAGAACATTAATGATTTTCATCAAATATTATTATGTTTTCTTCTTCTATATTATACTTTTTATATATACACATTTAGAATATATATATATATATATATATATATATATATATATAATATGAATAGATGCAACAATTAACAGATTGTGATGAAACATTAGTGCAATATGTTGGAGAAAAGTATGCGCTTGTTGAATTTAATTGCATGTCCAGTGATTAATTGCAAAAATAAATAAATAATAATGTATCTAATATTGTCTGCATTAACATGTTAACTAAAGCTTGCTCATAACTCATGTTTGCCAATGTCATGTGATTATATATAAGTACCCACTGATTTCTATGATATTGCATAAATAATTGAAGAATAGCTACTGAAAAAAGAAATATCAAATATTAATTTTTAAAAATTTTTATTTTAATTTTTGTTTTTATAATAAAGTAATGTTACTATGTTTAGGTTTACAGTAAAGGTCAAATACCTGACATCCTGAAAGTATCATATATATTGAAATCATATTTATAACAACCTATACTGAAATGATGGCCAAAGAAACCTTGTTTATTAAACAATACATATTAGCAGAATCTCTCAGATTCCCAAAAAATCTAATTTTAAAATAAAGTGGAGAAATCATCCATAATTCACTTGAGTCAGGGCTACTCTTGATCCCTACGATACTTCTCATAAATTGCTTTAAATAAGTTTGCACAAATTGGTTTTTTTTAACCATAACTGTGGTGCAGTATTGATGAAATGGATATTTTACCAAAATCGTATCGTCATCATTTTTTTTTTTTGTATGCATGTAGTATATTTAAAAACATCATTTAAAATATAAATATTACTATTTAGATATGAACGAATGTTATTCTAACTTATGTACACAAATATGATATATTTGATTATCATTTACTGAGTGTATATTTTATAATATTTTTAAGTTTATCCTTTTTAATCTTCTAAATGGTTATTAACAACCAATTTTTTAAATCATTTTTTGTATTAATAATTAAAATCTGAAATTATTTAAATTTTTATCTTTATTCGGCAGTTTTTTTCCTGAAATGTATTAATAATTATTATTGTTGTTGTTTTATAATAGTTGTGAAAGGATATAATGATCGTTTTTGTGATGATTGCATGGAGGTTAAGAAGATTCCTATTTTCAAGACTATAAATTCATCATACACTCCTGTACATTCTTCAGTTTCTGACAGCTTTAGCTCATCAGACTCTGATGATGATCAATCGCAAAAACATAGTAAGGGATATTTTCTATCAGTTATTCTGTTTTTGGTAATAAGTTATTCTGTTTTCATATTTTGTCTGATTTGAAATGCTGTCATTCTTTTGAAATAGTTATAACTTTTTAAATTTTATTTTTAGATTTAAAGTTAGTTTTATATAATTTTGTTTTATTTTAAGATTCTAGCTGTTTTAATAAATTTATTCACAGCTTCTTAGACTGTAACTTTCGCATTACTTGTTTCATATTGATTTTTAAAGTTTGTTTAAAAATAGCTCAAAAGATCATTTTGTTTTTAAAACGTTTTAATAAAATTATTAAATAGATTTTAATTCAATTTGTTATCAATTAATATTTCTTTTTCTTGTCTTTCAGTTACAGAGAATTTTTTTCAATTAAAGTTCTCAAAAATTATCACTTTTATTGATTGCGATAATAAAGAAAACCTCTTTTATAAATACAATATAACTGATAAAAATGCATTTCTGTTAGTCTAATATGTCTTTCAAATAGAAGATGTGAAATTCTTGAAGCTGAAAAGATTGTTGCTGATTAAACATAGTTAAATTTTGTCAAAAAAAAAAAAAGAAGAGAAAACAAGCTGTTGAGATTTTCTGTATTGGTTTTGTTTGTAGCTACTTTCTAAGATAAAATTATAATTATTTATGATTTCTGTCAATTGATTTGTTGACATTTTAGTTTACATCAGTTTATTGCTCATTTTTATTTATTGTTGACTATTTTCTTTTCTTATATAAGAATTATTCAAGAAGAGTTCTGCAATAACCAGAAAAAAAAAGTGAATAAATAAATAAACAAGTTTGAGTTTTTGATATATCTTTTTTTAGATCTGAATGAAAAGAAAAAATGAAATTATGTCTGTCTGTGAATGTGATAAATCAAAAATGAAAAAAAAATTGGTGGTTGGAATTTAATATAGTCTTCTGGTATGCAATATTTCTATCAGAATTTGTTAATCTATCTCCATTATCAGTTATTTTTCTGCATTTAGAGTAACCATATTCAGTTTGAAATATTGTTAATATATGTGATGTATATATAGATATAAAACATTTTATAAATAAAGCTAGTATTAAAAGAATAATGTGCAGTTAAAACAAGTTATTAAGAAGGAACTCCCAAGTTTTGATAAATCGGCTGAATGTAATTTTTCAGCAATAATATTTAATAGTATTTATATAGAGAATAGTATTGATTAGTTTGACCATGTATTTGAAAATGTACAATTGTTAATTTCAGTAAAGTTTTATTTTCTTCATTGTAAATATTTATAAAACTTTTTATTCTTACTTGGTGTATTTAAGGAACATTCTTTATCATTTCTGAATTACAATTGACTTTTTTTTTTCTCCTTTTCAAATTTCTGATGAATTAATTTTTGTAGGTATATTTAATTTCTATAGCATTGATTTAATTTTGATGCTAAATGATATAAATGCTGTAGTATATAAATTTACATGCCACATTATGATATATTGAATTCTATGTTTCATAAATGTTTTGAAATTATAATACTCCTTAAATAGTTACTAATTGATCTACTTTAATTTTATTACTGCTTATTAGTACTTCCATTTTATTTGCCATTTCTTTCTTGTGTTTCTAAATATGTAGCAATTTAATGATTTACATCAGAACTTTTTTTTTTTTTTTTGTTCAATCCTTTTCCAGACATAAATGAATCGATTTGATTCAACTTATGAAGAAGAAAAATTGTTTAAATGAGCAAAACATTCATAGGTGACTGGTCGGGAAAAATAATGAATATATTTATTTGTATAATATTAATGAAACCTTTCATATTAAAATAGATTTGTGCATTATTTTTATTTACTTACATTGAAAATCCAGCAGATGATTCTTTCGTAATATTTTCTCATCCTAAAATGCATAAATGTTCTTGAATTTCTTTACCCAACCTTTGACCCAGGTGATTTGTTAAAAATTTAAATACCAAAAAACATTGCTTAAAATATTTATTTATTCTAAATTAACAAAATTTTATGCATAGAATCTTTATATATATAACCAATCTAAAGTAAGAAATAGTTTAAAAACAAAACAGCTTCAAAATCGCAACTAAAAATTATTTCCTATTCAAACTAAAACCAAAAAAGGAACAGGAGAAAACTTCATAGTATTTAGAGAGCGCAAATGCAGCTACTTCTAAAACACAGATGAATTGATACAAAAGTATTAAAATCAAGTTAATAGGAAAATCAAATAAAGCAAATAAAAAAGAATCCAGCCTGAAGACTTTTCCAAGGGTCACCCTCAGGCAGGGATTCAAAAAAGAGGGATTTTCCAGTGAAGCAAATGCAGACAAGAAAGTCTAATAATGATTCCTTGTGACCCGAAAATCCCCTGAAACTAGGCCCAAGAGATATTCCGTTTTAACAGAAAGGAAAATACAAAACAACAAATTAGAAGAAAATAACCACTAATAAGTAAAAATACAATAACAAAACTAACAATAAAAACAAAAATACCATAAAATAACACTTAAATCATTAAAGAAAAGCAAAAAAGTAAGAACATACCATCAGCAGTCAAGGAAATTCTAAGCCATCGATTGTGATTCCCGCTTTTTTAAAAACACAAAGCTAACGGTAATTTAGGTAAAAAATTGTAGGCTCCCAGTGCCATCTATTCAGTGATCTAATATGCAAGGAAAGTTCTATTTTTATTTAAGCCAAAGGATTAATCTCAAACCATACCTTGTTTAATTAAAAAAATTGACATTACAGTAATTTCTAGGAAATTCATTTTTAATTAAATTTTTAATGAGGTTATTTGATGCTTCAATATAGGAATTTTTATTATTACAAACCCTTTTGATCCTGTAAACTTGTGAGAAAATTTTAGAGTTTAGATTTGAATGATAGTTAGATAGTTTTGTAATTTTAAAGTTGAATTCATCTCTTTTATCGTAGATACCAACTATTGTTTTATCATTAGCAATTTCGATTTTTAAATCCAGAAAGGTAGCCGCTAGTTGACTTTTATTTGTTTCTCTTAGAATTAAATCTTTTGGGTAGCAATTAGTAGCAATATTAGTATTGTCGAAGTTAATCAAAAGTAGGTCATCAATATATCACCACCCGTTTATTATATTATATTTAAATGTTTTTTTCTCATTGTAATGTAGTAATTCTTGTCTGCATTTCCTTCACAGAAAAAATCCATTTTTTTTAAATCCCTGCTGCCTGAGGGTGACCCTTGAAAAAGTCTTCAGGCCAGATTCTTTTTTATTTGGTTTATTTGATTTTCCTATTAAACTTGATTTTAATACTTTTGTGGGTGTGGGTGTGTGTGTGTATTTAAATTACGATTTTTTTTTATCTGTGAATCATGATTAAATTTATTGATGTTCTAAATAATTTTACTGGGACCTATATTTCTTTTTAATGTTTTTAAGCTAAAATAGATAAGAAAGTTATTTTTATAAGGTTCCACCAAACTGGCTTAGTAATTTTTTAAGTTCTCTTCTTGTTTTTTATTCATTAATGTTTGATTTACTTTATTTTAGAATTATTTAACACAGTTTTTCAAAAAAAAATTCAAGAAATGGGAAAAAATTTTAAATCTCCTGATTTCCATTGCAGTACAATATATATGTAATGTTTACCATCAAATGCAATCTAATCCTTCTCCCTCCCCTTAAGGATCCAAAAGATTACGAAGATCTTTTCATGAATCTGTTCCTGATGTCAGTATTGCATATGTTTGCAAGGTATATATTTAATTTTGTCTATTTCAAATTATAATTAGTTTTATTTATTTTGATAAATATAATGTTATTTATACATTTTCATTTAACTAGATTTCTTTCATATTTGTAAAGATAGAATTTTTAACTGATTTTTGCACTGTTTCTGATATGCTAGATTTTTAAAATTTTGTACATATGTACATTCTTGATAACAATATACTATTATAACCTTTTAGAATTTAATTTTCAGTTACTCATTGATATAATGAATTGCTATTTCCATATCCATAGCACCAACTAGGGAAAAATTTGAGCAAAAAAAAAATTGAGTTCAAGATTTCCTAATACTTATTATTTAAAGATATTGAAATATTTTTTGTTTTGTACACTTATAATATAGTATTTAAAAAAATATTAAAATTATTAATAACCATTAATATTTAATTAGGGTCACAGCAGACCTGGTCAATTATTACTTGAGAAGTGTGCAGATTTTAATGTACCTGTGTAAGTATTTTAATTAAATATTTAGCTAATAGTTGTGATTTTATGATGTTTCCCTTAATTTGAATATGAAGGAAAATGTAAAGTTTTTCAAGTACATATTTTAGATTATAACAGGTATTTCAAAATGAATATTAGGGTTTTAAAGCTTTATTATTTTTTACTTATATTGATAAATATTTCATGAAGTGAAAGAGCAACTCCAATAGTTTTTCCCATATGTATTTGATTTGAGCATCATTCATTGCATGGCACACATGAAATTGATTGGTAATTCTTATTATATATCGATCTGCATGTTTGGAATATATGATGAATCTGTTGCTTCAATCCTTGTTCTCTTATCATATCAATCAACTGATAGACAAAGTGCACACATATGATCTTTTATATGTATATAAAAAAAAGGAAACCTAATTTTCTTTGGTCTGTTGGTGAAACTGACACATGTTCAACATTCTCTTTATGATGTACTATTTTCAGATGAATCAAAGATCAAAGTTGAACTTAAGATGGAACACATTATGAACTCTTAATTATAGATTCACCTTATTATGCTGTCACTGTTTTTGCTACTAGCAATTTGTAGAGGGTGTCAGAACAATTTGTGAGTGTGCACATCGTTAATACTGATATTTTTGATTTTTCAGTTTAATGTTGCAGTATTATTGTATATCTCATCTAAGATATGCAGTAAATAATTTAAATCCTCATGTTCATTTTGAACTACATGCTGTGTGTGGTTGCATGAATTTTTGCATAATTCTTAGATAAGTTATTTACATATTAGTGTTTAAAGAAAATGTCTTGCCAAAACATTTTTTTACTATCAAATCTTTTTTGCTATTATAATATGTGTTGTCATCATTTTTAATATTATTTAAAAATCAAATATGTTACTTTTTTTTATTAGTTTTCTGTAACTGTTGCATTCCATATGATATTAAAAGCATGAAAGCATTTAAATAGAATTTGATCAATTAAATTAGAATATTAGTTTTAATAAATGCCTTTTATAATTTTCTTGATAGTGGTCCATTGTTAGGTGAATTGAAAAGTGGAAAAGATGTAGTTTTGCCCTCTGGTATAGTTGTAAGTATACATTTTTAAAAATGTTTGTCCTTACAGTAATTTGAAATTGCAAAATTTATATAAAAACATACATTGTTTTCTAAACTTTTGCAACATCTTTCCTCAATTCTGATGCCTTGTAATTTTTTGTATACTTTTTCATGTAGATAAAAATAAAAAAGGGGAAGCTGCAATATTAAAAAGCATATCCATATTTTTTT
>JAPMOR010089818.1:26206-56090 GCA_026543865.1 Argiope aurantia
AATGCTGGGAAATTTCAGAATTTTCCTAAAAACCAGTAAAATACAGGTCGGTTTAAGTTTTTTTATATATATATAGAAAGGAATATATATATATATATATATATATATTCCTTTCTAAAAAATGCCAATCTCTTAAGATATCAAGAATAAAAAATCATAGCTTCAAAAAACGAAACAATACCATTCACGATTGTGTAATGCGAAAAACCTTTTTTTCTCTACAGATCAGTCTAATTTGAATTTGCGAGACAGTTGTTCTTTTTCCAAATGATTCCTGAATTGCAGCTAATGAGCATGCACATGATTTCTGTAACTGCTTGAAAGAATAGAATTCATTTCTTTGGCAGGTACATTCAAACTAGGGAAGCAACATGGTAGTGTTTAGTCAACCATATTTGAATTTATTGAATGATTTGTTTATTATTTGAGAAACTATGAACTTATTCAAAACAGATTAGAGAATTATTTTAAAACAATGAGCTGCTCAAAATCCATATTTAATACAAATTGAATGGAAAGAAATAGTGATCCTGATTTTGCTGAATGGGTTGGAGAATTTCCACAGAATACATTTGTTGCATACTGCTTGCTTTATAAGAAAATAATAAGACTAAGTAATATTGAAAAGCAGACATTTACTAGTCATGCCAAAATAGGAAAACATACAAGACTCCTTGCCAGTTCAAAATAGTTATCACTGATGTTGGTCTTAATATCTAAAAGAAATACAGGAAAAGATGACACATCAAATTTGATGTTTGAAAATGTAATGATTTGGAACTTTTTAGCTCAAGAACAATCATTAAAGCTTCAATAATATATCAGAAATATTTTCATGTATGTTCAAAAACAGTGAAATGCCTAAAAAATGCACATTAGGTTTGCAAAAATGTCATATCTTATTTATTAAGGATTTGCTACTAGAAACTAATGGCTGAAAAATCTGCAGAAGTTGCAAAAATTGATGACCAAATACTTGATTTGACAAAAATAAATAAAAAATAATCTTGCTTTGTAATGTTTTTTGTTGTTAAGTAATCATTAAATAATTTGTATCATAACAAAAATGTTTTGTATTTTATTTTACCTTAGTCCTTAATTTTGTGTGTCTTACAGTGAAGAGTTAAAGAAATAATATTTACCCTCCTCCTTTAATGTATAAATTTTGGCTTGCTAAATTCTAGATGATAAATAAAGAGAAATTGTTTTTGAATTGTATGTAAATGTACACCTTCTTTTAATATGTTATTATTTCAAATGATGCTAAATTGTTACTTCCTTTTTCTTTTTTCACTCCTTATTTCCTCATATCTTGAACATAAGTGCAGGTAAAACAAAGGGAATTTTGTTTTTTCCCAATTTAAGTGGCAACCCTGAAAGAGATATCAATGTTTTTCTACAGTAACTTTCCAAAATAGTGTTGTGTGAAACTGATTTTTACAGAATTTTAGAATAAAAAAGGTTTTTAATTATATCAATATAGTTTTTACATGACTGTTTTTCTTGATTTTTGATTTTTTGAAATTTTAAAATGAATATTTATGTTCAACTTTTCACAAAAGTTTTCATCATGGTGATGAAATTCAAAGCATTTTCATTATTTCATCAAATATTTCCATGATTTTCTCCCTTTTTTTGACGCTAAGGAAAAGAGATTTTGGTCAGTTTGCATGAAAAATAAGAAAATGAAGCATTAAAGCAAAAGCCATTATCAATTTGAAAATAAATTATGTGTTTTGTATATTTACAGTTGTATAATGGTGTGATGATACTTGACTCCATTACAAAAATTCTTATATGTAATAAGCGGAGCATGGGTCAGGCTTTCGTGTCTTATCATAATTTAAATTAATGCATAAAATGATTTATTGTGGAAATCATGTACATCAAATTTTGTATAAGAGGTTTGATCTAGATTGCAACCATTTGTCGCTGAAAGCATCCAACTTTAAATAAAAATAATAAAAATGGTATTATAAAATAATTGGCATTTCTTACATTTTAATTTTCCAATTTTACATTTTTGTTAGCAAACTGCACACATTAAGTTACAAATATGAATGGATATTACTTTTGTATATTAATTGTATAAATAAAACCATTTATTGTTTAGATTTTCAGCTGATTGATTACTTTAAATTGTTCATACAGCCAATCTGTGTAATGCAGTATCTTAAAAATTAATTCTGTCCTGATAAATATTATTTGATTATTATTTTTATTTTATTTATTTATTTTTGTTTATAAAGGATACTTAGATTTTTAGACTGAAAAATTTGTGTACCTTGTATTGTATTCAATTTTTTTTTTCCTTTCCTACAAACTTCAGAAGATTTTAAGAGTGAAACCTTTTATTTATTATTTAGGTGTTTTATTTCTATAAAATGAATATAGTTAAATTAATATTTCTACAGGTTCATTCAAAAGATGTTGTTTCTCCTGAACAAGTATGTCCTCTTTTCTTGGGTAAACAAGATTTCCATTTTTATTTATTTATTATTATTATCATTTCTGCTTTTCAAAACTCTTATTGAATTCATTTCATATTATGATTCGCTTCATATAATGATATATTTTTTAAATAGTTGTAGAATGCCCGTCGGAAGAATTTATTGATCCATTTGTAAATGAAAAACAGTTTGAAGAGTACCAAGCTGATTCACCAGATTCATCTAAAATAGCATCACTTGTTGTACACTTTACTCCTCCTGAAATTTTACATACCTGTAAATATCAAGAATGGATGCAGAGGTATAAAAAAATAATTTCTTTAAAAAATTATTATGTGTGCTTTTATATTTTATAATGATATAATCATAGTGATGTTTTACTCAAAATCCCTCAAATTTTTCTTCAAATAATAAAGATTCTGATATAAAAGATACTTTTAAAATATTGAAATATTATTTTCCTTCCCAAAATTTCTCTAAACTTTTATTAAACATATATTTTTATATTCAATATTCTATTTGTGCTTTCTTGTATATAAAGTATGCAACAAAACAGAATTGTATTGTAAAAAGAATTCAACTATGAGAGTTTGATGAAGTTTCATGCTTTAGATTTCCCCAATTAAAAAAAAAAAGAAATTAACAATGAACTTTAGTATTCAAAAATACAGTGTGCTTGGCAGTGGAATATGATGTATGGTTTTTACTTCAAAATTATAAATTTCTATAAAATTTAGTTATTTATTTATGGAAAGTCTTATCTGAGCATATAGATATGCAAAAAGGTAGAAAAATGAAATTTTGCTTTGTGATTTTATCATCAAATTTGTAGATCTGTGTCAGATTTTGGACCAAATTCCTCAACAGATTGTCTGTTCATGTAAAAATGAACTCAATAATTGAAAAATGCAAAGACTTGAATGAAAGAATTTTGATATGTGGCTTTGACACCGAAATAGTGGCCCCAGATTAAACTTTAAATGCAGTTAGTCAAAAGAATGAAATAAAATGCAGATTTGATTTTTTTTTATGCTATTAAACTTAGCATTCATGTAAGAAATGAAGTGAAAAATTCTCTCCCTAGTTTTAATTTTTTGTATTTTTCCTCCAGAAATGTGTTTTACAATTTATTCAGGTTATAATTCGGACAGTTTCTGCTGCATTAGCTTTACTGATACTAGCCGTACTGTAAATATGCTAATTCTTTACATTCACTAATTATTTGTTTAGCTACGATAATGCTGAATGATTTTATATTATCTGAATGATTTTACATTATACATAAGTAATTTTATATGCTGAATGATTTTACATAAGTAATTATGATTTATACATAAGTAATGATGATTTTATACATAAGTAATTTTATATGTTGAATGATTTTACATTATACATAAGTAATTCAAGTTATTGTATGCTGTATCCTGCAGCATACAAGTACATCCTGAAGTTACAAATTCATCAGTTTTAAATCAATAGCATTTAGTGATCTGTATTATTTTATCATCAGATACATAAATTAAGCATATATATGGATTCCTTTTCATTGTTATAGTACTCAAATTCTTTTAAAAATTGAGTTTGTTACTAATGATGTTTGTATAAAATAATATGAATTCTGCATTTAAGTGATATGAATAAATCTTGTTGTTTTATGAAGTATTTCTTATATTTAAAAAATAATTTTACAATATTAAAAATAATTGCCAAAACTCAAATTGACAGTCTGATTAAAGTTATGGGCTAGATCATTTTACCCAGTTATATAGCCCTTAAAAGAATCCTTAATTATCTTGAAAGTATTAATATATATTAAATACCAATAATCAATATTGTGTATATTGAATGTTCTGCATTAAAATGAAATCTGTTTTAACTCATAGAAATCTTGAAACCCTTAACTTGTTGTCAGTTGTAGTTTTCTGTGTACTGTCAATCTGAGTGTCAATAATTATAATTTAGCCATTTATAAGCTGGCAAGTTTTTTAGGAAAAGAGGTATTGTTATTAGAGCATTAAATTATTTATTTTATAGGTTTCCTGTTACAACTTGTCATTTGATTTTAAATGGTGACTGTGCAACTGTAAATAGTTCAGCCATTCATCGAATTCAACATCAGTTGAATCTTCTTCACCCTGGAATTTTTTCTTTGCTTCATGAAAATGAGGTCAGAAAATTTTTATTTATTTATTTTTGTTTCATTTCATATCAATTAAATTCTATAATTATTTATTTTAATTTCATTCTAAACACTCTTTATTTTATTTTATTGAATGTAATTATTTATTCCTGCTTAGTGTTTTTAAGGCCATTCTATACTTCTTGCATTGTGATGTTGAAAATAATCTTTATTGAGATTATCCCTAAATAAAGTTTCAAACCAAACCAAAGGATTCCATATGTTGATTATAGAATAAAACTTTAAAACCATGAGCTATGTATAATTTTGAAACATTTAAGTTATTGGAAAACTACTGATTTTCCTGAAAGAAATTTATTTTTATTTTCATGATGACAAAGTTAAAAACTGGGTGATGAAGAACTTGGTTGTGAGTTTCAAAATTGATGCTTATCTGTGAATTTTCATCATTTTAAAATATTAACATAGTCAACATTATTAGTTTGCAATCAGTTATCAGCCAAAAATGTATCAAGGTTTCTGTGGGCTTTTTTAAATTTAAATCAGAAAATTAAAATTCCAATCTTCCATGATCAAGACAAATTAAGAGCTATACCCTTATGACACCATATGACCCACATGCTATGATACAATGTATAGTGTTTTGTGCCTTGTAGTAAAATGAATATACATTTGGACTTTAACTTCTTTTCACCAATTGGATTTAAATATTAATTCATGTGTACAATTTTAAATCACTAAACAGCATATTCGACTTTCATATACCTAAATCATTACATTCGTAATTTTGTTATTTTGTGTACTTACATATGAATAAACAGATCAACAGATGATCCCCTCTTTTTGAGATTTTTTAAAAATGTAATACATATCTACAACTCTGATGATAAACCTGTATTCAAATTTCATTCAAGTACGTTTTTTCATGTGTGAATTATCATGTCACAGGCAAACAGATTTGCCTTTGTGGATTTCATCTAAATTATATCCAAATTGTGACAGAAAGCTACCAATTTGATATTAAGATTCCATAACAAAATTCATCACTCCAATTCAATTGAGTTAATCGCCTTTATAAGCAGGCATCATTTCTTTAATGTGTTTTTCTGATTCAGGGAGGTCAGAAATGTAGAGATTTATTAAAATCTCAAGCTTTAAATTTTTGACGATTACAATACTTTTTTTTTATCTTCAATATATGAAAATTTGAAAATCTTGAATAAAATATATGGTATCATTAGCAGAATGTGCATTACAGGTACATTATCAAGCATCCATTTTTTTAATTCCATTGTGGTGTTTCTTTAACTTGTTGGTCATCCATACTCCACTCAACTGACTTCTCCGGTTCTATTGCCTTGTGGAATCTCCTGATATTTATTCATTTCTTTATCTAACCATTGTGATGTTTTATTTTTAATTTTCATTACTCATTTGTCCGCTATAATATTTACATTTCTGTGGATAGTCAGTGATCCAGAATGGCCATTTGAGATTTACCCGTTATATTTCATGTTAATATAATGTCATTAATTATTCTTATTACTCCCCCCCCCTCAAAGCAATTATTGAGACTAGTCTGTTGTTAATTTTTTTTTTTTTTTAATGACACATTTTGTAAAAAGTTTTTATTGAAAATGCATTTTTTATCCTCAGTTACAATTTTGCCTGTTTCTTATAAAAATTATTGGCAAAGGAAAAACTGTGAAGAAAGAAAATTTCCTTAAATGTGAATTAATGCTTTATTGATACATATATTAATTTTAAAACTGATTTTTGAATAGATGTCATTTAAAATATTTCATAGACAGTATTAGGCAATTTAAGAAAGTCATATTTTGTCTTAAGCTTTAGATTTTATATTTCAATGTTCCCTGATTCTTACAGGTTGTACCAAATAATGTCACTGCTGTACAGAACACATTTCAAGCACAAACTTTGGAACGTTATTATTTGCGGCCTGCAAATGGTTTGGATAAGTATGTTCTTGTCTCACTTGTGCATAATTTAAAAATTTTCATTTAAGTTACAGAAGCCTTTGGTAGTTTTTGAAATATGGGTATGATGACAATATAATTGCACTATTTTATAACCATTTAATTGTAAAAGTATTTTCTCATACATATGTTGTGCATTTTGTATACATAATTATAAAATTCACTTATATTTGCAATGTATTTCTCAGTTTTTATTATTTCTTTAAACTTTAGAATTCAGTTGAAAGTTATCGCCTTCCCCCTCTGCCCTTTGATTCTGTAAAGTAGATACAATAATTTCAAATATTGTTTTAAAAGTCCTCTTGTCAATTCAAATAGTTGCTGTTAAATGAAACAGTTTGAGAAAGTAAAAGGAAAATTTTAAAAAATATTGATTTATTTTGTTCATAAGTGAATGCAGTTTATGGTATGATTGTTTTTCATATAACTGTACTTGTACATTCTTACCATGTTTCTAGTAATAATTATGATATAATATACAATTATGTATTTAGTCCTTCCTCAATATATATCTGCCATCTGCTCAACATTTTTGATTGGCTATAAATTTTGAATTAATTGGTATTTTATATTATAATTCAGTAAGTATTCAAATTTCCTGTATGTAATTTGTATCTGCAAGCAGAAATTTTGAATTATTAAGAAACTGAATTAATTGAATCAGTATAATGCCTCTATTGCTGCTTAATTCTTAATAGAACTGCTACATAATTCTCATTTGTCAAGCTGGAATTGTAACTTTTGATCACTTTAACTTCAATACATTATGTTATTTTATCTTTCACTGAAACATAGAAGAGCATTTTAATTTATTTAGCTATTTATTAGACAAGAGTTGAGAATCCCTTGATTTCTTAAAAAACAGTATTATTTAGAAATTTTTTTCCTTAATAAGATGCATACATATCCCAATCCTGTCAATTTCTCGCAAATGCAACTTTATTGATGCAAACTCTAACCATATATATTAACAATTTTATACATTATTAGTTTTATACATCAATTTTCCAATCTTATTTTATATATATATAATTAACTGTCTTTGATGACCATTTTATTTTCTAGAATATTGGCTTTTCTAATTATTGACTTATTAAATCAGGATATTTGAGTATTTAGAGATTCATATTTTATGATATTGAAAAATATGATTTTAATGTCTATTGAATTTATGAGTAAAAAATTTTTTCTTTTAATTTATTTTTCAAATGAGGCATTTTAATAAACATTTTGAACTAAATGTCAGCTTATGGCCAAATTTAACAAATAAAAATAATAATAATAGGCTAGAAAAATTGCTAAATATTTTCATCATAAACAAGTTAAATGAAAGAATAATATGATGCACTGAAGAATTAAACGAAAACCTGTAAAAGAAATTAAATTTTCAAAAACAACATTAAGAGAGAAAATGTTTAAAAATAATTGTAAGAATTTTCTAAAAATTTAACGTTTTTTTTTTTTTTTCTTTCCTCAAAATGTCTGAAAATTGTTGTGATTGAAATTTAAAATGAATAAATCAAAACAAATGCAAAAAGCAAGTATTCATATTCACATTATAAATAGATGAATTTGAAGTTTGTATAGAAAAAATATTCAACTTTATAAAACATTTCAAATGAATTAGAAACCATTTCATTCAAAATGTATTCAAGTTGAAAAAAATATATAAAAGGTACATAATTATGAATGAAAACAATCATTATTAATCACAGTTTAAATAATGGGAAAAAATATCATAAAAGGATTTGAGGAAAGAAATGAAATTAGCTCCTTTCCATCTCTGTGTATATTTTAAAAATTTGTTAAAATTGTAGATGAAGTTGTATATAAATTCTCAAAGTCATTTTTGTGAAATAATATTTTCAGAAGATGTTGAAAAAGAAGAATTGAATACTTTTCTCCACATAAAGACATAATTGTAAATAAATGCCGGTACAGCAGTGGAGTAATTAAGATTAATAGTTTGTAGTGGATTGTATGCTTCTGTTAGTTTCTTTTTAAAATAATTCCAACATACAATTCTCAAACCTCAAATACATATGCACTTGTGGGCATTAATTACATTTCCACTGCAAATGTATATGCACAATAATCTAAAATAAATTAAAAAATAATCTAAAGTGGGTCCTCCTCTCAGTTAAAAAAGAATGTGATTTTAGAGAGATATTTAACTTTTATTCAATAGCAATTTTATTAATTCACTTGTGATCTAATCTATCTGCTAATGAAATTGAACATTGATGTGCTTTTTGTACTACTTGCTTTCTAGTAAATGGATAAGATTTAAGATTCAATGTTCAAAGTTTTTTTATGAATTATTTGATATGAAATTAAGTTTGATTTTTGATGATAATTTACATATTTTTTCAGTTATTTGATTATAAATATGATTCCAGAATTATTGCAAGCAATTAATGTTTCTCATCATTATTTTGTCTAACTTTTTTTTTTTACAGAACTCATGTATTAAACTTTCAACCTAATGATTTTATTGAAGAAGCTATGAACACTGAAGGATTTGAAATGCTTTTGAAAGATCTTCATAACAAAATACAAGAAAATGCAGGAATTTCTATGAGTGGTAACTTTTTTTCCCTTGTTCTAACTCTGTCTGCAACACATTATTGAAAAATATCTTTTTCTTTCATTTAATAGACTTAGCACTATATTTAAAATACAACCTAACCTCATACCTAAATATTTTAATTTAAAAAGTTGAGTATTTTAATAATTTTAATTTAAGATATATAACATTGTTTATCAATGTACTTTAAACGGATTCTACATTACTATGTCTTCTTCATAAGAAAAAAAAAATAATTGACATTACTAAATATTTTATACAGTGTAACTTAAATGAAGTTTAATCAAATATTTTTTTTTTAATTTTGTGTTGCTTACAATGCTTCTATCAGTTCTGATTAATCTAGAAACATTAACATCCATTTCTTGAAACAGACTTAAGCGCTGTCAAATGATGAGGATTACTCCTGAGTTGTTACTCCTTTTTTTAAAGATTTCCACACCATACTAACAGAATTATATTGATCCCACAAAAATAGATATGGTGTGCTTCGGCCACTGTAATATAATAGATGTTTGGTGAAATTGGCTTTCAAACCTAGCTTCAAAAGAATTCTAGAAACTCATATTGCCACATTTTAAAAGTGAGAAATTCAGACTTAATCAAAATAACTGATAGAACTACTTATTTTAAAAGTTATTAAGTGCACTCGGACTAACATTTAGTAGCTTTAAAAAATAGTCAAATAAATAAAAATAAGGGAACAGAAACTTTTATTGGCAACATCATGTAAAAATTTATCAGAAAATTTCAGAAGCTGCATATTGTTTCTTCCTTTCATTTTTATTTGTATATTGAATCTTTATCTTGGATTTGACATTGTAACTTCTTTTTGTTTTGCTTTTCTTTCCCATATATATAAAAATGAGCAGAATTATTTTCTTAAATTAAATTTTATTCAAGACCATACAGTTATTCCAATTTTCGAATTCAAAATTTTTTCCATATAATAAATACAGAATAGATCCAAAAAAAGTGGTTCAAATGTTTATTTCCTTAACTGTTACAGTCAAACATATACTTAGAAAGTTTCATCAAATAAGGAAGGCAAATGTATGGAAATTGTTTATCTTTTGTAGAGGAGAATAATTAAAAGTGGGAAAATTAAATGCTATATCACTTATCACCCCCCCCCCTAAAAAAAGTGTCTGTGAGTAAAGCGTTAAGTTTGCATTCATCAATAAGCTCATTAAATTTTATGCTTCTGCTGTTTATGCTGTTATGTTATGCTAAAATTTACAGAGATATTAAAAGGCAAATTTATTGTTTAAAAGGAACACCTATGTAAAATTCCATTCTTTTAACAGTATTTGAGCATATACCATCGAATCCATCACTTCTGATTTTAATGTTTATTTCCTTAATTGGCAGAAATTTACAAAAATTGTATTGCAAACCAATCCATCTCTTAGTTTAAATATAATGCCATTCAAATTTAACTGAATACATCAATCACCATTTAGTTTACTGTTGTAAAAATAGAACCAACCACGCAGTTATAAAAAATTGCCCCTAATGATGAACCTTTTGTATAAAGAATGGATTTTTATTTTTCCAAAAGTGATAGTTTTGAAGATTAATGTTTCTATTTCAACTAAAGCAACCTTTGTTCATCCAAATTACATTTCTCAGAAAGTAAAAATTTTTCCTAGAATTTTACAATTGGTTCTTTCTTGAAGTGGGATCCAATTGTAAGATTCTAGGCACCAATCTTGTACCTGTTAATGTAACAATTGTAACCATCCATGAACTTCATGAATGTTCTATAGATATGAAATTGAAATATTTTTTACACTATTGTTTTTGATTTACACTATTTATTGTCATGCTTTGTATCAGGGAAGCTGAATATGTGTTTGGTTGTATATATGTTTGGTTTGACTATTCATACATTAGCATGAAGTTAACTTAAAAGATAAATTGAAAAGTCAATTTCTACATCATATATACAATGCTTCAGCTTCCCCTTTCTTGTCTGGGACAGTATGGATCCTAATAAATTATGAACCATTCTGTAACTCTCCCTTGAAGAATGTTGGGGATTTGAGAAACAATATTTGCATTCTTCTACAGCATCTGCATCACAATTACATACTCTATAAACAGTCACCATATCCAAACATTCTTGTTACTGAAATATGTTATTCATTAAAAGCACATGTGGGCAAGCAATTCATCTTATTTTCTTGCTCAACATTTCATTACTTCCCTGATAGATCTTAAATGTTGAGTTTCTGATTCCTTCTTTATAAAATTGATGTTGTAGCTGTTGGCCAGTCAATCAAAGTAAACAACATTATGTATGATAAAGGAATTTCTTTAGAGTTGTGATAATTAAAAGATGTACCACTAGACAAATATTTGCATGCAACACTTTTTCTGTATTGTATAAATTTGTTAAAAGTCCTTCCAAACTTAAAAATTACCATATCTCTGCAAATTTTGTAAGTAGAAATGTGAAACTTTCCATATGCATGTATGAGTGTAAGAGAAACATATTATTAATTAATGCTTTTACACTATATGGAACATATAAAAATATAATTTTTCAAAAACTTTGTACTTTCTATTTCCACAGAAGCCAAAGTATTTTCACTAAATTTCCCATCATACTTAATAAAACTTTGTAATTGGAAGTATATATCTAAGTGCAATATTTAGCAAAATAAAATCTTGCTCCACTTCTTTAGGACACTTTGTATTATTTTATAAAAATTAGTGGTTAATAAAATGCATGTAGAAAAATAGATGCCTTTTTTTAAATAAGAAACTATTAAATAAAAATTAATTTTAAGAATTTATGCACAGTATTTTTTTTTATTGTTATTTTAGGAGAACTTTATCCTGAAACAATATTTTTAGGCACAGGTTCTTCAATACCAAGTAAGCTGAGAAATGTATCTGCTATATTAGTCAAAACAAGGTAATTTTCACTTCAAAATGTTGCCATATTTCCCTGTCTTGTATTATTGTAATTATTATGTTTATTTTACCTTTTTAATATTTTGTATTTTCTTAATACTTTCACTTTTTATGCTGAATTTATTACAACAAATTTACTTACTCTGAGATATTGTGCAAATATTGTATGGTGCTGTATAAAATTTATTTTCATAGTAATTAATGAGAATGTGTCTTTTGGTGCTTTAGGATAGACCATTTTATCTGAAGTTCTCCAATTTATTTTGGATATACTTTGGAGACATAGAATATGTACCTCAGAATGATTTTTTTTTGAAAAATTTTATTTTAACTTAAACAGAGATTTTAGCTTTTTGAACTTGGAATTCTTAATTTATTTTGTCCCATTATATTAATGTTCCATTTTTTAAGCAACATGGAATGGACCTTATAATTTTAAACCTGGTCAGATACTTGATTAGAAGCTTTCTTCTCCAAACTTCTGCGCCACACTAGCCGAAGAACATTTGTCTCACAATGCCAGATTTAATATGCACTTGGCCTACATACACAATGTATCTCTAGTGGTATTGGGTCTTGTGCTTGAAACTCTCCGGCCTCAATCTTGGGCACCTTACCACTAGGTCACCATGTCTTCCTTCAAAGGCCTTCAATATACTTCATGTCAACATGTATGTATTTCATTTGATATTGATTGTTGCTAAAAAGCATCAAGACTCTACACTGTGTAAAAATGTTAACTTAAAAAGAAAAAGATTTTCTTGTAAATTTTTTAAAGATCAAAATTATAACACAGCTGTAGCTTTTTGAGAATTCTGGAGATAGAAAAATGTTAGACAGTCCAGCGTCTGATTGTGGCATTCATCAAATAATTAAAAGATTTGAGGCAACATGGAATTTCATCATTCTTCCTGGTATGTTGTGAAAACAAGTGGGCATTTCTAGTGTTCAGGATGTTGCTACTGCTGTAGTAGACTTATCAAGTCCATTGTCATATGGAAATGTAAGTTTGTCAACTATTGCAAATAAAGACAACATACAAATTTCTGATGCGAGAAAAGTGGTGTGTAATATTGCACTGCTATTTATACAAGATTCAGAAAGTGTAAAAAGTATTTGTGGAATGAAAACAGAATATTGATTAATATTCATACTACAATTTTTTACTTGAATGAATGTAAGTGATATTTTCCCTTTTACCATTTTATCATTACTTTTATGACAGAACCATACTTTTTTAAGGTATCAACTCCTGTAGGACACCATGAGATGTTCTGTAAATGGAATTGGAATATGTTGTCATTTTTTTAAAAAAATTTTAGATTTGCTACATCAAGACCACCTTTAAAATATTGTTTCATACAACACAGTGCCATCCCCTTGCGTAACTCATGGAATTCAAACTTTCTGAAAAAACCATTCCATGCAATCTGGCCACCATTTTCACCTGAATTCCATGCAACTTGAATCTTCTGAATGAAAAATGTTTTCCTTCATTTATTTAACAATAAATCTGGAAAATTTGCCTTAGATATTGGCACAATGCTACCTTTTTATGAAAAATGTAATTATTATTATTGATTTTTATGGAGCACAATACTAGTATTATGTCTTAATGAAATTATATTTCATTATGAGCCAAAGAATTGACTCTAGAACCCACTGAATAGACGAACTTTAATTATAATTACCCTGCATATATAGCAATTTGGACATCAACATTAGTTGGTCTATTCTTGAATTAAAAGTATTTTGTAGTTTCTTGACTATCTATTGTCTTAAATTTCATATTCAGTGTTTCTAATTGCATCATTAATGCACATCTTTTAATTACTGTATAGTTTAATTAATAGTTTATTTAATGCGAATGAATAAAACACAAATTAATTCTGTTTACTTAAAAAGTTTTATTATTTAGAAATTGTATCTCCTTTAAAACATAGGACTTAAAATAAAAGTGTCATTTTTTTTTTCTTTGATGTTTGTTTATTGAAGAAAAATAATTAAATACACTTTAGCAAAAATGAAATCATGGTTATGGATTGTGGAGAAGGAACATATGGGCAAATTTTAAGGCTATATGGAAAGCAAGCTGAAGATTTGTTACTTCAAATATCAGTCATCTTCATTTCACATATGCATGCAGATCATCATTTGGTGAGAACATATTTTCATAAGCTACTCTAAAAATACTTTTATTGTATGTTTAGTTTTTTTAAAGATTAATGCTAATTATGTGCTTGGATATATATGGAGAATAGTCTAGAATTTCAAATCACCTTAATAAAAATCATAGACAGTTCTGGAGCTTGAGACAGTTAGATGGGATTCATTAATGAGTATAACATTCAAAAATAAAGTTCATGTTGATTTCCAAGCCCTATAGAACAAACAAACAAATAAATAATATCAAAGGGAATTAGAATTCTGAAGAACTTAAAGTAAAAAAAAAAAAATAACATATTTATGACGTAATTATAAAAATGAAAGCTAGGTTAATTTATTGAACACTTTTATTTTGAAGTTAATTGAAATTTTACTTTAAATTAAATCAGATTAACAGATATTCTGAATTGTGGAAGATATTTAACTTCAATGTTATTCATTATTACTACTCACTTATATACAATAGGTGTATTATTTTCTGTCTGTAATTTAGTGATGAACTTACATTTAACAAATTTTTAACATGTATTTGATTATTGACATGAATTTTTCTATTACATATTAATTTTTTATTATGTGAGTGATAGTTGGAACTTCTGTCTTCTTTGTTGTATTAAATGCTAGTTCAAAAAATAAATTATTGCTATTAAATCTTTTTCCCTTTTGCAGGGCCTAATTATGTTACTAAAACAAAGAAAAACTGCTTTAAAGAGGATTCAGAATGAATATAAGCCTATTTTGTTGATTGGACCAAGAAATTTGAAACATTGGCTGAAAGAATACAGCCGAAATTTTGAATCATTAAGCCTATTATATAGGTATATATATTTTTTTTTCTATAGGGTATAGAGGTGCCTCTGCACCCTTTTTAAAATAAAAATAATAATAAACTGATCTAAAGTTTAAATTTTACTATGGTAAAAGAAATATTGATTTTTTTTTGTTGTTGTTGTTGTTACTTATGTTTGAATAAGCTGAATACTGAAAGATATGAACTACCTTTTCCATTAATTGTAGAATTCTTAAAATGATGAAGTAGGCTGATGTTGTGAAAAAGATTAGACATGTCTTTAAATAAAAATGTAGTGAGTGCTCCAAAACTTAACTCTCCCTCTTTCAAGTAAACTTTGCTGACATGGTGAAGTTCAGAATGATTAAAATGTGAAAAATAGAAGTTAATAAAGTTTGTTCAGAAATCTCATACTAGTTATATTTGTGAATTTCTTTTGTTTTATTTTAACTAGATTTTTATAATATTATTCCAAACTGTTTCTGTACTAATCAATGAAAGCAGATTTTCTATAATTTGTAACAATATTAATTGATTGTTAGATAGTATTCAATATGTAATTATATTATTGTTCCTTAAAAAAATTCACTACTCTCTTAATTTTATTTCAAAATAGATTTTTTCTAATCAAAATTTAATTAAAGACCTGAATTAAAATAAAGTGTGATAACTTGAAATAAAAATATCATGTTATTAAAAATTAATTGAAGATAAAAGGAAATTTTAATTAATAAGTTTCTATTTTGGTTGTAATTTTTTATAACAAATATTTTTTTTTATAATTTAATGATCTTTTGTTTTACAATGTTATCTTTTAATGGTGCTTATAATTATTATTTTAATTCTAGGTTTATAGAATGTTCTTCTTTACAACATGATGAATTATTCAGATCTCATGAAAAAAATTCATTTCCAGAATGTCCGGATCTTTCAGTAAGTATGAACTGATTTCTGCTTTAATCATTTGCATTGCTTATTTTTAAAAAGTCATTTTCATATTTTTGCTTATGGTATAGAATTTAGTTGTACACTTCTGCTAAAATATACATTTTATTTTAATTTGAAGTTGTTTTAATTATCTAAAATAAATTAGATATATGATGTCATTTGGTGAACTAATGTAATTTGATAATCCCATATAATTTCAATCTGATGATTTAGGAACCTATATTTTTTTATGAACTATCACAATGACTGCTCTAATAATATTTTGATTTTAGTATAAATGAACAATTTTTACTTGATTTTGCTAAATTGTCATAAAACAATAAAGCTAGTCAATGGCACAAAACTGAAAGAACTTCATTATATGACCATGACATTAAATTACAAGGTTAAACCAAAATAGCCCTTGTATAGCTTTAAATTAGGCCATTAATAAAGCAAATGTGAACAAAACCATGTTCTTTACTCTTTTGTATCTCTCTTGTGACAGTTTTGGTGCTATACTTTTGCCTATCTCTACTTAGTATTCCTAAACTTTTCATGTTTATTTTTAATATTTTCACTATCCTTAAGGAAAACATGCCCTCTAGTAAAACAATTCATTCTCATAGTTTCAAACTAGTTCATTTGTCATGATTCAACTGTGTGGAGCATTTTCATTGCTGTTTCTTGTCAGATAATCCAAATAAGCCAGTTTGGCACTTTTAACATTATGCATTATTGCTACTTGTAATGATTTTTTTACTGAAGATATAGAGTATACTTATTCTGAAGAATATTAATTGCATATTTAAATGTAAATTTATTAATATTCTTTACACTTTTAAGCATTACTGTCTGTTTTAAATTTAATTAGTAGATTTTTATTTAGATATCTACTGTTCCTGTCAATCACTGCCCTGATTCTCATGGGATCATTGTGTCTTCTAAGAACTCAAACTGGAAATTAGTTTATTCTGGGGATACAGCACCTTGCTACAAACTTGTTTCAGCTGGTAGGTTTATCACTTTGAATGCAATGCTTTCTGTTGATTTGAGACTTTAATTACGGGTCTTTATCCAAAACTTGAGACTAGTTTGTTTTCCTTTGTTATAATTCAGTTCTGGAGGGAAAATATCAACAACATACTTTTTTTTTTTTGTATGACCAGAATTCCTATTGCTTTATTTCCTTAAATTAAACACTCAGGGAACAATAATACATTCAGAGATTAATTATGTAAGTAATATTACAACAGAATGTAAAATATCCTTAAGCATTTATAACATGGATTCTATGGTATTTATTATAATAAAAAAGTGAAATTTTGAATTCAAAAATTCTTTTTCAAAATATGATTTTAAATATTTTTTGGGTGTTTTTTTTAAATAATTAAACTGTTCACCACAATTACATTTAATCTAAGAACTAGTCTCTTTCTTTTCACATTTACCTCTGATGCCTGTTGATATTTATACTTAAGCTTTTAATACTTGAAAGATTAAATGAAATGGTTATGAAGATGTTATTTTTTATTAATAACATTGAACTTTTTGTTACTAATGAATAAAATTATTAAAATGTAATAATTTGTAAGTCACAGACACTCTACTTCTTCATGAACAATCTGAACTTAAAAATTAATTTCATATATTGTTCAGAAATTAAAGATATAAATAAATTTATGAAATTTTTTAATGAAATATAAATTATATTTTAAATGCTGTTTACTTCTAATAATAAAATTATTTGATAGTATTTATAAATAAAATATAATTTTAATAAAAGTAAAAATGCATAAAGTATTAAGTTCTACAACTGAAACCTTTTTTTTTTTTTTTTTTTTAATCTCATTCTTATTTGTTTCAGAAAAATTGCTTGGTATTTATTGTATTCAATGAAAAGAAATTATACATTAGAAAACAATAGAAAAGTTGGAAATAAAAAGGCTATATGCCATTATACTGTCTGATCTCTGCTATTAGAGTAATATGTTCACACATTACATCATTTAGTTTGGAATTATATTAAACATAGCTAATTGGTTCTTCTTTCAGTTCTTTCTATTCTCTATCCATTCCCATTGTTTGTTTTTCAATCCTGACTGAATACATATGAATGTATTCATTTTATTTTCATCTTGTTTCTTCTTTAAATAAAACCTTTTTAGTGTAGTGAAACAAATCCTAGAATGATTAATGTTGCCATTTTTCATTAGAATTTAATAAATAATATTAGGAAGATTTGAACTTTTTTTTGTGTGTGTGAAAGATGATTGTCTCAAAATTACTTTTTAGGTAATGATTGTACATTATTAATTCATGAAGCTACAATGGAAGATGATCTTGCTGAAGAAGCTGCAGCAAAACGTCATTGGTATGTCCATAGTTTAGATACATTTTAATATGTGTCTATGGGGGATATTTTGTTTTATAAATAATTCTTATTTTTTTAAATATAATATCAATTTGCATAGCACAAGATCAATTTTCTTTTCTATTAAATAGATGCTTATTTTTTTTATATAAAAAGAAAACTATTTAATGCAGATTTTTTAATAGAAAAACAAAGAATTATTTTTGATGTATAACAAATAGAATGAAAGGGGAAAAGGAATATTTATGTTCCCAAAGATAAAACTTTGCATGGATGAATTATAAATGTGCTTATTTTACTTTATAAAACTTCATAACCAAGTAGTCACAGTTAGTTAATTGGGTAAATGGTGCCTGACACTGTTTGACACTTTGTCAGATGAAAACGAAAGAATATGTTTACTTCCTCTCTATACATCTGATCAAGCATTAAAAAATAATTATGGCTAACATTTTTTTTAATTCTTATATTCAGTCCCTTAAAAGTTTACTGGAGCCATAATTCTTATTAATCTTAATTAATTAATTATATCTCTGAAGTTTTAGCATAAACGACAATTATAGTTTTTCTATTTGTTGCATGATTATGCTATAACAATTAATGAACTTATCAAACAAAATAAAACTTATCAAGTGAAACCAATCTTAAAAAAAACAAGACTGGCGATATGCTGTCTACATTTAAAAAAATTTTAATGATAAAATATGATATGAAAACTGATCAAATAGGGAAAGAAATTGCAATAATTTTAAAAGATTGTGTTTAATTACTGCACATGCATATGAAATTTTTTGTTTTTATTCTATATGTAAAAATAAAAATGAGAATAGAAAACAACATTAAAATTGGTAGAAACATGCAAATGACATAATAATAATGATTAAATACTGAAATAAATTTTAATATTTAAAAAAAAGCAAAAAAAAAAACCTGCTAAAAACTATGTTTAAACTAACTTTGAAAAATATTTAAAATAGGAGAAAATAGTATGATTGTCAAAATTAATGTCACTATAAAACAAATTTTGTAGATTTTAAAGTGGTGTAAAAATATTTTGTGTGCAATGATTTATTCAGAAATTATGTCGAAAAACATGCTAAGGAAAACATGCATGTCAAATTTCATTCAAATCTATCAAGAGGTGTGAAATTGTATAAGGTTCAAACAAACTGGGAAATGGACTTTTAGTTTTATATTCATAAATTGAAAAAAAAAAATTATCATATACTGTACAATAATTTAATATGTTCAAAATCAATAGAACATGAAAAATTAGCTCAGATCATATCTAATGGCTTGAATCAGAAAAATACATAGTTATTTTATGATATTTAAATACCAATTAATTGTTGAACACTTTCACTTTAGGGACCTAAAAAAATGGGCTGTTTGAAGTAAGTATTCAATTACTTTAGGTCTAGAACTTTTAAACCAATCTTAGCAAAGAAAAGAGATTTTTAAAAGTACTGTTTAACTCAAGAACATTTACATTCTAACTGTGCAAGCTTTCAACTTTGTTTCATCTTTTCTTATCTGCCGTGTGGTTATTCCCTAAAAAATAAAGAAGAACTTAATAAACATTTAGATTTTCCATCATTAGATCCATCTGTTCATATTTTTGAAAAACGGAAACAATAACGATTTATATAATAATGATCAATTTAATGTTTTCATGCCTCTGTAGCGTTGAAAATGCAAAATGTAAACTGATTCACAGGATCGGGATTGATAGGGCTCCATGATTCACTGCCATTTTATCGAATCAATCAAAATAGGTGCAGCTCTAGTTGAAAATAGAAATTTGAATATGAACAAAATCTTATGTTCATTGTGCCAGTAATTCAAATATAATTATGCAAGGGCACTAAGCTTTTGAAACAAACAAAAAAAGTATTTTTCCTTCCTGAAAGTTTATCAAAACTTTTTTCAATCGATTCATTTACATGGTGAGTTTGTTTTCGTTCATTATATTAATTATATCTAACAGCATGATTAATATACTGTTTAACTAATTGAAAAGAAGGCTCAGACTGAATCATATTTATTTGGTAATGAGTGGAATATTTAATCATTTAAACTCTTAGTTGCTGTAAATATTGCCAAATTTTGTAGCTATATAATGTGTTTTTTGAGAGCATTAGAGAAATGTTTATAATAAAATGTGAAGCTGATAGTTTTTTAATGCTAAACAATGCTCTGGTTAGAGCTGTATTCTTAATTATCTGTGTTGTGCATGTTTCTTTCATCTCATTGTAATGGCACTTTCATTCTTTTCTTTTTAGCACAACTGGCCAAGCTATTGATATTGCTAGAGAAATGAATGCCCAATATACCATTTTAACTCATTTCAGTCAACGATATGCCAAAGTTCCTTTATTCAATGAAAATTTTCACAGTTTGATTGGTTGTGCTTTTGATAACATGAAGGTGAGTTCCATAAAATTTCTTGATATCAGTTAAAATATGTGTTCAGTGCACTGACTTCATTTTACTTTGTGATTCCATACCAGCTTCATAATTTATAATTGCTGTGTTTGCAGCACATATCTACATTTTGACAGCTGTTTGTTCTATATTTACTTATAATTCTTTCAATTATCTTAGATTTTGCTAATAGATGATGATAATTTTAAGATTCACTAGCTTCTATCAGAGTGTTTCTTTGAAAATTGTTTCAGTGTACGTTTATTTTTTAATTATTTTTTCTTCATTACTCTAAAAAGTGCTACAGCTACAGAGAAAGAGTAAATGTTATTAAAAAAATTAAACATATTAAATTACATGCCTGAGTTTTTAATTATTGCTGCATTACAAAATTATGATTGTATTAATGTTATATATCAGTTTATATTCCAAATTTACTATTCAGGGATTTAATACAAAAATTAAGATAGAAAGTAACATAAATTGATAAAAATGCTAGTTCAGAAGTGCATTATTTCGGCAGTAATATTGAAAATGGATATTAATAAGTTATATTTTTTTGAATTTTATAATATTTGTTGGAAAAAAAGAGCTTGTTGTTTGTATGATTTTATGACAATGAAATGTCAGCTGTTTCTACTATGTCAGAGTGACATATTTGCTATTAGTTCTGATTGCTGACACAGGTGATGCCATAGTCTATGTGGATTACCATATTAAATGAGTTTCCATCGGTGTCTATAAGAGTGAAACCTCTGTTTCTCTTCCTCAGACTGTGGACTTAATCAAGATGAATCCTATGGGGCGTTTCTTATGAAGTGGCATCATCTTTGGATGGTGCTACTAATTTATCATTTGGTTTCTTACTTTTAACTAATCTTGTGCTTTAAAGAATAACTGTGATATCCTTTGGTGCATCTGATTTTTTTTCTTCAATTTTAACTATAGCATTCTTGTAATATATAACTTATGTTTATTCTTTAACAGCTTTTTTGTATACTTTATAAACACATTCTTGCCAATTATATGTGTTTATCAAAAAAACTGTAAATGTAAATATTAGAATTTAGTTTTAAATTCAAGCTGCATTATATTCATAGGATTTTATCATATATATATATAACAGCTTCCAGAATATTCCAGTAATAGCTAATTTATGATCAAATTACTTGATACTGTTTATTTGTTACCACTATACATCATAATCAACAAATCCTAGCATTATTGGAAATTTGTGCTATCCATCAAAATGTATCCGGAGTTTTGTTATTGCTTATAATATATAAAAGTTAAATGCTAGGTAAAAATGTCATGCGATTAGGACGAATGTCCTCTTTAAAAATATGTAGTTTGTGTTTGCATAAGGAATAAGGATTTGAAATCCATGTTTTTATTTGTGTACTTAATTGCAAATAAATAATATTTTAATCTATATTATTTTTAAAAAATTAGAAAAATATTATATAAATTTAGCTTATAATATTAATAAATTTAACTTAAACTAAAAAAATTTTTAACACCTCATAAATAAAATTCTGATGCTTGTTTTTTGAAACCTTCCTTTATAATTGCAACACACACACAAAGGACCCCCTTTAAGTTGTTGATTTACATATTCAAATTTCCAATAAATGATACTTTAAATCCTTTTTAAGCATTCTTTTTTATTTTTTACATTTAATATTTTTTGTCATAAATAAGTTTTTGGCAAAAAAAAATTAATTTGTATTTGGCTTCCATTTTCTATCAGCTCTGGTGCAATGGCATGCTTCTCCCTAGCATTAAAAAAAATATTTTGCAGTTTTTTTAATTAGCCAAACAGTGCATTAAATTAAGTACAGCTGTAAAAACGCTCAATGAACTTGTCTGAAAAGTTCATGTGGTAATATGCTTTCATTTGATTGTTTCCATTCAACAATAAATAATAAAAACCTCTTCTATGCCACACACGTTATCACATTTTATACATAAATAGAAACATAATCAGTTTTTGAGATCAAACTAGTTTCAAAGATGAACCAATAAGATTTATGTATTAGAAGCATTTATTTCTGTTTATTTAATTAATATCTGTTATTATTTTTTTTAGATTCGTCCATGTGAATTATATATCTTGCCTTTGTTGATACCAGCATTGAATTCTCTGTTTGCTGAAATTGTGGAAGAACTACATACAAAAATAAATAAGAGGCGGATGAAATCGGAATTGATTAAATCTTTGTTATCAGAGACTCTGTCATCAGAAATTGTACAAGCAAAAGTGTAATAAATTATTGAATGTATTTTTGTTTTGATGTATTAAATTATGAAATTATTTGTAAATAGTTGTTTATATGACTTGAAGAACTGGTTTTTATGAAATTGGGGTCATAGGCAGTGACGAGGATAACTGTCAGCGGGATATAATGTAACTTTTTTTAGTCCATCCCAATCATAATTAAATTAAGATAATGTCAAGGCTGGGAAGTGGTTTTTTTTTTGGGGGGGGGGCTTTTTATGATATTTAATTTTTATAAAAAAAATTATGCCATCACACTAATGTTTTGTGTATGACACCTGGTGCCCCCAATCCCTGCACTACTGGTCATAAGCCTATGAATTTTGATGCAACTATAAAAATGCATGTTTCATATGCATTAATTGATTTGACTTAATAACACAGTACATTTCTGTTGCTAAATATGTATAATTGTCGCCCATTTTAATGATATATAGCAAATTGTATATCTTAACACCGCTAAATTTCAAATAAAATAAATTGTTGCATGATTTTTTTTTTTTTAGTGTATTAATTGGGATCTTAGTTACGAAGGCTGCCTTTCTGTAATATTCAGAACCATTGTTATTCTTATTTTTTTACTTATTTATCAAAAAAAAGTTTATTTTTTATTATTCAGTAGTATGTGCTTATTACAGCTACTTTATCTCGATTTCTTTAAAACCATATTTTCTTGAGTTTTTAAAAGTACCTTCTAAAAGGAAATTTTAAATAAATAATTAAAAAACAGAAAAAAGTAATAATTTAACATCGAAAAACAAAAACAAAAACAAAAAAAGAATTTTACATTGAATATTACAAAGAAATTTGATTGATTTCCTTTTTGCTTTTAAGATTTAGGCATTTTAAGATTATTTTCTTAAAATTCTTCTGGGATTTTCTTACTATATGCACTAAAAAATGATATGTTACATTTTTTTTTTTTTTTTTTTTTTTTAACTGCGAAGCAGCAGCGGTGCTGCAAAGCAGTGGAAATATTGGGTGATGTTGAAAACGTTTGGCTTTGGTTGAAATGGGTTAAAACAGTGGCGTAACTAGGATGGGACAGCCAGTGCAAGTATCCTGGGTGACTTTAACTGGGGTTCACAAAATTGTGCGATAAATTACTTGAATTTAATAAAAAAAAAGTATTTTTTTAACTCCTACTCCCTAACTAAAACAAAACATCTTAAAACTGAAAATGAAGATTTTTTCGAACATTTTAATATTTTTATTAATTTAATTATCTAATAGAATAATTTAAAAATGCATATTACTATTTAAGTCCATAGCTAAATGCTGACATCGTTTATGATACAGTAAATTTTTCCGGCAAGCTACGGCACGTTCCCGCGTTTCAAAACTTCCCTGGTTGTCCGTTTTGTTAATTAGTCGGTCAGTTCATGTAGTGTAGATGTGGCCAAATGCCTGACCGTATAAATAAAGACCAAGAGTCAGATTCTAGGCTATAGATTTAAATACAATTAAATTACATTAAGTACAGGGGTTAACATTTGGGGAATATACAGAATTGGTGGCTTAAGAATCTTTTCTAATCCATCAACAAACACTATTGGACATGGCGTCCCCTACTGTTCTCTCCTTGCTTCTTCACAACCCGTCCCTCTCTTTCCGGTCAGTGCTCTTCGGTTCGACCTTTGGAAGCCGGGATACAAATTTTGGCCGAATATTGCCCTGCAATATTGAGAGAACCATTGTCGATCCTTACTGATACAGACAGGCGAGCCATGAAGATCTCCATTAAAATACAAGCGAATCGTACGAGAAATATTTGATAAATTACACTTAACATGAAATCAAACTTAATGTAAATAACCTCGGAAGATCATATTTCTATTCACTATTCATATTTCTATTCATTTCAACAATCTTTTCAATAAACAAAATACCAATTATTATTTTGAAATGCCTACTGGATTATACAAAATTGATATGAACTAAACAGAGTGAGAAAAATTGGCAATAAATTTCATTAATATTAAAAATACCATGTTTAGAAATTATTGGCAGTATGTGTGTGTGTGTGTAAATTTCGAAATATCTTTTAAAATAGTTGTTTTTTAGGAAAATATATTACAAATATTCGAAAAATTGTTTTTCATCGAATTAAATTTAAGACAGTAACTCAGTATTTAATGCCATAATCATTGAAAATATTTTTTTAAAAAAATAAGAATAGAATATTGATTATAATTTTTACTTTTATAAAAAATTTACCTAAATATTTTTTTTTTGAAAAAATTTAAAAATATCACTTTGAAATTAAATGAAGACAATTACTTAATATAGGAGGGTATTTCTTGTTACTTTTCAATAAATCTCAGCATGGTTTTTGAAGACAGCACATTTATTATACTCTATTTCACCCTAACTTGGCAGTATGTAAAAGGCAGATAATGTGACGCTCCGCGTTGGGAAAGAGTTTCCCATCAATTTTGACTTTAAAATAACTAAAATGCGCAGAAATTTATCAAATATCATAAATTACAGAAATCCTTTTTTTTTTATCAGTATGTATTTAAATTTTTTCTCAAGTTAGAAGTGCTTATCTGTTAAGTATTTTGTAAATAAAGCGAACGAATAAAACCAAAAGAATGACAATGAATTCCACTTTGGCTAGAACCGGTCTTCAAGGTCAAATATTTGGCGCGCTTTTCTTGTACGTTTCCACTAACTTTGCTTCATTCGCTTCGCAACCGTTATTATCATTACTCATACTTTTTTATTCTCGCTTTTTTACCAGCTGATATTTTTGATACTGTTAATCACATTGGTAGTTATTAGTTTTGATTGTTGAATATTTTATTCAATTCGTCATTTCTATTCACTTCTAAAATGTCTGAAAAACTGTTGTCACCGACTGCGCTATAGGTACCTTCAAGACGAGTGAAACCAACAAAAAGTGAAGCAAGCAGAAACATATTAAATGTTTATTTTTGACTCCGAGAAAAAATCCTTAAGATTTTATCAATCATATCGTCGATAAAGTTTCGCATCTTACAGATGTTTCGCAAAGAACAGTTTTCCGTTTAAAAAAAGAAATAAAGGCATCCAGTCCTTTAAATACCCATGGAAAGAAGCGATCAGACTCAGTAGGTAAACATTCAAATCTTGTAAAATATGATGATTTTACATTATCCTGTATTCAACGAAAAATCCGTGCATTTTTTCGGAGAAATGAAATCCCAACATTAGATAAAGTTTTAAAAGATGTGAATGATAATGCAGATATCTTATCGAAACACATTAGCCGAACTGTCACGTTGATGCTCTACTTGATTATTATCTTTGTTTTTTAATATTTTGTAAGTTCCAAATGGCAACTGTAATAAAAAATGGAATAATGTTATGGTATTTTGAGAATGGCTTTTGTGTAGAGTTTCTTACTTTGGTGATATTAATAAACATGATTTACTCCATAAATATATATTTCTGAGTGAAGATTTTGGAAGTTAAACAAAGAGAGTATATATTTGAACTATAAAAACGTTTGTGTTAATGTGGAAGAAGAGAATTTTCATCCAATTAATGACTACACAAAACATCGAGTTTTAATATACTTCTGGTCCGTAAAATAAAAAGTACGAAACAGAACAGAACTATGCTTTACAGAATATTGTAAAACGATGAAACGAAATGAAATAACTTTAATGATCTATTAAAATAATGTATCAATAATATTGAACAAAATAATGAAAATAAGGAAAAATTTAATTCTCTGATTTAAAATGATAATATAATAAAGTTAATAAATATTTACTATTTGGAGAAAAATTTGCGAGATAAAGTTTCGCCAGCGATCTGCATTTCCAGTAACTTTATACTTTAAAGTAACCCAGTTCCCCTCACAACAACTATCATTCGGCATGTCTAGAATATACACGACTGCCAAGTTAGGGTGAAACAGAATATACACACAGAAAACGAAAAGAAAAGAAAACAGATATTGACAATTACGCACACAGCATCATAGTCCGCGGGAGAAATGGTGCCGGAACAAAGCGCCAGAAGCGTAGTCACACAGATATTACTACGCGAGAAAGTCCGCTCGCTTCATCCCAACAGTATTTAAAAAATAAAACTAAGAATTTCAGCTTGAATAAATGAAAATATTTTGAATTTTTAAGCAGTTTAATGAGATTATATAGTTATGTAGTTTAATAAGATTATATAAGTGCAGATGAATATTTTTATTAATTAATTTTGCTATGCATAGTTAAAAATATATCTAGATTTTATTATTAATAGATATAATCTTATAATGAATATTAAATACAGACGTCTCTTTCATTTAAATGACATCATAATAATATAAAAACATTTTACTAAAAATTTAAAAATTGCTTCAAAAGCTTTTAATAAAATTTTGCTAACCTTGCTCGGGAAATGTGTGATGTATTAATAGCTTAAACCGCTAATAAAAATTTGGATAGTTATGTGAAAAATTTGATGTATCGGAAAAATATAAAATCAATATATATTTCATTGATCTCGTCAAAGCAGAAATAAGCTGGGTGAATGTCATGAGCGCTGCTTGAGGTGGGGGGGGGGGATCTGAAATATACGCATATAATGTACATTTTGACCATTATGTTTTACAGCCATTATGTTTTGTCAGCTGTTATGTTTTAAAATATAATTTCAAATGCTTTTACGCAATTTAATTATAGTTTTGTTAATAATTGCCTTTATAACTGCTTATAATGCTTAGTTTTTTTTTATAAATAATTTAATTACTTTGCTTGAATAATTAGGATATTTTGAACAGCTACTAGACTATATTAGTTCAAAAGTTTCATATATCTGCATGAATTTTCAAAATTTTACAAAAATAAGACTTAAGTTTTCAACTATTTCTCAGTGTTGCGGTGATTCATTTTAGTTAAACAGGCATGCTATTTTTTTTTTTTTATGTAGGTGCACTACTGTGCATGCGGTTTGCATTTTGAGATACAAAACATTTAAAAATATGTGGTAACTCCACAATTTCCTCAATGTTTGAAATGTAAGACCACAGAGAAGGAGATCTCCTTCATATACACTAATTGATAAAGCCGTAATCATCATTCGTTCAGTCAATTTTTTCGTCGCAACAGAATTTGTTTTTCATTTGCAATTTGGTAAGAATTAAATATAGAAATTCGAAAAATTGATTGTATTATGAGATAAGATTTTTTATATACTTTACAGAGGAGTAACCTTACATACAGTTGTTCGCGTACAAAAAGTTTGCTTTCATCCACGTTAAGGATCAAAAGAATTATATGTGCATTTCGCGAACAGAAAGTCTAACTGCCATTCTTGATATTTTTCACTTTCTGTTTTGAAAACTTTACAGTTAAAAATGTGTCAATAATATTTTCAATGTTTAAAATTTTTTTAAATAACATTAAATATGTAATGTTTTGAAAAAATTATCACTTTTGCTATTAAAAAGAAAAACCTGTTAGTGAAAAAGACAGAATTAACATTACAAAGAAACCATTTTTTTGCTTCAACTATGTTTCTTCCTCAAACGAAACTGCATTTCGTTCTTATCATGTCTATAAATGCAAATCGAAATATTTATACTCCCAGTTGTAGAAAGAGGGATGCTACTTTTCACTTTCCTTTGAATTCCACTTCAGACAGGGGCCCCGATGGCCTGGTGGTAAGATCCAGGCTTCGAAACCGGAGGGTTGTAGGTTCGACACCCGCTTCCACCGAAGAACCATCGTATGAGCGATTCTGGTGCACCGGATCTAAACATCCTCCCGCTGTTGTGGCGTGTAGGCTTGGAGAAGGGGATGCCAGCTCAGATGTCGTCCACGTCATCTGACAACGGTTCAAAATGACGAGGTCCACCCCAGAATAGCCCTAATGTTGCTTTCAACCGGGACATCTGACATTGCAAATAAACTTTCATCTCATGCGCAAAATTTTTACCGAACCAACCAATTAATTATTTAAATGAGAATAAAAAGAGAAGAGCGTTATTCAGATATGTCTCAGTACCTATAAGACAGGGAATTTGTATCCTGCCAAAACATTGTTAGATTCAGCAAATACATCGTGCTTTTAAGCACAAGTTGCATGGAAGCCTTAAATTTGGAAAAAGAGAAAACTTAACGATGTTATGGAATTAAATAATTTATGATTTGAGCTAAAATTTCTTTTTCTTTTAATATTTGTAGTAAGTGGTTCAATACAGCCTGTTAAAAATTATTAAGCTGAATATTTAATATTTTTAAGATTTGTAAGAAAGAAATGAAGTATCCAAGACTATTATATCCTCTATTGTTTTATTTTTTGATGTTTATATTGGAACAATTTTCATACTGATATGTATAATTTGTTTCCCTAAATCCTTTGGAATTTATATAAAACTCGAATACTATATCGCAATAAAATAAAGATTTATTACAATATATCCACATTTGGCGACTAGCCGGTTTGCCATTATTAATGATCGCTAAAATTTTCATTTAAATACTTTATGTAATTTTGTCTCTTAATAGCTTTTTCTATAAAATATTTTCAGATTTGGATAGTTGTATAATTCAGTCATACTAGTATGTAGGCATTAAACAGTTATGTTCATTGTACTACTTATCTCTCTCTCTCTCTTTAATTCTTTGTCATCGTCCATAAAATTTCGTCTTTAATTTAAATTGGGAAAATGTGAAACTGCAGTTAATATGAAAACTTTTTTTACTGAAATCAACCATATCTTTCTTTTTTAAAAAAAAATATGAAAACTGAGCCATTTGGCATTGAAGTTGTATGTGCACTATAGAATCATCTTCGTAATTTATATAATATCTTTAAAAAATTATTCAGCAAAAAATTC